>JACDOX010000066.1:0-265423 GCA_014549065.1 Cardinalis cardinalis | reverse complement strand
TAATAATAATAATAATAATAATAATAATAATAATAATAATAATTACTACTCACGTGTACATTACAAGAATAAATTGGGTGGAGGGGAGATGGCTATTTTTGGTTTGGTCTTTTTTTTTCTTGTYTTATTTCACAAGGCAGCTGCTGACTCTTTACAGATACCATGTTTGAATCACCTGAAGATCCCATACCAGTAATGGCTAGAACCCTCAGGTTTCAGATAGACATGGAGAGACATGGATATTTCTATTTTCAGAATAGAAAGTTCTTCATGTCTAGACATCTGCAGGACAGTTTGTCCGTGAGAATGATTTGTCCATTGATGATGAAAGATTTAAGCCCTAATTCACCTTTTTTTTGTTTAGCTCTTCACTGACTTTGGTATCTACAAAACTGTTCCTCTCTCCTATCCTCACTCCTCTCTCTATGAGCTGTTGAAACACAGATTTTACCCCTTCTTAAATATTTTGTTACAGAGGCGCTGAGTCATTCCGCTTTGGCCAGTGGCAAGTTCATCTTAGAGGTAGCTGGAGCTGGCTTTCTCCAAGATAGGGGCAGCTTCTGTTCTCTTCTCATAGGTGCCATCTCTGCAGGACCTCCACTACTAACACTTTGACACGTAAACATCATATCCACCTCCCCATGTGCCAATAAACCTCACCTCTGCCCCTGGGAAGGTGATGGAGCAAATCTTCTAAAAGCTATTACCTGGCACCTGAAAAAGAGTAAGGTGACTGCAAACAGCCACCATAGATTTACCAATAAAATATTGTGCTTCAGTAACAACATAGTCTTTAGTGATGAGACTTCAGGGACATGGATAAGCATGGGCTGGCAATCAGAATTCAGTGGCAGTAGTCAGCAAGTACAAAGTCCAGCTGGAGGCCATTTAACAGGTGTTTTCCCTCGAGTATCAATAATGGGGCCAAACTTCTTATTAATCCTGTGTGTCATGAGATAAGTGTATTCCAGGGAGGAAACACCAAATTTTGCAGAGTAGTCAATATGGGAGGACGTGAAAGGGACCTGAGCAGGTTAGAAAATGGACTTACAGAAACCTTGTGAAATTTAAGAAGGATAAACATTAAGTCATGCATTTGGGATGTACTAACTCTATGCACTTGTACAGCAAGTGAGTGACATGTTTACAATGAGGAAAAATAAAATATTTTTGACAAATGCAATTTTTTACAGGCTGATGAAGTTCAAAGAAGCTGTTAGAAAATAAAAAATGGAAATACAATGGGTAAATCTGAGAAATTCTAAGTTATTACTCATAAAGGGAATATATCAGAAGTAATTCCCTAAAGTATTTTGTTTATTTAGTTTTTGAGGTTAAATGGTGAGGCATTTAATGAAATCAATTAAAAGAAAAAAAGTTTTTCTTTTTTATTGATTCTAAGCAGTAAGAAAACATCCTAAATTGTCTCATTCATAAAGATGTTAAATTGGCTGTCCAATTAGTTATAGAGCAAATATCTAGACAGAAGAACATCAGCATGGGTTTGGCCAGGGAAAATGTTATTTAGCTGTGCATTTGATATATGGTTACTGATACTGCTTTTTTCTTTCCCTGGAGTATCGAGAGTGATTAACAAAAGAGGCAGGATGCAGGTTTCATTATTGATTACATTGTCTCCAACTCTGCACACAGATTTCTTTTTCCCAGTTTATAATAGCAATAATTACCTTATTAAAAGAATTTAAGAAGGATTAATGTAATTGAATAGCTAGGCTTGATAAGCCTTTTCAACTAAGATTTTGGTTGCTGACTCATCTCCAATAAATGCCCTTTCTTTTTTGTGAATATTTACGTTCATCTTCTAGATTGGTTAAAAAGTGGCCTTACAACTTCTGCCAGCACCTTCATTTAAACAGGGCAAAAAAATTACAGAGACTGACTTCAAACACATTTTACCACTAGCCCCTGTTTCCTGACTTTTCACAAAAATGCTATTTCCCAAGGCAATATGTATAATTTACCATGAGGAAATGATAAAATTTTCCTTCCACTTCTCAAATAAGTAATTTTCTGTTTAAATACAACTGAAAGCAACGTTGGACTAATAMTATTGAAAAAAATAGGATTGTCACATTTTCTGGAAAATAAGGGATCATTCATGCAGAATCCAGCTCAAACTTTCAAAGAGGAAGCAAGGGGAAGATGGATATATTTCCTTAAGGATATTATTGGTAGGAACCAGCACTGAGTGAGAGGACRCTTCCCAAGGATGAAATTCTAGAAAAATATGTCTTACTCTGCTACTCTGCTTTAAAGCTGCAGGTATTGTTCTACAAATACATATAGAATCATAGAATRTCCTAAGTTAGAAGGGAGCCATAAGGATCATCAAAACCCAACTCCTGGTGCTCTGATCAATTTTACCAGGCATGGTTGGTAGGGTTTTTTTTTTTTGCCTTAGTTACAAAAGACCCCTGCTTAACCAAGTCAGCCTTCTCCCTCAACTGCTTGACTTCTGGTGTTTTGGAATTGCCTATTCCTGTGTCCTTTGGAGGTGGTGCTTAAAATGACTGGCACTGATGGATGCCAGAACCTTCAAAAGCACTTTCCCAGGGGTCTTTACTCAGTAGTTCCCTGAGCAGCCCAAAGTCCGCTTTCTTCAAATCTAGGCTTGAAGCTTTGCTGGCACGTTTCCTCCTGTCAACAGAGATTTTAAATTCATTTGCTTCATAGTCACTCTGCTCAAGACAGCCAGGAAACACCTCTTCACTCATGAGACCCCCCTCTGTTAAGAAGCAACAAATGAAGGAGGCTATTTTCCCGTGTCAGCTCCCTGTACAAAGTTTTCATACAAGTGTTTTCAGAACCTTCCGGACCTGTTTGTGTGAGCTCTGGTAACAGCTGTTAACATTCAGCAAATTGAAGGCCCCTGTAAGGACAAGGGCAGTTGATTTTGATGTGTCTCTTAGTCCTTCAAAGACTAACTCATTGATGTCATTGTCCTGGCTCAGTTATCTGTAGGAGACTCCTGTATATATTGGGCTCCTGTATAGATTGAATTTGTGATTTAATGGAAAAATATATCTTCAACCTCAGATTTAGGTTATTTATTTTTAACAAAGCATGTCTTTTGTTCTTTTTATACATAAAACCTCGGATCTCAGAAAAAAAAAACAAATGGAAACAATGCATGTGAATACATTCCATTATGAATATCAATAAGTTTTGGATTATTCTAGTTTATTCGTCATTAAAACAGTATAACATTTTTCAACTAATATATTTGGATTAGAAAAAAAAAAAAGAATGGACAGAAACACTTATTCTATTTCATCCCAGGGGCAGATAAGAAAGCAATACAGTTCTGTAGCTGCCTTGAAAGAAAGCTGCAATATTTACTGTTCCCAAGCAAATAAAGACTGAGTATAACATAATTACTGACTTGTAGGACAGCTACATGGCATGAGGGGTCTGAGTATTAGCTGCAAGCAGTGAATATAGACAAAATTTCAAAACTGAAAAAAAATTCTTGGAAGGATATACACATTGGAAGGATATACACATCTCCTTGTTCTGTTTGTTAGCTGGCCACACATGTTGCTCAAATAGGAAATTCTGAGCTGTAGACTGAACTCTTTGAAGAGTGCAGAGGCTTCCACCATGCTTTCTTCTCCATGGAAACTAGGGCAGGGTAGAAAAGATTGTCCCGTGCTCAGATCTCATTCCGTATACAATCAAGAGTCATTAAACCAAAGAGTGAAATAGACAAGCATAAAAATGTCCATCCAGTAAGCAGGTGGAGCTCAGCACTGGGAAAGAAACTTGAAATGAAAGGAAGGAGAAAGAAACATGAAAATAAAACAGAAGTGATCTTTAAAATAAATAAATAAATAAATAATTTGAAAGACAAAACTCAGAAAAGCATGCCATCATTTTATGAACTCTTTGACACAGCCTTCCTAAATTTTGCAATTTTTCTAGGTCCACTTAGCTTTTTCCATTAATAACTTACTTTGAACTTAGATATTGACTAAGTAGTACTGTTTAGTAACTTCTTAACCCCATATGGAAAGTTCTGTCAGAGATCTTCCTCTGAATAGTTAGCAAATTATGAAARTTGCAACATTATTTGACTAAATGTGCTGCTTGATACAGGTAGTACATCCTGCCTCAGCAATTCATCATTGGCTCACTTCTCTCATGTTATTTTTAAATAGTTTTAAACAGTAACTGGACCAATGAAAAATAGGTAATAAACAATGAGGCGCGTGTGTATGAGGAAAGGCACAAGAAAAAGTATTAAGTTATCTTGAATACTTCAATATAACTCTGTTCACCTCCCTGTTGTGGCTTTTTTTTTTCCAGAGCTTCCTAGGAACAGCTGCAGCCTGAAGGGAAAGGGCATCACAAGTGGCCTCTCCTGCAGTGTCAGTCAGAGCAAGAGGCGACCACAACTCCATTCCATCAATTGACGAGTAAAACTATGCAAGTAGAGCTCCCCACAAGATAGGTACATTCTTCCCTGCTGTTTTGGGGTTTTTTAAAATGGGATTTGCTCTTAATATAGATTTTGCTGTGTGACTTTTGGGAACCAGAGCTAAGAAAGATAATGGGGAGTTGGGTGAAAGAGAGATAATCCTTCATTATCTCCTCCATGAATACCTGCAGCTGGGAGTTTAGTCTATTTGTATTAATTGTAACTTATAATGTCATGTTGTTTTTGAGCTCCAATAACTTACATTTTACTTTGAGGGGTTTATTCACTTGACTAAATATGGAATTATATTGTTATATTTTATCCCTTTGCAAATTAGCTATATTTCTGGTAATAAGGTRAAAGCCTTAGCGCTAACATGACTGTTAATGCAAGGAATATTTTTGCACAGACAGATATTCTTTTCATGAAGAAAAGTCAGATAAGTATGGATAAGTACTTTGGTACAGAAAATTCCCAAAGATATAAATCACAGAATAAAGGAAGAATTAATTTGGCTAAACATACACATTAAGACTGTCTGCACCTGAGCTAATCACTTCAGGCTCCCTGGAAGTCAAAGAAGAGAAACAGGCACTTCTAGGTCACAATTCTTCTTATCCTAAAATAGGCATCTGAAGTAGGTCAGATGAACTGCGCCCTGAGAGTGCCTATTATTCTCTACCAACTATAAAGAGAGCCCTGGCTTATTAATTCAGATTCAATGTAGATGTTTAAGGAAGATGAGATGAGTCCCATTCAGGGAATCCAGAATGACTATTCAGAGACCAATAGCAAGAAGTGATAAGTCTTGTTTTCCAGATCTATATAGGATTCAAGATAATAGCATACATCTAAACACTGATTTTAGGTTCCTAAGTCATTTAGGTATTTCAGAATAGTTAATCTTATTTCATGCCTTATTTTCTTTTGGCTTAGAGAAACTACTATCAACTTTTTATTACTGTATTTCAGTGTAACGATCCATGACTCATATTCTCTATCACTAAGAAAGATTAAAGCCTTCCTCAACCTTAACAGACTTTTATGAACAAAAACTTAACAAAGTAAAGAAATTCACCTTTTCATCTACGAGAAAAGTCCTGTACTACCAATAGCTTGGGAAATATAACAATAAGGACAGATCTGCTGCTAGGCTCACTAGTATAGCTTGATTTCAGCAGGAGTGCTATGAACATTTTGTCAAATGAATATCAGAGTTTCAAATCAAGCCAAAATGCCTTGGATTTTCTCTTCCAAAATAATGTGGAGAAATAATGGAGTCCAAATATATTTCTCCTCCATAACTGTGACTCTGTTTCAGCAGTGAAAATACTACCTTATTTAAGAAGTTTTTGGTTCAAATGAGAGAACAAAACAGTAGCTAACATAAAAAGATTTTTAATGAAAGATATTTTGAAGCTGATATACCAATATCCTAACTACTAATTCAGACCATTATCCACTTAAAGTATATATGGATAGTTTATAATGCCTCTAATCAGTAAATAAGTAAATTTTACAGTGTCATTGAAAAATTTCTGATCTAAAAGGTTATTTTTGAGTCTCTATTTATCATAGCAAAGAAAGTATTCCATTACATTTTATCACTGTCAATGTGGGTATATTATGTTCATCTTAAAAAGAAAATCTAAATGAAAAAGAAACCTAACTCATAAATTTTATCATTTTTCAAGTTATTTGTTGGACAGGAACTGAAATAGTAGTTTCAGATAACATTTTTTTCCCAGTCTTTGGTATCCCAAATAAGAAAAAAAGCAATGAGGATAATAGAGGAAATATTAATAGGATTTATAGCCCATTGAATTCTCAGGATGCCTTCAACTGACTTTGGGCTTTTGATCAGATTCTAAAGTAAAGAAATACATTGAATTACTTTGAGTGCTTGGAGCTTACTAAGAAAAGGAGTTTGAAAAAAAAAGAAGGAATGCTGTAACTTTTGAGATTTCTTCTAGTTCTGCCATTCTACATAAGGATACTTGTAATAAGCAAGTTACATCTAAGCAGAAAGTAATAATGAGATAAATGTTATTTAACTTCTATCATCTTAAAATCTTGCTACCATCTAAAAATTAAGCATTTAAGTAGTTTATAAAGGCTGCTTCTACACAAAATAAGAACCTCTAGAAATTATTGTGAAATGCAGAACTTCTACACCTATTTTAGGTTAATTTCACTSTGGTTGGTGGCTCTATTTACTGACCATAAATGAAATTTAGATATCTAGCAAATAAAAGTTACTAGCTTCTAAACAGGTAGTTTTTTGTACCTCACCCTTCCTGAAGACCTTGAAACCTTGAACAAATATGATATTAACACTTGTGTGTGTGTATTCTGGTGGGAGAAACCACCAGCAAGAAATCATTTTGTCAAGCGGAGAGAAAAAAATATCTTCTTCACTTCATTTGGAGAATTTAATAAGTAATACAGTTATTTAAGCTACTTAAAAATACATTTGTTTAGC
The DNA here is from genome assembly GCA_014549065.1 of Cardinalis cardinalis. NCBI lineage: Eukaryota > Metazoa > Chordata > Aves > Passeriformes > Cardinalidae > Cardinalis > Cardinalis cardinalis. The sequence goes on along the minus strand of JACDOX010000066.1, from coordinate 258,503 downwards.
AATGTATTTCAAGCATTTAATACTTGAATCCTTTGGAATTTTGGTTTGATTGGGTTTTGGTGGGTTTTTTTTAAGATATCCCTACAGTAAGAGTTTTCCTACTGTTGAACTTTCTTGTGTGGATTACTTTGGTTCTGAGTAGATTAAAGCCCAGATTTCAACCTTTGCCTCCATGGAGGCGTAATGGAGATTTTAACAGCCTTTGTTTCACAACTGAGAGCTGATTTTTACGAACATAATAATCTCATACCTTAATCTTTCACCATTTATCTTAACTGAAATATTACAGGAGCATTGTGTTCCTTAATACAAGAGTATTAAGTGGTTTACTAGAAACAGACATACAATAACAAGAAAACATGTGCATGTAATGGAATGCATGGATGCAGAGTAGCACCCACATGGAAGTTTTATCCTCATTCCAACGCTTGAAATAATGCAAGGATGTATTCTGTCCCATGATGCTGGTGTTTTAATGAAGTTGGGGTATATAACTCATACCATGACACCTTGTCTGTGCATATTCAGGGCTGCTGAGGCCGCACATATGTCCAGTTCTGAGCTCCTTAGTCCAAGAGGAGCATGGATATATTGGAGAAAGGAGAGCAAAGGGCTGCCAAAAACATGAAGGGACTGGAGCACCTGACATGTGAAGAAAGGCTGAGAGAAGCTGTGACTCTCTAATCTGAAGAAAAGAAGGCTTGAGGGTAATCTTATCAACATGCATAAGTGCTTGAAGGGATGTCGTGAAGATAGAGCCAGGATCTCTTCAGTGATGCCCAGTGAGAGGACCTGAGGCAATAGACTGTCGCTGATATACAGGAAGAAGTTCCACCTGAACATCAGGAAACCCCTTTCACAGGAAACACCTGTGAAAAAATAACGGAGGTCAGGGTGGTTGAGCATTGGCACAGATTGCCCCAGGAGGCTGTGGACATGTTCCAAAGCTCATCTGGACATTGCCGTGGGCAGCCTCATCTAGGTGGTCCTGCTTGAGCAGGGTGGCCGGACCTGGCAACCTCCAGATGTCCCTTCCAACCTCAGCCTTTCTGTGATACTGATATCAAAACCAATGCATTGTAACAATATGCTGAACCAATATAATGAGACTCAAACTCAGGAAAGCTAGTTTATTTGTACTGCTCTAATTATACAGCACTGTGGTCCCTTACTCTGTAAATAGTATAATAGGAGCTATCTGAGCTATATTAGCACAGGAAAATGCTTTTTTTTTTCTTAATTCAAACACAGATTATCAGGACCACAGATTTATATCCAAGTATTTTAATATGACACAACACACCCAGAGAGAAAATTACAGAATGAAATTGGATACTGTTAGCTAGACAGCAGATTGTTACTTTTAGGTGTTATTAAAAGAAGTGAATAAGCAGTTGGCAGAATTATCAGATCATCTGTTTGCATGTCTGTTTCTCCTTCTCTCCTTCTGCTTAACTAAAGTGTCTGTACAGTCTAGCATAGCAGTCACTGGAAATTGTGCTGTTTGTCCAACAAAAATATCTTTATATGAAAATTGAACATTTTTTCATTCCCTATTTTACTTARTCTCAAGTGTCCCTCCTTTTTCCATACCTGAAAAAATAGATTGAAATTTAATCTCAACAGTGTATTAAACTTTGAAAAATTTCTACTCTATAAGAAGAAGTAGACATCTGTAAGTTCCTGAAAGATTTCATATAATCTCTTGAGGGGATGTAAGTGGAATTCAAAGGTTTCTTGCAATCTTTTGGAAAAGATGAATTTAGGACATGCTTGTGGAATACATACTTTCATTATTTTACTTGTGCTCAGCCAACAACACAAATTACAATGCTAAACTGTCAAAGACTCTCCCATCTAAGGCACCTTTCCAGATCAGTTTAAATCTATGTCCATGAGGAAGCACAGTGCATGGAGACAAGGCTGGATTAGAAAACAGATTGAGAAACAAATTTGATTAACACATCTAAGGCTTAAATTTTAGGGGGTTGATCTTATCCTCCCATTGCTACAGTTTTAGTCTGGGAAAGTTTACCTTCTAAATAGTCAAGATTGTGATGCTCTGTCTTTAATATTTTAGTCTTGGGTTTAGTACCAGTCTTCATTTGGAAGTGGATTACAGTTTCAGAAATTTGAGGTACCAGTTGCCAGATCCTTAATCTGTAAAATGAGTTTGTATTACTAGCAGGAACCTAGGGGGGAAAAATGAAGTAATTGACTCATCAGTAATCTTAAAATATAGAACAATAAAAATATTATTTCATTTTTTTACCAAATTAATTTTAGAGAATAATTCCATAGATTTTAAAGCACAAGAAGTTATCTTTATTTTAATTTGCTTTGTTTTATTCCTTAGTCTTCTACTGCTCCCCCACTGTTAAAACAAAAAGTATGTAATCTGTTTGAAAGGTAGCAAGAATTTCTAGCACACTTAAGCAAACTGCCTGGGGGAGAAGTACCAAGGTTACCCAATAATTTGAACAAAAATAAACTACCAGCTAGTGGGGAGGGTAGGAAATATGAAAATTCTTCAAAGGAAGCAGAGAATGAATCTTCATATTTTGAACAAAATGAATAAAGCATATATTCACATCTTCAGAGTATCCTGTTCAAAGGCTATTGAAAATTTCTCTTTCTTTTAAACCTGTCCAACTCCTCTCCACAGGATATAATTTAATCCTAGTACATACATATATATTGTGCATTCTCATCTGTGTGGGCTGGAATATCACACTATGCATTCTGAAATAGAAATGTGCTTTCTTTTTTTGGACAATCACATCACTTATGTTACTGACAGTGCAAAGAATGTACCTCAGTCACTGAATATTTAAGTTCTTCAAAATCTATGGATTAATGAAGACAGTACGTCCATCCAAGTGAACAATTGCTTCATGGGGAGCCTGTGCGTCTCAAATTAGTTAATTTCTGGACTTTAAATTGGCCCCTGTTCCTGTTGTTTAAAGCCAGCAAAAAGTAGCACTGGCAGGAAAGCTGTCTGCCAGAAAAGGGCATTTTCAAAGTCACACAGCATGAACATCTTCTTGTCAAGACCCATTACAAGAAAGAAGTAAGTGGCATTTCAATGGAATCGTGAGGAGGGGTGTGGGGGTGAGGTTGATGTTTGGGGGTTTTTTGTTTGGTTTTTTTTCAAATATTATTTGTAACCATCTGGAAATGAAGTACCTGCCACCTACTCTGAGAATATAGGGGCATCTGTCTGTGACAAGAAAACAGAGGTATGTTTGGAATAAGGAAATCTAAGTATTATATTTCTTACTTTCTTTCACATCTTTTAAATTCTATTTTAAATTATTCTTTAAATTTTGATGCAGACATTTCACTTGTATTGCATTACATTAGGTTAAACATATTCTGTGATGTGACATAATTTGATGTGACGTTGACCAAACCAGATGAAAATGTCTTGTTGTACGCTTATTCAAAGAGAAAAAACTGTCTGTATTTTAATTTGCTTTTAAAGCTATTCAAAAATTATTTATGAAAAGTTAAATAGGTCCTCTTATATGTCAATTTCTTATAGTCCTGTGACAGACAAAGCAGCAAGTCTACTCTAAGGTTCAGATGTAGACATTAAAAACAATCAAAATCACTGACAATATTTATAAACTTTGAATTTCCACTTAGTTCATAGGCATTCTATAGTATATTGCATTATTTCTACTTGTGCAACTATTTTTTAAGTTAAAAATCAGTGCCCATTTTAAGAAGGCTTATTAGTTGACAAAAAACTTTGCAAATACGAATTCCAAGTTGGAGTTTTTGTGGCAATGTCAACTCTTATATAAAGATCTTTGCACATATTTTTCTGCCCATTTTATGTAAGTGCAGAGTTAGGATTGTAATCTTTCTTCTAACTCTGGAAAACTCTGGTATGAGTCTGCTGTTAGAGTTTTTGCTCATAGATCTTCTTAGCAAGTAGGAAGGTGTTTTACAAATTCCCACAAGCCATGTACTTTTCTGTCTAACATTTTAAATCATCCATCAATTCATTTGAGAAGAAAACTGCTGWAAAAATGAGGAAAGGAATCAGTAGTTGACACCTTACTGGCAATTAGCAGTATTGTTTCCTGGTCTTTTAATATGTGGGTCCTTGAGCAYCAAAACAATTATATTTTCAATCCTTGTGGCTGTCCAGAGACCAGGACTGCAGTTGCTAGTATTTCTTCAGACATCTTGATGGAAACACAGGGTTTTTATGAGGCATGCTGGCAATAAACAGTGATTTATAAATGCCCAGTTATTCCATCTACTGCCCAGATATGGACATGGTCCTTCAGCTGCTCACTTTGAAAGGTAATTTGGAAGAAAAACACATCCTAGTGCTGTGCATCTGCAGACCCACATCTGTCKACATGGATAGGTAAAAACAGATGACTGTCTGATAAAGGCATGTTGTTCAGCTCTAGTAAGAGAGATTTACACCTTTGTAGCGAAGTTCTTTCGATTTCCTTGGTATTCATATATTCTGAATTTGCTGCCATTAACTACAGCACTGCACTGAGGAAGACACAAATCTTTGAATCTTCAAGTTCTGTACAAGCAGAGGAATTCATGTTTTTCTTCACCCATCCATGCAGATCTGTTTTCCAAAGGCCAAAATGCAGGAGGGAATATGGCCTTTACAGTGCATGGAGAAGTTTATAAAGCCTGAGGATATAGGGGGAAAAGTCAACATCCAGGAGATTTCAGAAATTCTTTGTATATCACAAAGCAGTGCTCTGAGAGTCCCTAGGCTGGAAAGTCATGAATAGTTGATTACCTGGTTAGAAGTTTTTCCAGAGTGTATATCCAAAGGGGTGTTACTGAGTGATGTGGATGGAAAGATGTGGTTTGGATGACTGGACCCCCATGTTCCTGATTGCTTCACTGTGCTGAAGTTCAGCCATGTAGCCTCATAATACAGTATYGCCAGTGTTAGTAACAGGCCATAAACTTTGTCTTGAGTCTACCCAGGCTCAGGAAAAAGGCTTGTCAAGTCTGTTCTGAGTGTGTTTCTCTTGACCTGTCTCCAGGCCTTACCTGATTTCACTGTGGAAGCATCTCTCTAACTATGGATTATCCAATTATAATCTGCTTTACTGTTGTTTATATTTGTGTGGTACTGTAGTTTGATATATAGGTACAAGCATTTTTTCCAGGTAGAAAGAGATATTTCTGCCTGGAAGGACAGTAGAGGTTTTCAGAATCATAGGCACAGGATGCAGCACAGACAGTGTAACTGTGTGGTGATAAGGAATGGGTCACAAGATGGTGAGATTGTGTAGGAAAAGCTCATCTGCAYCCACAAAGGAGGACAGAGACAACAGTGGATTGGTGAGCTAAAATTCTGGTCTAGTTCCTCCGAGGCCCACCACAGGAGTCATCACCCAGTTAAAGGCCTACCTCCACAGGATCAGAGGATCACAGAGACACAGGGAGGCAGGAATCCAAATTACATGCTCCTAAGGAACACCCTGCCCTGGCTCATCCCACTCAGCCTCACTACTGTTAGAGCTGGGGAYGTGGAATGGGGGAAATCAGCTCCAACACCCTTACCTCTTCTGAGCTGCCAAATCTGAGTTTCCCCTAGTACTGGAGACCCCACATCTATAACCAGCTCAGTAATGATCACTTAAAAAGTAACACATRTCTAGAGCTGGACAAACTTGCTTTAGGGGTAACAAAAGACACAAAGAAACATTATCTGACAGATATAAAAGGCATTACACAAAGTAAACTTGGATGCAGTCTGGAGCTTCAGATCACTGAAGAAAAGAAAGTTGTAAAAGCCCTAAATGTGGAAAAGAAGACAAAAATGAATTGTGGAAAAGAAAATCATCAGCATGACCACCATGTTCCTTCCAACAAGGAGACTTCAGATGTCGGCAACATGATAAYGCCCTTACCACCATCAATACCATGGTGAAACCACTGACCACAAAGTCAGTGAGTTTACTTGAATTTCAGAGAACATGAGTGATAAAAAAGAAAAACTGGTTAAAGTGTTTCTGGTTGAAGAAGGCGTTTGAACATATCCAAGGAGGGAGTCTCCATGACAATCTGTGCCAATGCTCAGTCAACCTGACCTTACTTTTTTTCACAGTGGAAAATGTTTCCTGATGTTCAGATAGAACTTCCTGTATTACAGTGAGAGTCCATTGTCTCTGGTCCTCTCAGTGGGCATCACTGAAAGCTGTGCTGCCCTTCCACCTAATGGTAGGCTTTACCTACCTTAGATTATCATGAAGGGCCACCTCTGCAGCCCACGCCTCAAAGACCTTGCCACCTAAAGGTAATACAAGTATTCATATGTGGCTTTTTCTTGATGCTGACAGAAGTTGACTTATTAGTTAAAGCAGTAATTTACAAACCCCAAAAGAGGAGAAGCTAAAGGCACACAAACATTAAAAAAATAATCTCTTGAGTAGAGGGAATATGATATTTTTTAATTTCACTATGTTTAACTGTCACAAGAGTGGTATGATTATAGATGGGTACCAACTCACACTCCTTTTGTCCCTGAGGAGTTGTGATTCCATTGGGCTCCATGTAGACACAGGACTATAAACTTTGGACTTACATGGGTTTCAATCTGAAAATTTGCTGACCTAGAATTAAATACGTCAATTTGTGTTTCATTTCATTTCAAAGTTCATATGTGAAACTCAGTGTCACAGCAAGYCCTCTGATACCATTGGATATAACAATTTGATCTTTAGAAATTTGTGTTTAACTGACCAAGAGATATTTCCATGACAAAAAATAATTTACAGTTATATCAAAGACACAACAAAAATCACCCATGTTAACTGTATGTAGAAGGGAAATAGTAATTTGAATGAATGTGTCTAAGATGTGTTAAAACTTGAGAAGCAGGTGTGCAAAGTGCCTTTTTTCACCCTAATGGTGGGAAACTCTGGTAACTGCTGACCCATAGAGAGCATTAAGAATTATTTTACTGTAGGCGGCAGGTACTGCTTCTGAAATACAGCATTTCTTTAAGGGGAATCTGACAGAATTTGACATGCATAAAAAATGAGTAAACAGTATGTATGTAGCATGCATCACTGTGACATTCATACAGTCTGGGTTTGGCAACAGTTTGGTCTTGYAGGCTACTTTTGACATTTAAACAGAAGAAGAGAATCTTTCTGGAAGAAGCTGTGTTTGCTTGCCAGGTAGGAATATAGAGATATATTTATATCGTAGCAAAGGCCATCCTCAGGCAAAAAATTCTGTGGAATTTTTGTTGGAGGTGACATGTTGTAGTTGAGGTATTTTGAGGAAAAATAGCTTGAACACCACCTGAGAAAAATATATTTTGGTGTAATGGTGAATATTTCAATTATATGAACATGACCTTCACTTGGCATAAATCATCTGAAGCTCCTTTGACTCTGTTTAATCATTTCTATTTCACTTTTTTTATTATGCTTATTTATCAGGATATTACACCTTATGCTTTGTATTGAGGGATCTGGTGATTTTCTGGTATTTTGGGAATTTTCTGCTTCTGGAAATGGTGTTCAAATTTACATTCATAATGCATTCTACTGGGAGATAAAAAAAAACAAAACAAAACGCTGTTCTACTCTAACCACTTTTATTTTTTTTTTCCTTAAGTTGAGATGAGGCATGAGTTGTTTGTTTTCTATTTTTTTCTTCTCTAGTAATATTGTACTGTGTGTAACCTCCTGGAAATGGACTTTGAGGACCTAAAGCTTTTTACAGCTGTGTAATAGATATAAAGATCAGACTCTCAAAAATTTAAAATATTCATAATTCAATAAACCAGCTCTGCATGCATTAGCATGTTGCTGCATTCATATAAATCACCTCCACGTGTGCAATGAACGCTAAGATCCAGATAGCATTTAAGTAGCAAGGTTTTTGCAGCACGGACTGCAGAGGTGGCCCTTCATGATTATCTAAGATAGATAAAGTCCATCATTGCTTGGAAGGTCAGCACAGCTTCTAGCATCCAGGGAATTTTGGGTCTTGCTCATTAAGGCATTCACTGTACATGCTGGATGGGCGTGCCTAGTTTTCTTGATGAAAGAAGTTTAGGAGGACTTTTGGCCTCTACATCTTTTCTGTTTTCCAGCCTTGAAGGTAGAAGAAGTGGTCCTTTTTGTGTGTGTATGTGGATGGATGGATGGGCGGATGGATGGATGGATGGATGGATGGATGGATGGATGGATGGATGGATGGATGGATGGGTGTTCTTTGGGATTCTGTTCAAATTGTTTTACTTTGTTTAGTTTTGCCTATAATGGTTAGTGGGTTTGGATATTCTATTTATACTTTTCCTCATTCTATGACTCCAAAAATTATCAAGGTTTTCTTTTTTCTTCTTCCTAAAGGTAAGAAAACACTTCCCAGAGGCTTAAAGCATATGTCTGTAAGGTACTTCTAGTTCTTTTTGTGGTCTTTTGAGAGATTTCATCACATGCTTCCTCAAGTCCTCTGCTGCTCCAATGGGTAGCACACCTTATGAGACCAAAATTTTGGAAGAGTTGTGGCTCAATAATGGATAATTGTTTCCCTCTTGCTCTTTTCAGGTGCAASATACATCTAATTTATCTGGTTCTTCTAGGAATACAGCTTAATATACTGAGTTATAATTATTCCTCCTAATTCTTCTTCACTTTTTTATCAATGTTCTCACTAATGGCATCTTTTCTTGGTTGCCAGTAGGCAGCCTGGTAGCCAGTTCCAAGGAAATCACTTGCCATTTGGGGATTTCTGTGGTGACCACAGTGGATGTTCACAGGGTAATGATACTTCAGAGAAGTGTAAGACCTAACACTTATGCCCAGAGCAAGTTGTGCATCTTTCAAAAACCATCAGTTCACTAGCATTTGTGCTAAGTATTTGTAGATCATGTGTGAAACTCTGTTTTCAGCTTACTTCTCTATTGTCTTGAAAAGAGATGTGTGATTTACAGGTTTCATTTTCCCCTGAAATAGCATACTTCTAAATTTTCTGCAGAATAGTTAGAGGATTCACAGGAGTCTGAGTAAACAATCTGAGTAAAAGAAAAACTGCATAGAACTCAAGCATTGTAAATAGGGTAATTCAAGCAAGAAACTTTTCTGAGACAGCTTTATTCTGGAGTGTGAATTTTAAATTCAGAGTGAAAGTGTGTTAAAATCTCCTTTGTTTTTCCTCCACATTTTTTTACTTGGGTTCTAAACAACCAGCTCCCTTTTCAGATGTGTGAGTTGCTTTTCTGCATTTTGGTCATCAGTGAAAGCTGAGAAGAGTGAGAGAGGTTTTCTGTGCTCTGTGGCTGGAGTCGATCAGCACTGTATAATTGCTGGTGCTGCATTGGGCAGCAGCAACACAAACAAGCCTGTTTAGCTGTTGTAGCTTCATTCTTTGTCAGCTCACCTACAAGAAGATATAACCGTGCACATGACTGGGCTTATACACTAGCTCCAAGCCAGAATTCATCCTGAAGGATTCTTTGTGTGGAAGAAACATATGTGTAATCAGGTATATGCTTCTCTCTTTAGCTTTTTATATGCAATTGTGTGTGTAAATACAATCTTTTTACCCATGTTTTACTCCTAATTCAGGCAGTCTCTACCAGTGGGCTCTGTGCGGGGAACCTGGATGCCTCAATTTGAGTGATGACTTCTTCAAGAGTTGGCTAGAGTTTTGTGTGATGATTTGACTATACAAAATCTCTGCAACTCCACAGATTCAGACCAGAGGTATTGTTGACGTCCTGTGATGTCCTGTCATACAGGTGAGTCAGAGAAGAATGTATTTGAGAAACTATTGGTAAATATTATAGGGAACATCTACATGTGTTCAGGAGCTAGTAGGCATTGAGTTTGCAATGGGTTTGCAAATTTTCTTGCAACCAGGTGAGTAAAACAAAAGATTTTTTTTAATAAACACATACTAACATACATGCATGAGAATTTCTCATCTGCCCATTGTAAGCACATGTTTCAGTTCAGCACCTGAAAACATGCATATATTCAAAGAGCAACACCATCTAACTCTCACATATTATTGGAATCAGAATAACTATCTCAATATTGGAAAGCATTGTGGTACTAATTAAAGTGTTGTTTGAAAGAGAAGTATAATCTGAGTTTTGTATTTTCTGGCTGCCTCTTTCTTTGCAAGTTATCTGATCTCATAAAGGAGCTGGAGTTCTTGCTGGAGGCCTCCATCCTGTGTTGGAGGCTGCCTCACACATTGCCACTGATGTACTGAAATTCCCTTTTTCCCTTTCCTGTCAACATCTAGGATATAAAAGGAGATACTCCCAGCATAGACACTACCACTACTTAAGCCCAAAAATTAGGCCCTGGTCTGCTGCTTTGAAACAGAAACAAACAAACAAACAAACCAGCTTTAGGGAAAGAAGGGGAAGGTTTCCTCAGTTTATTCTTTTAACAGCACTAGAGTAAAAAGAAACACAGCTCTACCAAATGGGTTTAGAAAGCCAGAGGCTATACAGAGCATAGCAGGTGATGGCAAAATTCAGAATCAATCATTTTTTGTATTGCATTTAGCATTGAATTTCATACATTTATAATCATCCTCTCTTCAGTACCAGCATCTTGCCCAGTATTGATATACTGACAGGTATTATAAATTAAGCATGATAACCCCACCATTCAATGTCTACAGAAAATACAAAATTCTTAAAAATTACATATAATGTATGTGATTTTTTTTCTTTACTGAGTTCATGGGGTTTCATTTTTTTCTTACTTTCATTGTCACTTTGTATGTTCAACAGCTTTGCGTTACAGAACACGTGATTTTATTTACTTCTAGGAAATTACATTAAAGATTTTACTCAGCATAAGCTAGTGAAAATAATGGAGAACAGAATATTGTTGTATATTATTTGTTCATTTCAGATCAAGTGGCATTTAACATGTGCTTGTGTTTATATAATAAATTCTACCACCTCAAAAAAATAAAGGGGATTATTTTACTTCAAATTTTTAGACTATTGCTATCAAGACAAACAGACCCAATTCAAATCTTTTTCAAATGTTTTTCCCAGCAGATCAGATTTTTAGACACAATCCATAAATAAAAACCTTCACTGTGAAATTTTTTCAGAATACGTAGTGAGTGATACCCCCAATTTTAGTGGTTTAACACCGAGAAAAAAAAAATTTCATTTAAAATTTACACTTATGTGCTTATTTGGCTCTATTTTATTGCGAGACATTTAATGGTAAATGTTTATTGTAAAATACACTTGCATGTTGCTTCAGGTAAAAGGATTATATAAAACATGTATGTGTGTGGACCTACTGCCCCCACCAGACTCTTATATGTTGAAACAAGATGGAACACCTTCAGGTATAGTATTGGTGAGGGTGGAGATATTAATCCCAAAATTTAAGTTTATGGAATATTTACTAGAGATGCCTTTCAGAAGATGAATAATTTGACACTGTTAACTTGTGCTCTTTCTAAACTGGTGTTTACATTTCTGTGCTGGAGTGTACTGTAGAATTGCATTCCCTGGTACTCAGGGATGTCAGTAAAAGTCATGAAAGGTAAATATCTGTAAATTACTTTCAGAGTCATGTCTAACATATGCTTTATCTCTCCTTCAACTGATTTTTTTATTTTGCTTTCCTTCTCAGTTAAGCTGAAGTATCTACTCTTTGGAATATTTCAGTCAAAGGCATAAACTTTACTCATCTCTATTTTTTCCCCTTCTTTCAGACAGGCAACTGCAAGGCATAATTGTGTGAGAAGCAGAAATTTCAAATCCTCACATGGTTCATTAAATAGCTAACATTCTGTTCTTATGTATGAAGAACAATGTTTTAAAAATAATTTAATTGTCTAAGCCAGATACAATTTATTCAGCATAACAGCTGTATCATACAATTTTACAGACATGGCAAGAGATAACAATGTTATTGAAAGTAAATGAAACCCTTTGTTATATATATATATATACATTTATATATATATATATTTATATTTTTAAAACAGGAATATAAGGCTTCCCATTAAATTCTRCTTATCTTGAAATGCAGAAGCTTTGCATAGGGGCTAAGACACAGATAACTAGGCCTGCTACAATGTTAACCTTCACTCCATTCAGTGGACATTGCCATACATTTGTGACCTTTTATCTCTCACTCAAGATGTACATTTGATGTTTAATTATACCCTTTATTGTCAACAGCTGTTGAAGAAGTAGAAAATGAGTATTAAAGCCTTCTTTTAAAAARAGAATATTGAACAGAGTTCTGTAATATTATGTCCATCCTGTGCAACACAAATTGAAAGCAAACATGGATTCCAATGAGCTATGTACTTGACAACAGCCTTTTAAATTTTAATGTGTATTTTTTTGTGCCAAACTATCTAAAGGGTGTAAATATGCACTATCTGTTTTTCCACACCTAACCCATACTGCTCAGTACTCAGGAGCTCTTAGTGCACATCAGCAGTGACAAGAGTTATTGACTGAATAATCATGGGATTCCTTTCATTTTAATAGACTTTCTTATTCTGTGTCACTGTAATCTTTTCCCTTTCATAAGACTTTTTACAATGCAGAATCCCTCGACATATGTTATTCCTTCTTGATTTTCAAACATATGTTGGGCAAAGTTGTAAGGCTCATAAAACAATAGTTGTTCCTGTCCTGAGCAATTGCTAGATTGCAGACTTCCTATGAATAAAATATTACATTTTTAAGTACTGAAAAAATACAAAACCAACCTCACTATAGAAGAATCCTACAACAGACAGATAGCAAGTATGCAGCTCACTCAGATGTGGTTATTACAGAGCAGTCACCTAAAATTATCATGCTTTTACTGCTGCTTTCTGATTTAATCCAATTGCTATTCCAGAACAAGCGGAAGCACTAGAACTCTGTGCACCTGAGAGGGGCTGCCAACAACCTTAAATATCAGTAAGAAAAGCTGAAACACTGACCTCTATATTCCCAGGTGCTTCAGAATGTAATTAGGGGTGAAATCTTGCACAGAGGATCCCACTGCAAAATTGTTGCTCACCTCACGTGTGCTGCGTTTGATTCAAGGCTACAATTCGTGCTTTCCCTTCTTTGTACATATTCATTTTATAATAGAACCTGAATATGTATAGTTTCCTTTTAATTTTCTTCATAACTAATCAGAAACTCTGCCATCCTTACCCTGCCTTGACATGTCATTCCTCAGACACTYCATACTCCTGTTCATTGGAACACTGAGATGGGTGCTGTGAATCCCTGTCAGTGCCATGAGACACCACAGATAGCAGAGTCGACATTGGCACACTCTTTTAAAGCAGTTTTYTATTTATAAACTACACATCAGTGGCTACTAAGATCACTCAAAACCCCTGTGAGCTCCAGGCAGACCTTTTCTTTTTAAAAACAGCACTGTGTTCTGCTCAGAAAACTGATGGTGTCAAAACCAAACGCAGAAATCATTCTGCATCTTCCACCTGACATCAGTATTCCTCACAGCTAAATTGAGTTTTAGTTCCAAAAGATTACATTTTGCTATTGTCCCTCTTTGTTAGGTACAAGCACACAGCAATTATCTGGCTTCCTATCTCTGTCTGTTTTACTGAAAGAGACAAGGATTTCTTCCTTTTTTCCATCAGAATGGAAATGTAAATATTATTATTGAAAGCAACAAATGAAAACTTTGAGGATGAAAAATGAGTTTTATCCACTAACATTTCAGTGATTCCAAATATAGGATTGTGACCTTTCCAAATTACAGGTTTTACATTATAATGCAAGGCTTTTTCAAAAAGAAAATAATTTTAATACTATTAGGCTAAAATAAATGTTTGCCTTCATATGATCAAAGGAAAAAGTGGCTGTATTTTGCCCCTGCTGTATACATCAGAAAAAAAAGTGTGGGGATACACATCAAAAGTTGGAAATATCCTTAAGCTTCATGAAACCTGTACATTTGTAGTGTTTTACACATATTCCTGTAGTGTCTTAGAACAGGCCTGCTTCTCTACAGTTGCAGTAACTGCATTTACAGGGGCCTATTTTTATTCATAGCTAGATAAAAATAAATATATATATATTCCCTGAATCAAAGTGAATTAAAAGGAAATGACATGCAAGGGGAAGGTAGCTCAGATTTCTCATCAGCAGTCCAATCATGAGTGACCCACAGGCAACTTGAAAGCTGCCCACACAATTACTCATGGGGTCTGTTTAGAAAAAGGCATCGCTGCCAGGAAAGTCTTTGTTACCTTGAATCCAAGTTTAGTGATGGCCACCTATAATAGGAATTGGAGGGAGGAATGCAAAGTGCAAAACATTGCATTAAACTGACACTATATATCACTTTTGGGCAGGCTGTACATTTTTATGTGATGCATTTTACAGACATAGAAAAATTTATGCAAYTAAGTATGAGCAACAGTGTAATTCCTAGTCTGGTTTCTCTTTTCAGTTGTGCCAGTCTCACTGAAGTTAACAGAGCTGCCTCAGTATGAGAGACAAAACTTTTTGAATGTGCTGGATGAGAGCGGTACTTTCTCTCCTGCACCATGCTAGAGGCACACTAAACACTGTGAACTTCCAAGTAATGAAAAGCTGTAAGATCAAAGCACAACTGCTTCTGTAGCCACCATGGCTAAAACCTGATCATGGTTTAAGTGACTTCAAAAGCATTAGGTRAGGGATGACTTCAGCATTTGAACTTAACCTAGAGTGATACTTCAGCAACATATAAAGGAGATTTTTCTGCTGACTATCCTTGGGCTAGGGACAGATGTAATCAGGGTTCAACCCTTAGAAGGGAAGTATTTATTAGTATTTTTTCACTGGAATAAATCCATGTTGGGATATGTGTAAGGTAGGATTCAAGTAATTTCCAAAATCATACAAAGTTCTTTCAACGATTTCAASAAAAGAAGTTTGTGTGTGAAGAAAACTTGGATGTTTTTATTGTTTAGTAGTTGGCTTTTTATGAAGTAAATACAAAATAACAACATGAACAGCATAAAAAGGATTAAAAATAATACAGAATAAATAAAATCTTTTCAGCCTAAAAAATGTCTCTATACCTGAAATAAACTTTTACTTCTAGTTATTTCCCTGAGAAAAAAATCACATTAGCTAATTCTGCCAGCACTGTTTCATGATGAAATGAAATTATTCTTTCCACTTATTTGACAGCTGATCTGAAATAATTTATTCACTTATTGATTTGCACATGCACAGAGTGCTGTTTTTGAATAGACTATCTTAATGTATTTTAATAGAACATTGTTACATATCCACATCTGATATTCAGCATGAACACTGACTAATGTCACTGTACAATATATTACATATTAAAAACCACAACATTCCAGGTTGGTAGGAAAATCCAGAAGAAAGGAACCAGGCTGATTAAATGATTGAGCTGGAAGATGGCCTCTTCTCACCACATCATTTTTTCCAACTTTTTGCTAATTATTTCCTTCAAGTGGTAGACAGATATTTTTCAGTTATTTATTCCACCACTGTCGCAGTGTGTTGCAATTTCCTGCTTTAGACTTCCCATTCCTCCCCCGGCGTGGCAACACCTTTTCACTTCCCCTCCCCCTGTCTCCTGCTGAGAGCTGTCCATTCCAGCAGGGGCATCCTGTGGTTSGCAGAATTTCAAAAGATGCCCMTCAGGTCCGGGCTCATTGGCCTGTCCAAGTGTCTTTATCCCTTGAACCTTCCCCTCCTCCCGCCTGGTTGGTGGGTTACCTGTCCCTTCCCTCCCCCTGCCCCCGAGCTTAAAAAGACAATCAGACCATGTGGTTGTCATTSTAATGGAGTTGTTACCAAGATTCAGATGTTTCTGACCCTGGAATAAAGTTCTGGATTTAACCCCCCTGTTGGAATCCGCTCCTATTTACTCCTCACCTAGCCTAAGGACTTCCTCAGAGGTAAAGCCTGAGTTCCTACAAGCCTGGACTTGGTTTCAAGTGCCTAGCTGTTATTTACKATTTCCAGACAGGCAGAGGTATCACTGTGGTGAAATACCTCAGCAGCTACCCCTGGCCAAGCGGGCCAGACGAGCCCAGGCACATTCCACCTGGCAATATTGGGATTTTATTCCAATACACCACCAAAMAACTTTTAAAAAACAGGTATTCATATATGGCAAATCAGTGCCAAAAGAATCTTTTTTTTAATTAATCTGAAAAATGTGGGCTGCTTATGTGTTGCTGTTTATTATACTAATTGAGTTTCATGTAATATTAAGAGTTTTCTACTAATTAGTTCAATTATTACTGAACATACTCAGGGTTAACTCTCTAAAGAATCTGTGAAGTCACCTTTTTTCCTATTCTGCCATAATACTGAAAGATGTTACTTTTAAAGTTATGCACTTGAAGAAGGACATTACGACATCAGTGCTTTTTAATAGTTAACGATTTTATAAAAGCTGAGATCCTTAGCTGGATGGATTTGCAAACTCTGAGAATTTCACTAAAATTAACTTCTACCTTTCAATTGACCAACCCCTCTTGATTATTTTCCAGCAGTCTTGGGAAACCAGAGAGGTCCCAGCTGACTGGAGGCTGGCAAATATCATCCTGATTGGCAAGAAGGGCAAGCAGGAGGATCCTGGAAACTACAGGCTTGTCAGTCTCTCACTTCAGTGCCTGGCAAAGTTATGGAGAAGATTGTCCTGAGAGATGTTAAAAAACACCTGCAAGACAACAGAGTCATTGATACTAGCCAGCACAGCTTCATGAGAGAAAGGTTCTGCTTATCAAAACTAATTTCCTTTTATGACAATGAAATTTGCCTGATTGATTAAGGGAAGACAATTGTTGGGATATTTTTGGATTTCGGTAAAGTTTTTGATGAAGTCTCTCACAGGATCCTGCTGGGCTAACTGTCCAGCTCACATCTGGATAAACACATCATGCAAAGGGCACAAAGGGTTGTAGTGAATGGGGTGACATCAGAGTGGTGACCTGTCACTAGTGGGGTTCCACAGGGCTCCATCCTTGGCCCTGTGCTCTTCAACATCTTCATAAATGACTTGGACACAGGACTGGAAGGGATACTAAGCAATCTCCGCTCCCAGATGATACAAAACTGGGAGGAGCTGTTGACTCCCTTGAGGACAGGGAGGCCCTGCAGAGAGACCTGGATGAATCAGAGGCTGGGCAATCATCATCCATATGAAGTCCAACAAGGGCAAGTGCCAGATTCTACACCTGGAATGGAGCAACCCTGGATGTACAGACAGACTGGGGATTGAGAGGCTGGAGAGCAGTGCCCTGGAAAGGGACCTGGGGGTTCTGGTCAGTGGCAAGTTGAACATGAGTCAGCAGTGCCCTGGCAGCCAGAAGGGCCAGCCCYGTCCTGGAGGCATCAGGCACAGCATCACCAGCAGGCAAGGGAGGGGATTGTCCTGCTCTGCTGGGAGCTGGGGCAGCCTAAGCTCGAACACAACTTCTTTGTGAGGGGAAAAAGGAGGGGGAGACACTCATCTCTTCTCTATGGTGCCCAGGGACAGGACCTGGGAAAATGGCCTAAAGTTGTGGTAGTGGAGGTTTAGGTTGGATATCAGGAAAAGGTTCTTCATCCAGAGGGTGCTTGGGCCCTGGAACAGCCTCCCCAGGGAAGTGGTCACAGCACCAGCCTGACAGAGCTCAAGAAGCATTTGGACAAAGCTCTCAGGCACATGGTGTGACTCTTGGGGATGGTGCCGTGCAGGACCAGGAGCTAGAATGGATGATTCTTGAGGGTCCCTTCCAATCCTCCTGTGATTCTGTGATTTTTTGATTCCCAAACATATGATCCCCAGAATGAAATTGGCTAATAATAAGCTTCCTTAAGGGATGAACTTCTGCAAAGGAAATTATATAAGGCCCTGCATATTAGAGTATTATATGTAGAGGAAAGAGAAGGGATTGTTATGTGGGCATTCTTCTCTGTTCAAGTGAAAGCATGTGTTGGGCTGAGATAGTAAAATTATCCCAAATTGGTGAGACAAAGCAAAGTATTCATTACAACTAATATCAAACTCCTATAGACTCAGACTCACTATYGTGTTTAAGAAAGGGAACTCAGGAAACTACAATATTGTCCGAGAAAAATGTGTAGGCTTGGGCTATTTCTTTGAGAACTATAGGTAATGATATGAGAGCTACTGTAATAAGTGAAATGAAAAGGAGACATAAAAATGATGATCTACTGTCTAATTTAGATGTATGGAGACTTCACAGCTTATTCTTCAAGACTGACTCATTTACCCATTCTGAACACATAGAAGAGGTTTCAATAAAAAGTAAATGTAGCCATTTGATTTTGAACTCTGGTCTCCTTTGCCCTTATTGCAAAGAGTTTCTTCCAGCTTTCTTAAGCAAATTGCTGCTAAATCCAAAAGGTTTTCAGTAAAATTGAAAGAGTGGTGGTCATTTTTCAAGCCCAAGTTTGTCATTATTGCTTTGAGTGTGAAATTTTTCAGAATCTTACACACAGCATGAATTATAATTTCGGAAAATCATGAAAAAAAAGAAAATTCTCAGTGTTACTGAGAAAACCTCTGGGATCTCAGRTGTCAGGTTGAGGAGAGAGATTGCTCTACCTGTAAATTCATCTCTCCCAGAACTGACATCCAAGGTCCCAGAGCCTTTTCCATGTTGCTAAAGAATTTTTTCATGCAATTCCAGCAATGCAGTGCATTCAATTCTTCACAAGAAATGTTCAGCTATTTATATTGCAGACAGTCAGATATCTTGCTGATTGTCTAATAATATTAGAGCTATTGGGAGCAGAGGTACCAAAATACCATATTGTTATAACTTTTCAATAAGATTTCATAAATTAAAATCCACTTATATACTTATATACTTATATACTTATATATACTTTGAAAGAAAAGTGTCATCTGGGAAAAGCAAATAAAAAATCCTAACAGGATCAAAAATAAAAGTGAATGAAGTATAATCTGTTAAAAATGCTGGATGTTCACATTTTAATATTGTGTGTGTGTGTGTGTGTGTGTGTGTGTGTGTGTGTGTGTCTTTCGTGGGCATAAGGTAGGAGAAGTGCAAACATATCTATTCTGGGCTATCAGTGTTACAGCAACTTCCTCTATGTACTGAAAACACTCTATGATTTCAGAGCAAGGGAAGGGAGAGGAGAGGAGGGGAGAAAAAAGAAGAAAAAAAAAATTTAAAAGAAAATAAAAAATTAAAAAAATAAGAGGAAAAAAGAAAAAAGAAAAAAAGAAAGAAAAAAGAAAAGAAAAAAGAAAAGAAGAAAAAAAAGAAAAAAGAAAAGAAAAACAGTAAGGAAGGAAATTGGGAAATTGGAGGGTAGGAGGGAGGGAAAAGCCTTAATTTGCTTCATTTTAAGATGCTCCTCTGAAAAGCTGTACAAATGGCCCTAAGGACATGAATCTATGCAGCACAGCAAATCCCAGCTGAGGTCAGGGAACTTCATGGAGACTAAAACATCTGTTGTTGTGTAGTCAGGTGGGTAACTAGGATTTCAATGGAGAGGAATTCTAAAGGCAGCTGAGATTTTGATAACTATTATTTTTATACATTTTGAGCTGAAGTTTTGGAAGCTTAAGGGATCCAAATAATCATTATCAATATATATTCTAGGATCAGAATTTTTGAAGGATAGGCTTGCCTGACTAAGGTAGTTTTGTTCTGAAATTATGCTTTTTGGGACATTTTTTCTTTTGCCTGCCTTTCAGAATCACATGGCCTTATTTCAGTCATTGTCATGACTGCAGCACAATAGCTGCATCAACCAGCATTTTGGAGCAGATGCATGATTTCTGGCTGAACTGCAAAAATACTTGTTATTGTTGACAACCACTTAACATCCAGAACAAATAGCTTTTCACACTGAAAACAAAAATATTAATTGATTTTAGATACAGTTATGTTTTTAACAGGAATTTGGACAGCTCTGCAGTCTGGGAAGCAGCTAAATTGTCTTTTGTTTTCTTTGTACCAGACATGCATAAAAATTTGGGAAGTGTATTTTATCTGTCACTTATGCTAGCAGCAGACTAAATTTGCCCATATCTGGTTTCATGCCCTATAAAGAAAGTTTCTCTCCCTTTAAGCTCTGTCTTGTTTGGATTGTAATTACACAAAGGATAAAAGGCTAAGGAGTCTGTGGGGTTCTTATTTAGGTATAAGTTGGGTGCATTTCCCCCTTCACCCCTCTAAAATCCCAGAAAGAAAGAAGAGGAAGCATATTGCATCTGCACAGTGCAATATTTCCCTGATAGGATTTCCCTGAGTACCACAGAGGTCCCAGCAGTGGGCAAGTGGCTGTCTGAGCTCAGCAAAAAAGGGACACAGAATCATAGAATTATTTGGGTTGGAAGGGACCTTGAAGATCATCTAGTTCCAACCATAGGCAGAGAAGCCACCCAATAAATCAGGTTGCTCAGGGGTCCATCCAACCTGGCCTTGAACACTTCCAAGTTTGAAACATCCACGACATCTCTGGGTAGTCTGTTCCAGTGCCTCAACACCTTCAGAGCAAATAATCTCTCTTTTAATTTAAAACTGTTCCTGCTTTTCCTATCACTATCTGCTGTGTAAAAAGTTACTCTCCCTCCTTTTTATCAGCCCCTTTAAGTACTGGAAGGGTGCAATGAGATCACCCTAGAGTTTTCTCCATGCTRAGCATTTCCCTTCTGTCATAGCCTATCTCCTGGTCAGCTTCCACCCCTCTGACCAAATTGGTGGCCCTCAAGAAGTAGCAGATCCTCATCTTTATTTTGCTGACAACCTCAGAGCTGGACATATTACTCCCTGGTAGACTCTCACCAGAGCAGGGAGACAGAATCACCTCTCCCAGYCTGCTGGTCACCTCCTCTTCTGATGCAGCCCAGCATGCAGTTTTCCTTCTTGGCTGCAAGCACACACTGCTGGCCCATGTCTAGTTTTTCATTCAGAAACCACAAGTCCTTCCTCACAGGACTGTTTTTTAATGAGTTCATCTCCCAGTCTATACTCATATCTAAAATTGCTGTGACCCAGGTGCAGCACCATGCTCTTGGACTTGTTGAACTTCATGAGGTTTCTCTGAGCCCAGTTCTCATGGTAGTCCAGTTCTCCCTGGATGGCATCAAATCCTGTTTTTCCAACCTCACTGCTCTCTGTTTTGTGACATCTGCAAACTTGYTGAGGGTTCACTTGATGCCACTGTCTATGTCATTGATGAAGACACTGAAGAGCACCAGTCCCAAGACCAAGCCCTGGTAGACTTTGAGCACCCAATGAGGGACACCATTTATCATCAGCTTCCACATGGACAAAGCCATTGACCACAATTTTGCTCCATCCACCCATCCATCCATCCATCCATCCATCCATCCATCCATCCATCCATCCATCCATCCATCCATCCATCCCCTTATCCAAAGAATAGTCCACCTTTCTAACCCATTTCTTTCCAATTTAGAGATAAGGATGTTGTGAGGGACTGTTTTAAAATCCTTACAGAAGTCCATGTAGCTGACATCACTCTGTCTTCTCTTGTCAACTGCTGCATCATTCCCTCACAGAAGGTCACCAGAGCGGTCAAGCATGATTTGCTCTTACTTAAGCCAGGCTGGCTGTTTCTGATCACCTTCTTGTCTTGCATATGCTCCAGCATTGCTTCCATGAGGATCCTATCCTAACACAGCAAGAGTTACAAAAGTGTTATACAAAGATGGCCATTTCTTTAACATGTAACATTTAAATGCTCTCTGCTCTCATCAAGCTAGTATCTCCTTGTTGATGATTATCCATTCTTCCTTGTATCATAGTCCTGTAGGCAGAATAGAATTACTTTTTTGCCTGATCCAAGATCTTACCCAAGCCACAGCCTCATACATTTGCTTCATCTGGTTCTGGGCTCTTTGTAGCGTATGTAAGCTGTACACAGGCATCCCTTGAAACTTTTCACATGATGGTTAAGTAGTGGTGATACAAATGAAGTGCTTTATTTGGGACACCATATGGYGGAGGGGATGGCTGTAAAATAGCTACATGGTAAGAGAAATAATTCTATTTCATAGAGACCTACTCACAGCCTAAAAATATCTTACTTAGGCAAGACATATAGCCTCTGTTCTGCCACTCTTCTGTTCTGCCGCCCTTCTGCCTAGAGATTTGAAAAACCCCTCAAAGAGTAATGAAGTTGGTTAAAAAAGAAGTAATTAATATTTTATAGGAGTGACACCATTGGCTTTAACTCTTCCTTTTCCTCATCCGTAGAGGATTGCTTGTTTTGGCTTTTCTCAAAATTCTCGAAAACTTTTCAAAATTTCTTCAGCCAGAGATCAACTCCTCTGTATCCACTTTCCCTAAGCAGAAGTCTCAGAGTCTGAATGCAACTGTGGAGAAACCCATTAAAGAATAAAGAAGAAAATGCAAGGGAAAAATCCCAACAAACCAATGCCAATTTAGGCCTARTTTATATGTCGCTTTCAGTGTTCACAGAAATGTAGCAAATTAGAGGAAAATAATTATTTTTTCTTTTTGTTTCTTTAGTCATGAGTGCAGCTGTGTAGAAGAATACTGTGTCAAGGTTTTGCTTTTCCAACTTAAAGGTGTACAAAAGGTTAACAAGCAGAGAGAAAGAAAAAAATAAAAAAAWTAAAAAAAAACAAAACCAAAATGAACAGAGAAGCATAGATGGGGGAGAAAATTTTAAATCAGGAGAAAATGAAAAGTTACAAGACAGCTGCTTTCAAAGACATAAAGGAGGAGCAGCAGAGGTACAACTGAGAGAAGTAGAATCCAAAGGCCCATGAAGACAAAGGCAATAACAATGGTCATGGCTTCAGGCTCATCCCTTTTCCACGGTTTTAATAATCTAACATCTCTGGAGTATATATCCATCATCTTTCAGTACCTCCAAGACAGTCCACCAGTGAACATTGAGGGAACTAGTGTTTTACTGAGGAAATAAAAGCAATATATAAAAATTTAAACCTACATTTTTCTATTTAGGATATAAAGTAAATTATTAGAGTTTATTAATTAATCTGGGCTTTCATAAACCACCAATGTATTTGAGCAGATTTTTTTCACTCTTTTTTAGAAGAATAAGTAGCATGCAGACATTTTAATAACCTCATGTCTCAAGTGTATATATTTCTAGTAGCTGCAAGAGGCATGATTCATATGTCGACCACTCAATTTTCTAACTTGAAGGATAGTAAGCTATTTAAACAGAAGGCGAGAAATGTATTATGAGAAATAAAGAGGTCGTTCTATTTTTGAGAACTTAGCCTGCATCTCCTGGTTTTACTCATTAAATGTTCTCATCCTTATAGGCTACCTGCTGTCAAGCAGAAATTAAGAACATATGAGTAAGTATAACCAGGTAAAATGTAACCAGGCAGCTATCTGATTCTTGAATCTTCATAGTTTATAGGATTAAAGCATAACAAGCAGAAAAGTACAGGGATCACAGTTACACAGACCAATCTTCACTTAGGATTGTTACTTTGATGTGATCCAAGTAAATTCTTTTTAAGATGTAAGGACGTAGTTGCCACTTACAGTGATTAAGGGTAATCTAGTTTGATTCAATATATTACAATATAACTTTCTTTCCAAGTTCTTTTCCGAAGATTCAGGAAATTTTACACTTACATGTTTCTGCTCACTGGGAACCTCTTTCTAGAAACTTATTAAAGCAGTAAATTTAGTGGAGGAGAAAGGTTACCAATCTTCCTTCTTCAAAAGTATCAGACAAATGCTATTATAAATAAATTTAAATATTCTGCATCTCTTACATATGACCTACCAAGAAGGTTAATAAAGTCCTACACCCAGTTTGTCTTTCTGAAGGCTTGGCACCTCCTCTTGACTAGACTCCCAAATGCATGGCTGGTAGGTCAATATGAAATAGACCCACACCCAGATAACATCAAAGCAGATCTCTTTGAGTTTTCCTCTGAGGTAAGAACATTAAAATGACTGACAAAGTTTAGAATTTAAAATTTAGTTTAAAAATGAAATTAAGTAATACCATATTTTTTAAAATAAAGGAACCACAGGATGATATATAATATAAATAATAATATAAATAGAAATAATTTAAGAAATTTTTCTCAGAGAAACCTTAATCAAAGCTAGCTACCTGGAACTAGTGAAGCTTATATAARTATCCAAACTTCTCAGCACAGGTTAAATTAGAATATAAAGATTAAACAATCTGTTAGGAAGCGGGCTGTTATATCATGACTTTTCCCTTTTTCCAGTAGAAAAAGTAGTATGCTCTTTTCTCTAAGGCTCTGATGGCCATAGTGCTCAGTTTGTACTGCTGAAAACTGTCTACAAAGAAGGAAAAATTAAAGATCCTATAATATTGCATTTAGCATGACTAATCAAATAAGATACATTAATTTACCCTTTGCAAATTGCACTGAACRTATAAATTCGATTGATGACTGTGGTGAACAGTTTGTGAATTATATCATGATTAATGGAAACTGGGAAATTTCAATCCATGCTCTTGCCAGAGATATGAAATAGTGTGTGCAGTTGTATATGGCTTCCTGGCTGAAGGCTTGACACTCAGGAAAATAAATGAGTCTGGAAAGCTTCTGGCCACTGCCTTTACAAAGGAGCCTGCACGTGTCTTTGCAAGTGAAATTACCTGCAAGAGAAGCATGTAAAATCTGTTGATTAGCTCATAAATTTGTACTCTCCCTTTATCTGCCCACCTAAGTCAGGGAGATACACAGATAGATTTAAGCTGGGGAGGCTTACATCCTTCTCTTTCAATTCTGAGTTTTCTAAGCTGTCTTGTAGGAAGTACTGTCCAGGCTGCTCCCTATTTCAGTCTGCTACTTAATCATATTACTTTGTTGAGAAAATGATAATATTTAGTGCATCTCCTTTCACTGAAAATCCCCACTCTAATGTTTGAGTGTTTTTCAAATAATATCAGCAATGTAAGCTCACACACCCCATGAAATCTCTCTCTMTCATTTTAAGACAAAATTCTGCTTGAGGTAAGTGAGAAGAGAGCATAAAATAGCACACAAAAGAAAAAGGAGAACTGTCAATGCTTTTTCTCAATTACAATCAAAGTCCAGCTGTATCTCACTTCCCCTATTGTTAATCTTTGGTCAGTCTCTGAGTCCTTTCTCCCCCTGCAGACTTACTCTTTCTTAACTCTCTCATCTTTACCTCCGTTAAGTCTTAACACTTTATAGCTAGAAGCTTTTTCTTCATGGCCTCTCCCCATGATATCACTCCATTACCCGAGTCCCACACTGGCTTCTGACTTCCTTCACAATCACTCTCAAAATCCTTTTTCTTGTCTTCAAGGCCCTATTCCTGCCTGTTTCTCTCCCATGTCTCTCTTGTTTTGATGCCTGTGTGTATCTTATACTCTTTCAACCCAGAAGCATGACTTTCTCTAGCTCAGCTGTGCAATCTATGCCGAAATATCGTACACACATCCCCTGTATTTCAGCTTCTGGGATTTGGTAGAGAACATAAAAAAAAAAAAGGGAAAAAACATGCAATCTTCAACATTGCTGTAACCAAACTTCAGATAAAAACATGTAGTAATTTGCTTTATCATAATAAAATTGAATAGAGCACCTGGCAGTATTTTAACTTCAAGATAACAAACCACATAAAAGTAGTGATGGCAAAGACTAGGAGACTGAAACCTACTATTGTTTGTCAGCATATAGACCTTCCTCTCAAGCAAGCTTAATGATGTATCACATCTCCCACATCAGTTGTTTTCTGAAGTTGTTTCCTAAAATTGATGAAAATGGGACCAATACCGTGCTCATCATTTACACTGGATCTTTAAAGAAACAAAAGGCTTCCCCTATCTTTGAGACCTGCTGAGGTGATCTTTGGACTAGATTAGGTATTTATTGTCCTGCCAGACCAGAAAGACACCCACAAAACCACTCAGCAAAGCTGTAGAAAAATCACATATCTTTACAAAAAGTAATAGGGGAACCCCCAGAATTAAAGCAATAGGGCATAAAAATATTAAATAGAAAATATGRGATTTCAAAAATATTTTTGAAAAGGACACATTACTAAAAGTAGTTCCTCTAAAACAAATAAATAATTTTAATTYCCAGTTCAAAATCTGTGAAAAGAAGGTGGAGCCTCATAAAACTTCCGTTTTTGAAATTCCAGCCTGTAAACAACCTAATCTGAAATTCAAGTGCCCCATACAAACCTTTCCAAAAACTCCATGGGCATCAGGACAGTGAGGATGTAATATCAACCAGTSATGGAAATTCCACTGAAAACAAATGTTTTGTCCAAGATATTGAAAATACAAACCTTGACTTTGTTGAAGTCAGCAACAAAGTAACCATAAATTTCTCAAGGGCCGCAATTTCAAACTAAATTTTTGTAAGAAATGTGACTGTGAAGATAAGCAAATTGTCAGAATTTTGCACTGAACATGCTATATATATTTCATATATATATATTCTCCGGTAAGTGCATACACAAATTTCTTTTAGCATTTGAAGAGCTAAAAAAATATACAAGGGAAGTAGAAAGATGATAYATAAAAAACAATCTAAAAGTCTCATATCTCTATGTCTGTTCTACTATATTCTTTCAAAGCTCAGTAATAAGCTATGGAAAAACAACTCACACATTTAAAATTAATATTTTCCATTTATTCTTTTTTCACTGTTTATCCCCCTAAAGCTGCCTTGCTTTGGAAAGGACATTGAGGCCTTGATGACAAGCACTGTGTTCTATTTTACTTTTTTCAGCAAAAACTTGAAAAAATATATACAGATAAATCTTAAAAGCCTTCTTCGGAGAAAGGTTGACCCTGAAGACAAAGGCCGTTTTAAATGGAATAAAAAGTTTTTAAACAAGCCCATGAATATTGATCAACTCTCTTTATAAACCCCTTGTAGTGAAGAAGGGCCAATATGCTGCCTTGTTTGGTGCTAATACAGCTCTGTCCAAATGCAGGAGTAACACAGGAAGGTGATAAGGGATTGCACAGTCTAATAGACAGAGTAATGAAGTCCCCTTTCTTGTATTTCCATTGTTTCATCTCTATCCAAGCAATGGATGACTGAATAAGAGCCTTCAGCATGCTGGTGTCCTGGCAAGGGAAGCTTTCTTCCCAKGACAGTAGGAAGGCACATCTCACTTTGGCAATCTGACTTTGCTCAGACCTTTCTGCATGTGTCTGCTGCTCTGTGCCTCCTCAGGCACCTGGAGAAGGAAGCAGACCGGACCTTTCATAAACATTGCTGTCCTCATTGCTCAGCCCGTGAAGCAGAAAGCAASGCCCAGAAAAAAGCCTGGTCCCAAGCTGTCCCTGGAATGTTCAGTCCTCATGTGGCTGGTACAGGCAGCTGAACCTGGGAGCTGAGACAGCTCTGGGGTCCCACACTGTGTACATGGGTCCATTCCCTCTACCAACACTTCCCTTTAAAATGGGAAATAT
The DNA here is from genome assembly GCA_014549065.1 of Cardinalis cardinalis. Classification (NCBI taxonomy): domain Eukaryota; kingdom Metazoa; phylum Chordata; class Aves; order Passeriformes; family Cardinalidae; genus Cardinalis; species Cardinalis cardinalis. The sequence goes on along the minus strand of JACDOX010000066.1, from coordinate 231,076 downwards.
TTATATGTGGTGAGGCCATTTGTCTTCAAGGACAGACTCAGAGATCTGCTTTCTTGAAATTAAAGTACCTGTAGTAATTAACAACCTTTGCTGCTACTGAACTCTAGTGGGATGGAATTGTGAGCCTGAGAAGATTTTAGATGTCACTACCAGTCCCTTGTGTCATGATTCTTTCAGTTACTCATTGGCACACTCTTTCAAGAAAACATACTTGCAGGAATAATTGAACTGTGCCTTACACTCAAATTCAACACAACTTTTCCTTTAGTTGCTTCTTGTGATTCATGGCAAGGAAAGATTTAAAAAAGTTAAGAATGCAGAAAATTTCTTTTTGTTTCAGAATTGAAGAGACTAATACCTTGAAATGATCTGCTGCAGCACTTCATGAAAATCAGATTTCAGTTGTCCTTGAGAGGAAGACAGAATTGGAAATGTCCAGAGTAGCAATTTATAATAAACTGTTTTGGAAACAAATGTGACAGTAACAATTTTAATGAAAAAGAGTGAGGCTAGAAAAGTCAGGTTATGTTTTCAAAGTCTCTGAAGCCACCAAATGAGATATTTGCTGCCTCAATAATAAATGCAAGACCTACACTTTGCAAAGAAAATGAAACAAGTAAAAAATTATGATTGACCTGACAGGAATCAAAAGGCAAAATCATGAACTGCTTATGCAGAGAACTTATCCCACTGTACGATGCAAGTTTTTTGCCAGCACATATTTCTTTTTCTAGTTCTATTTTTGTATATTGGTGTTGTTTTATTTCTCTTACTTCCCCCTTGAACTTTAGCTCTTATGGACAGAGACTTTAATTTCCATTCCTGAATAATCAGTGTCTTCCTCATTAGGGACATGGTATAACATTGCAGATTTTAAATGTTCCCRACAGAACAAGAGAGAACCTATAAAAATTACACAGCCTGGAAGTTATTGTGTTGTTTTTTTCATGCAATGAAAAGACTCTTTGCTGATTGCATTATTCTTGTTGCAAACCTTCAAACCTGTATGAGATATGTGTTCATTTTGTATTACTGCTATTACTGCTAATATTCTTGTTTAACTACCTTCCAGTCATTGTTACTGCTGTTTCTGCTACTACTGTCATTATTATTCATGTATTTAATATTACTGATGATATTTGTCCCAAATCAGTGACCAAAACAGTAAGCTAATAATTGCTTTAGACTCTGCTTAAAAAAGGTAGTAGAAAAAATTTCAAAAATTAACTTTAAAAAAGCCAAACATACCATAAAAACATCAAAAATTCAGTTAATGTCTCAGTCCTAYGAATGTCTTTATTTATAGGATTGTTATTCTCTGGACAAAAGATCCTATAAAAAGATACTATATTTGGATCTCAGTGGTCCAGAAAAGAGAATAAAGAAGAAAATGAGGGGAARGATGAAATATTAGCTAGAAAACTATATATGAAATGATGAAAAGCCAGCCAAATCTTACATATCTATAGCTGACCTTGTTTTACCTCTGATATTCTCTTGAAAGTAATGAAAACAAATCCTCTTCCATGAGATGCAGTTTCATAATTTGCAGAGGCCACAACCTCTACTAAGGATAGATACTGCTAAGGATCTTCTCAAAACATAACTCAGGTTTTGTCCAGTTGAAAACTTAATTGTATAAACAGTAAGTAAAAGACCTCCTATTCTGACCTGATATTGTTAGCATTTTCATTTCACAGTATGAAGAAACATGAATTCAAAACATTAAYGAAGTTAAGAAAAAGAGAAAAAAACCCAGTAACTTCAGTGGTTTTTGAGAAAGTATATATTTATCTCAGAGAGTGATTCCTCTTTGGATGATCTCTGTAATTACACAGCTATTGCTTAAAAAAAGCAGTAACAAGTGTCTTCAAAAAAAATTTAAATTGACAATGCATAAATACCTTAATAACTGCCTCCACATTACAAAACTGAGTAGAATCAGAGTACAGCATATGAAAAACACTGCACCAAGATATCTGTAGTGGGTTGATCATCACTGGACATCAAGTGCCCACCAAAGCTGTTCTATCAGTCCCCTCCTCAGCTGGGCAGGAGAGAAAAATTACAATGAAAGGCTCATGGATGGAGTTAAGGACAGAGAGAGGTCACTCACCAATTACCATCACAGGCAAAACGGACCTGACATGAGGAAATTTGTTTAATTTATTAGCAATGAATTCAGAGTAGAGTAATGAGAAACAAAAATCTTAAAACACCTTCCCCCTACCATTCCCTTCTTCTTGGGTTTCCTTCAACTTCACTCTCAACTTGTGTACCTTGTCTGTCCCAGTGGCACAGGGGGATGGAAAAGGGGATTGCAGTCAGTTCATCACACATTGCCTTTGCTACTCCCTCTTCCTTGGGAGAGGGATCCTCACTCTCTTCCCCTGCTCCAGTGTGGGGTCCTTCCCATGGAAGACAGTTCTCCATGAATTTCCTCAGTGTGAGTGGTTCCCACTGGCTGCAGTTTTTCTCAAATCACTCTATCATGGGTCCCTTCCACAGGGTTAGAATTCCTTCCAGCAAACCTGCTCCCCTGTGAACTTCTCTCTGCCTGGGTCCACAGGTCCTGCCAGGAGCCCGCCCAAGCACAAGCTTCCATGAGGTCACAACCTCCTTTGGGCATCTACCTGCTATGGTGTGGTGGATCCTCCACCAGCTGCAGGTGGATCCCTGCTTTYTGTGGACTTCCACGGGCTGCACAGGAACAGCAAAACTCACTATGGTCAGCACTGAGGCCAGCAGGGGAATCTCAGCTCCATCACCTGGAACACCTCCTCTCTGCCCTTCCTCACTGACCTTGGTGACTGCAGGGCTATTTCTCTCATGTRTTCTCACTCTTTTTTGGCTGCTCCATTTTGTCACAAGATTTCCTCCCCTTTCTTATCTTTTTCCCATTTGTTCTCCCAGAGGTGTTACYAACATTGCTTGGCCTTGGCCAGTAGTGAGCTTTTCTTGGAGTCAACTGGCATTGACTCTGTTGGACATGAGGAAAGCTTCTGGCAGCTCCTCACAGAACCCATGTGTTAGCTCCCTGTGCTACCAAAACCTTGTCATGAAAAGCCAATGCAATATCTCTGAGATGAATGCATGAAAACAGCATAGTTCTTGTTTGAAAAATAGTGAGTTATTTTCCAAGAAGTAAAAGAAAAGCTAATAATTTCTTCTCAGTTGCTTGATTATATAGAGCTGGCAGAAATGGTACAAAGTCAAAAGTAATGTCTTTTTTGAAGAGTTAAAATTTTTCACATATTTATTCCTCATAACTTTGCATGGCTGTGTGTGCACAACTGAGCTCACCTACACTATCTAAAAAGTTCCCACCATTACTCCTCATTCTTTTCAGCCTTACGGGAAACTTTTGGCATGAAATCATATAAATAATGAATGAATAAATAATTGACACAAGTAAGAGTGGCTGGTAAGGAGGAAAATAAAGGAATCCCACTCTGAGTATTTTATTAGCAAAACAAAAATCAGAGAAGATACCGAAAAAGAAAAACACTCCATCTAACACTCGACATCATGGAATTGTTACCTCTGATCTTAAATTGTAACATTTAATGCATTTGAATTGCAGCTTTTAAATAATTTTGCTAATGCACAGGGATCCTGAAATGCATGTGTAAGTCAAAAAGCTCTTCATTGGCCTGAGTCTTGCTCAAGTAATTCATTGCCTATCCACAGATAGATCTTGTTTCTCCAGGCTTTGTCTGAACACTGCYCTTCTGCTTTCCTGCTCTGTCAAAACACATTTTTAGTCTACAGTGACTGGTCTCCATCCTGTCAAGTGCCACTCACCAAACTCTAGACCTTTGCCAGCATGAGGTAATGCTACTTGCTACACTCCCTCACATATTGTTCCTTTGTCACTTTTGAAGCATACTACCAGCAACACAGTATGAGTAATAAACATCCGAGTGCACTCTTGCATGTCTCATTTACCACCTCTTGCTTCATTTCACAGTCACCTTACAAAACCAATAAATTAAAACCAACAAAAACAAAACAAATCCCTAAAACCTAGAACTAGACATAATCTTTTTTCTTTTTTTCTTTTTTTGAGTCTTCTGAAATAGAAAAACAATTGATCAACCCTTGAAGTAATTCCTATGGGTCAAAAAACATCAATGAAAACTGTGTCCACCAGAGGAAGCCATATGTGTCATATATATACTCCTATGAACCATTGTTTCTGCACAAATTAAAGATAAATGAACAGTAGGTTATCCCATAATATTTTTTTCACTAAGTTACTGTAATTCATGTTAATATTTAATGATAATTTCCCTCATGTCTGGTAAGCAAAGGAAATCATCTTGGGTTGCCCACAATTTGCCTGTGCTTCCAGGGTAGAGTGAAAAAGATAATGCAGTGATACTGAATTCCTATATCAGTGGCTGATTTAACTAAAAGGATTAACACAAAATTAAAAGTTCTGAAGAAGGAAAGCATTATGGCAACTTAAACCTTTCCACTTAGAAATACACAGGTGGGGGAAAAACATCTCTTGTTCTAGGGAATGCAGAAACAATAAAAGAAACACCATCTACTCCCAAGCTCTATCAATATCTCCAAAAAGACGTTGCATCTGTCTACCTATCCATGCTAATGTAATTTTGCAGGAATAACTCAAGTTAGAGATAAAAGCCTTGAGAATGTCCAGCAAAGGAGATTTTAATCAAGATGTTTAATATCTTAGAGAAGGTTGGGTTTTTTTTGAATGAAAATAACTTTCATTTTCTAACCAAACAAGAAAAAAGGAGTATAGTAAAAAAAGTTTGCAAAACTGTACTAAATTTGCTATAAATATAACTGTATAATGTAGAAAGTAAGAAAATATGAAGTAATTTTTAACCATCCTGTGTACTCCATATTTCTAACACTACCAATCTTTATGAGGAATATCTTTTTTTCTTCCAAGTGATAAAGAAATTATGTGTGCTCAATATTTAAAATGCACTATAGCCTTGCACGTTAAATTTACTTGCATATTCACCACTAATATCACCCATGAAGCTGAATAGTTGACCAATCAATGAAGGACCTTATGTTATATAATCCCAAATTTGGTAATAATGAATATCTGTGACAAAATCCGAAAGCAAAATTCACTCTTAGTTAATTATTGAGAGCCTCTRCTGCAATGTATTGTTAAAGATGCATTCACAGCACTCAGTGTGTGAAACTTAAAGCCATCAAATGTGGCCAAGAAAACTAGCAGGCTTCATCAAGGGTTTGAGAGAGGTGAATTTTTTGTTCARTGGAGATGGAAGAAGCAAATCTCACATCTTCCTGTTTATTCTGTGATATAGCCAAATTTTAAAACTTCTACAAGGAAAATCTTTCTTTCCTATTTGATGCATCCTAATTTTTTGACAATTTCAGGACTTAAATGTCTCATCAAATACCACCAATCATTTGTAGTGCATAAAAATGCTGAGCAGCGGATGCTGACATTATCCCTTGAATTTTGTGCTGCAGAAGTGCATCTAATCAGACAAGATATTTCTATTATTTAGATGAAGTTTGTGTACTGAGTCCAGCTGGGGAGGCCTGCCAGTTAAGGTAGAGGAATATAAAAGTGCACTAACATATATCATGTTTCATGGTGAGATGAAATGCAACTTTGGAAAGAGCTTTGACATTTGAGATTTCCCTCTGTTGGAAAGATAGAATTTGTTGCAGACACGAAAATGCTCAGTACGTGCATCTGGAGGAAGCTGTGCACAGTTCTCTGAAGCACCCCTGGCAGCTGATAATGGAGAGCTGTTGGCAGTGTTTAGAGAGGCAGATGCTTACCTGTGCTCCTACAGTGTGCAGTCTTGGCTTAATGACAAGGTGAGAAGAAGGACAAGCCATCACAGAGTGGGGGCAATTGGCAGCTGGTACCCTRTTGGGGGAGGGTAAACAGGTCACCCAGGGCTTCTTATTCATCTGTAGCAAAGTCATCAATCGGTGCCAGAAATACGTGCTTTTCAGGAGATAAAGCAATTCCTTATACAGGAGAAYGGACAGAAATTAAGTTGATAAATTTAATGAGAATTAAAAAAATTTTTTGCAGCTTAGCATGTGATATATTGCAGACTGAAAAATATCATCTCTACCATAAAATTGCATCCAGGCAATGTATATCAATGTGTACTAAATAAGTGCAGGGCTTGTTGAGGCAAGTAGCAGGTGTTGCACTGGCAGTGTTGAATGTCACCGGGATGCTGCTGAAACTCTGTAGAGGGCACACCCCTAAAAAGTGCTTCCTCATATCTTTCTCTTGTTCAAGCTGCAGGGCAGGTTGTCTTATTTCCCCATCTTATGAAAACAGATTATAGTTCACGAGTTGTTCATCATGACTCCTTGATAGTGTGGAAGGTCAAAACAAGGAATGGGCTCAGTAAGCCAGAAAACAAAGAATCCATTTACACACACAAAAAAAAAACCCAAACAGACAACAAGAAAAAATAAATAGACCACCTGAACCCTTTCCTCTTAGCAGTGTTATTTCATGCTATCTTGCTGTGGTTGGGTGTACTTCCATCAAAGGTACTACAGCAGATCACGCTATTCTGAAGTTGAAAGATCAGTGGCAAAGAACATGCAGGGCATACTAGTATATTTAGCTCATGCTTAGTCAGCTAATTTATTCAGGAGTTCATTGTCAATTTTAATAGTGGCCAAAAGTTTTTTAAAACATTTTTAAAAACTCGGAGTACTAAATACTGAAGTATCTTATGATTTACATTTATTTAAAACTCAGCAATAGTGGAAACGTTAGGCAAGAAGGACACATGAGGTATCACTTTTCTTGTCCTAGGCTGAAGATGAAACCTCCTCAGGCAGTGGTATTCAATATGTGTTTAAATTTGAGAATGGCCGATATGGATAGTAAGACAGGTGTCATTTGAATAAAAGAACAAAGAGCCAGTGATGCACGGGTTGCATAACATGTGACAGCACAAAGACCATTTGTTTGCCATATCCATAGGATTGTTTCCTACCTTCCTCACTGGAAAAAGGGGTCCAGGTGTTTTGATCAAAAGACTAGAGTCTTTAGGCACATCATAAACAACTGTTGAGTCAAAAAATTTGATTTGTCTGTTAAGTTTTGCTGAAAATAATTTTCATCAAAAGACATTTACTAATTTGCTCTCAGTAAGCAAATTTTTATTGAAATTCAGTGTACTTTCCAGGCTAAGCAGTGTTTTCAATCATATTCACTGAGAATTATGTGTTCTGATACCTTAAAACATTCTGAGGTCATTCATACTGGCCAATGGATCAATGAATTATAGAGGTTTTTCTCCTAGTAAAATTAAAGCATGGCATCTGACGAAGCATTTAGTGAACTGGCCCATATTTTGTGTCATCATCTGGATAAAGTGTCTACAAATAGGTGAAATTTAACCCCTTGAGAGATGAAGAACCTTGTCATTAATGAAAATAGGAGCAAAACTTCTAGATGTAAAATCCAAAGATTCCCCTCTGTATAATGGTTGTGGACATCCCAAAGCAGAACTATAGCCATTATAATCATTCATATAAACTTATGATTGGACTGGTGTGGGTAGCATTTACTCCTGTCAGTTAGCATATGAAAGCTTGTTCAGACCTACAGTCAGAATAACCCAGATCCGTACGACTTTACAAAACCTGTTCCAATGAAAAACACAGTCCATTACAGTAAATGTTAAAAAGTTACAGGTCTTGTAGTTTTTTGGACATCTGTTCTAGATTTTCCAAGCGATCCTCAGATGTTTTATTTTCATTTAGCCAGTGTCTTTTCATAACCATTATTTTTTCTTTTTTTCACCTTTCCATGGTAATAACTCACTGAATGAGTCAAAGCCAGCTTTGATCAAAATGATGAGGTATTCATCACTTGTGAAAGTGACTTAACCCCATAATAATACCTAACACAGAACCAAAAAAGTACTAAATCTGAGAAAGTTTTTCTACAGATTTCTGCCTCATTTTCCCTCAATCACTTTTGATCTTCCTCTTACACTACTTTGAAAGAAAGCTTAGACTGCAATGCTGCAAAGGCTGCTTCTAGAAATGTACCTAAGACTGTCTAATGGAATTGCATCAAACAGACAAACACGTGGAGGGGTGTCATTCTTGTTTATGTTCCAGAGCAAACCATGACATTATAAGAAAAGAGTTAGCAGAGAAATATCTAGATATTTTTACTTTGGATAAGTGCAAAAATAGATTCCWATGTTTGGGAAGATCAACCTGGACATCCACACTGAAGAAGAAATAAAAAAATATTTCAATGCATGATATGCTTAATTTATTCTTGAAAGGGAGATGTTTGCACTCTATCCATTATATTATTTTTTATTTGGCATAGCTGTTCTCGTATATTAATTTTCTCCACCTCTCAATGCTCAGTCCACATCATGTAAGTTTTTTCTGGACAGTTCTGGAATTTTAAAGTGGGAACAATGATGCCAATCATCTCTTCTAAAAATGTAGTCATTTTTAGTAACTTCAAGAATTTACTATTTCTTCATTAAACATATTCCTTGCAAGGATCAATACTTCTCTATATTGCATTCTCCTATCGTAAGTTTTTGAAGAGGAAAAAGAAAAAAGGGAAAATAAACCTACACATTGTTAACAATCACGGAAAAGGAGCATCAAGTTTCACTGAAGAATTGTTCCTCATCATAGTTGCAGTAATATCTCATCTGTAATACTTCATACTAGTTCTTTCAAGCTCATAGAGATCAGGTAGCTTCCGCACTATACATATATGTCATAGTCATCTCAGATTCCTGATGCCCCTAAACGTCTTGTTGAGATTCAGCACAAGTCTGGGTATAAGACGACCATGATTTTTAAAGTGAGAGAGCTATTCAATATCTTTAGTATTTTGCACAAATGCCACATTCTATTTCAAGCTACCTTCTAATATGCAAAGTGAAAAGTGTCAGTATTTTTGAGGGTCATTCATGTGTCCAAAACATAAGGGTAGATATGTATGCAGTGCCTTCACATAAACTGGCCTTTCTTGCTAATTGCTGCACTATGTTTGATCTCAAAATCATATACTTCTTGTCTTACACCACTGGTTATGACATAAAACAGGACTACTGTGGCTTGGCTTTTCACTGCCATACATTATATCCCTCTATAATTAATTAGTGTTGTTATAGCAACACCTTTTATGACATTGCTTGACACTCAAGGGAGGGAGTGACGCAGGGGTGAACTGTATGAGAAATCATGTAGTAAATTTCATTCTTGAACTCCCTGACTACATTTTTTTCTTTTGTTTTTTTTTCTTTTTTTTTGCTAGAATGAGTTTCCTCCTCAAATTTGTTCCCTGCTGTATTGAAGCCATTGATCAGTCAAATCTCAATGTTAATCTTATATTGGTCTTGCTCATTTGAATCCTGGGAGGAACATGCTAAAACCTGCTGTCAAAAAGTACAAACATAGGATGTCTTTTTGTTTCAAAGTAGTTGCTTTTTACATTATTTTTGTTTCCAGTGATTACAATCAAGGATAGAAAGTTCTTGTTGTATTTCACTGTCAGTAATGGATATCGCTCACTTAAATGGACAGTATTAAAGAGGTTTTCTTTGAAAATAGAGCTTTTGTCCTAGAAAAAGTTCTCTACTATGCATCACTTGCTGCTATGGAAAACTTTGTAACCCTCATTATTAATTAGAAGTAACTAAAATGTTGAATTAAAAARAGGAAAAAAAAATTTGAAGGACAGGCTTCATACCAGTTTTTCTAAAGGAGGTCATCCCTTTATTGAGGAATGATATACAACACTGAGCTTTGTTTTTAGGTGTCAAATAGAGCTTCGTGTGAGGGAACATTCTCCAGCTACCATGACTCTGCATGTTTATTACCCATATATATGTGAATGATCTCTCCAACGTTGTAAAAGCCTCAGCAGTGACTCAGCTGTAGCTGCAGTTCTGTTGGGACACAACAGGCTCCTGTCACCACAACCCACGTGAGCTGCCCAAAAGTTTGCTGCTAACACAGCAGTTTCTACACTGCTAGAACAGACACTTCCTGTACTGCCCCATTCTCTGTCTCTTCCCCACATCCCACCACAAACACGCAGTTTATCAGCTTGTTCTTTCTTTCCTCCTGGAGCCAACACACTCAGGCAGCAGACATTGCCAGATCTTTGATCAAGATGAGTAATTTGGATGTTGCTCATCTTCTCTCAAAAGGAGTGGTTAGGAGCTTCTGGTGCTGCATCTGCAGCATGGAGCTCTCTGGGTTTCATTCTGTGATGCTCTTGTGCCATTAGTGAAACAATACAGCAAAACGAGAGATTAAAATATTCCTAAAACAAATGGTCATTAAGAATCAAAAAAAGATCCAATGTTTTGCAATACATTAATTACACACATTATAAATAATTAACACTGTTGCTGTGTTGTTTATTATTAAATATTATATTTATTACAAAAATATATTATTTCATAAGGGATAAGGTAAAAGAAGTATATATCCCATGGTTTACAGTGTAGAAGCAAACACTCATAAGTTCTTAAGTGATTTTTGAAACTAATTCCCAATGTCATTAAAATCTTTAAGAAAAGAAAGTGCCACTTCAATGCTTGAGAGCAAAAATAAGCATGTTTCTTCACAGAAATCAACTGTGAGGYCAGGAAAGTCTAATCCAAAATGTTAAATAATTTCTTAAAAACAGGGATTCATACTCACAGTAACTGTTAGTCTGTACATTCTTTTATTCCTTCTTTCTGGCCAAATGGATCCAAGTCTGAATTTTGGCACGGCTTCTACATAGAAATKGATAAGGTGATCTTTCCACCTGCTGTGCTATCTAGTGGTGTAAATCTGCTTCACTAAGCTGAGAAATGGAAATACAAAGCCTGTCAGGGACAATGGGGAACAAAGCAGCCTGTTGAGATTTCTGATCAGTATATAAAAACTAAGAGTTTCTTTCTCTTCCACCAGTGATTCAAAGAAAGTGGAAAGTGTTAAATAAGAAGACAGTTGGAAAGATGTCAGTTCTGTCTTCTGTATTATGCATATTCTGAGATTGTCTCCAAAAATCAGCTCCAGTGGAATTTAGGCAGAGGAATATCTAATTTCTGCATCTCAAGAAAACTCAAATGCTGAACTAAAATGTGTGAGGATTTAGGAACCTCTGGGTATGTATTTCTTGTCTCCAGAAAACTTTGCATTTGATTAACAACACACCTATAGAGATTGTTCAGGGCTCTTCTGTACCATACTCTTCCTTACAGGTATCTGCAGAGTAAGTCCCACTTCATATTACTCAGTCCTTCTTTTAATATGGCCRTTAGGCATTTTGAAAATTTCATGTTACGTGCCAAAAGCTGACAAGAAAAGAAAAAAGAAAAAAAGAATTGAAGGGAAGTGGAAAAGCAAACTAACAAAACTGTTTAGCAAAAGTGTCTCATTCCTCTTTTGTTCTACCTTCCAGAGTTGTGCGGGAAAGGAAATTACAATAAGCAGGGCTGAGATCCTGATTACATTTGATATTCAAATGGGCATCAGACAGTTATCTTTCTGTACCAATATTGCATTCACCAGCGTGTTGTCACCCTAAGTGCTGACAAAGATGTGTGCTGGAAACCTCAATTAGCAAACTACAGATCTATTACAATAATACCATAAAAATAAATTCCTGTTCTAGTCTGAACTTCCTTTCTCCAATGGGAAAAAAATTATACAGTGATACAAGCAGCCATTTTTTGACTGTGTAGTTCATAAATGGAACTAGATCCACTATTTTTTCCTTAGGTTGTATTACAATGTCGCWATTACAATTAGCTTTATTTAATATTCTGTAAATATTACATAACATTGGAGATGTCAATGGCAAATATTCTTTTGAATGCCACTAAACACTAAAATGGAAAGTTACTGCCATGTCTGTGATCCCTTGAAATGTGAGAATAACTATGTAGGGGAGCACCACAGACAGAAGAAATGGCAAACATGGTGATAGGAGTTGTAGCTTAGCAGGAAAATTTTCTTACCTMCCCAAAAATTGATATAAATGATTATGTATTTAACAAAAATTGTAAATGTTGRCAAATCACTATGACACAGAAATATGTGTATCAATGTTTTAAGTTAAGAGAAAAACCCACAAACAAACAAACTAAAATAAAAAACAAGCAAAAAAAAACCAACAACAAAATAAATTTTAAAAGGACAAATAAAAACATGAATACTGAAGCGCTTCTGAGTTGAAACTCTGTTAATAAAGCATACACTGATTCTAGACATAAAGCATAGACTGATTCTAGAGGGTTTTGTGCCTGAGATGAAAAATCTGTATTTTCCTTTAAAGTGCATTTTAAGCTATCTTTTAACTCCTAATTGTAATGTTTTTCTTCAAAAGAGTCTTCATGYGTACATTACCAAAAAAGCAGACTGGCAGGATATTTTGTACAGTTTTTTCATTGAGCTTATCTACTTCAACAAAACAAATAAAGCATCAAGAGTTAAAGATTTCTACATAAAGATGAGTTTGTCTGAAATTATTCATAACAACAAGCAGTACAGAAACAAGACTTTACGTGACATAGGCATTTCAAGGTTGAAAATGAGTGATGTTGTTTTTAATGAGATAAAAAAAGATCTTCCATTGCTTCTCTTGATTTACAGGGATTAAGGTCACCTACAGCTGACTGATTCCATCCCCATGACTTCCTACAAAGCACAGAGAAGATGGTCACCTCTGCAGAGAACATTGTTCTCACTTAAACCTTTTTGTCCTTGGTCTCCATAGCATTAGTGTGGTCCACCTCCCTTATGACTCACTGTGGGAAGGATGTTTTCAAAATTTCTCAAATGTTCCTACTCTTTTCCATTTGGGGCCCTTTTACACTTTASATTCTGAAGCTGAAACAATATTCTTCTCCAAATTCAGCAAGTCCACTGCTGTTCTGTTCCTGTTCTTTCTATAACATCTTCCAAACTTCTTGGAAGAACAGTATCCTTTCTTCATTTTTCTTCTCATAAGTCAGAAAGAAAGCTTTTCAATCTTCAAGAAGGATTAGATGAGGTGTATGCTCAAAAAAAAAAAAATTCAAGGATTTGGTTTCATTGTGAGTATCTGAGAGATTTTGAAAGGGCCGAATTCACGCAATGAATAATCCTATTAAATTAACACCTGAAACCAAGTGGAAATATACCTGGCTATTACTATGTTACCATATTCCCATAGTATTCTGTTACTAGCCCAAACTGAACAGAAGACTTCATCAGGTAGTAAAACTTGGGACTCCTCTTTGATGCGGTTGCCTGTCAAGTGGGATACCTGCACTCCCTGAGGTGTCCAAGACAATCCATTGGGGTGTGGGAACAAAGGGGATTTTCTACCATTAATAAGTTGAATGAATTAAAATTTTAAAACCAACATTTATTTCATTTGCATCTTTATTGTAACTGATTTTAACATATATTTTTCCATATGTTTTATAATGTACRTAAGATATTGGTGATGAGTTCATTTTGGAACCTGCTAGAATCAGCTCTGTCATACATCAGGAGGGACCCAAGCTTCACTGCAGAGAGGCCACTTCTGCTGCCAAAACCTTACTGGGTAAACCTAAGACATTTGTGTATAACTTATAAATAAGCAAATATATATATATAAAATGAGGATGAATACTAAGTTGTTTTTTTTTACTGCTAGAGGTGTGCAATCAAAAAATTGAGAGACCACTGCTCTACAGTTGTTAGTTACACTGTTTCACATGCTGCCTGGTCATCTTGAATCTTGAGCTGATCATTCCTACCTCTGCATGGGTGATGTAGGTGCCACTCTGAAACCTTCATTTCTCAGTTAGGCAAATTAAGCTAAAAAGGRCTGTAAAGGACCCTCTTTCTTTTCATTGACTACCAATGCACCTGCAGGATGATTAGTTCAGATGTTGACAGCAGAAGTCTAAAGCTATATTAGAGGAGCCCTTCTACTTGAATCTACCTGGAACATATTCCCTGTGCAGAAACTGTGATTCTTCTACTCGCGTCATGGTTTGACGCTGGTGCAATGCCTGTGCCCCCATGAAAATACTCTCTCCCTGGTGTCTGCTGTGAGATGTGACCAGGAATAAGCAAAGCAGGCCCCCACTTAGAAATAAAGAAGAGAAAACTTTATTAACTAAACTACAACTACATGTAAAAAGAAACACACAGGAAAAATGAAAACCTTCCAAAAACATTTCCAATACATCCATCCCTCAGATCACCAACTCTCGGTCCATCACCACCATTTAGATAATCAATTCTCAGTTCATCAAGGAGTGAGGAGTCCCCCTTGTGCCATAGGCTTCCCCTGGAAACACAGTTGAGACCTCTTATGTTTCCTGTCACTCATGGCAGCGCCCAGAGATCATTGCCATTGTGACCTCCTCCTTCCATGCCCAGCACTCTCACCACTGCACGTGGACCAGAGCTGCTTCTAGGGTTGTCCTTTTAAGGATGCTTTGTCCAGTTCCAAAAAAAAGCACATTCTCTCACTTTTGGGACACATGTCCCCCCCAGATTTCACCCCCTGGGGCCGAGGGATCTCAAAAACAGAGATCTTCTCTTCCACTGAAGATCGAGGGCACCACCACCACCCTCTTCCTCCGTTGTGTTCATGCACTCCCATAACATCACTGCACTCCCTCAGCTCCGAGCCATTGCCTCCCCCTAAATGCAGTCTCTGTGTCACAGGGAAAAGAAAATGGTTCCATTCATGGCTATATAAGAAAAGTCCAGCCAAAAGCCACTCCATCATCTCCTCCCACCTAAGATTCTTCTCCACTTCTCTCGTGGTCCATTTCCTCTTCTCGTCTCTTATCTCTCTTCTCATTCAGCTCCAGGAGGACTAGTGTTTGTAAGGTTTCTATCATGCCAGAAAAGGGTTAAAAATGTCAGTCTCTGTGTGTCCAGAGCTCCCATGCTGGCCTGTGGGCACCTTCTCGCCACACCACTCCCCCTTCTCCTTCTCAGCTGGCCTGCTATCAAATTTCAAGATGGCACCGGCTCAGATGCCATCTTTCTCTCTCTCTCTCTCTCCCTCTCTCCTGGAGCGGGGGGGTGGGGGGCTGCCCGACGCCTCTTGGTGTTCCTCCACCCTTCCGTCCTCAAGGGCCTCTTCACCTCCCATCTCTGTCCAAAGTCCCGGCCTACCTCACCCARCTGCATGGCTTCCCCTCCCCTRCCCAGACGGCAGCTGGGCTGTGGGAGGTCTGACCTGTTTCCCCAGCTGAACCTAAGAGAAAGGTTTTCGGGGCGTCCTCTGCTTTTAACCCCTGTGTTCTCAGAGGCGTATCCATGTCCCCAGTGGCCACACCAGGTGCCAATATTCAAATCTGAGCACCCATTGGTTTGACCACAGCATCCCAAAAAACTCGCTTCCTCTCAAACCACGACATGTTAAGAGAGATAAGCATTTTCTGATGCTTTCATTTGTGATTCAGACCAACTTTCAAGAATTTGTAATGAATAAAATTTCTCTGATGGAAGTCTTACTAGTTCCTTCCTTCAGATTAATTTAGTTTAATTAAATGAATCCCCTAACAAACTGGTCCTTATTGGGTCACTGTTTTTTCTACTTTTTTCATTACAAACATTTTAGTATTAAGAAAAGGAGCACTGCACTGAGTAAAGCCAGAAGGAAATATATTTTTTTTATTAATATAGTAATTTTAAATGCCTTATTCACAAAGGACTAATCAACATACTCTCTGTCATGACCAGACATCTGTAGTAAAGAAATTAATGAAACACCTACCAGGATTTCGTGAACATTATTGATTCAGTGCAATTCTAAAATTGTTTACATATTATCAGAGAAGTACCAGTGCAAGGGCAGAGTTACATGATTATTGTTGATATTTTTCTCTACATACTAAATGGGCACTGGCAGACTTGTAAGTAGAATACATTTCAGTTCACCATAACATCATGTTGCCTTTTCATAAAAATATATATCTTTAATATTAGCTCTGCAAAACACTTCATATTTATTTGATTTTTTTTAAATTTTTATAGTGGCTGATCTCTGGCTTCTGAAAAGACTTGTTAGGAGTTGTAAGTTGTTCTGTAAAGGAAATTAATATCATAATTTGTTTCTTTGGTTTTATTTGCTTAGCGCTTGTATTTCCTACCCCTTTTCTCTCTTTGAGGAATCAAAAGAATATAACTGAAGAATTTTATATACAGCCTTTTTTTTTTCATTGTCTTTCAAACCGGAATTAGAAATATAAGATATTCTAGGGATTTGGGGAACAGCATGCTGAACTGATCTAGCATGCTGAGCTGATTTAGCATTCATGGCAAACACTTGATTTCTTACGTTTAAAATAGCATTTTGTTTTAGCAGTTTGATGTAAGAAGCTGTCTCTGTCACCACTGGCTGTTCACTAGCATGTCTATGTCCAATGAGCCAAACCATCAAAACTATAAATGCTCTGTCATATAAAGAGTAACTAGTTTTAAGGGAAATCATGATAAAATATTGTCCTAAAGGTAGACCATTTACTGAGATACGGATAAAATGCCTGAAGCCTGAGACTGAAGACTATTATTACACAATAAAAGTAACAACTCTCTCCAGGGGAAATATTTTTATACAGCTATAGCTCAGAAAAGTCACCACCTCATTTATTACAATTTTCTCTTTCTTTCTTTTAAAATGAATGGTGTAAATCTTTCCTGGAGAATTCTCTTAAACAGGCTTGGTTGAATTATTCATTCTGAGTAATATTTGTTGTCAATTTAGACTTTATTTTATTCACCAACTTCTGCAAGCTGATCTGGAAATGAAAGCTTGGCCTGAGTGAAGTCAATGAGAAATTTGCTATGTACTCTAAAAAAGGCCAAACTTCATCATTTTTATTTATGATATGCTCAAATTTTAAAATCCTTTTGATGTATATGAGACTTTGAGAAGGTACAGAGTTTGAGTCTAACCCTTAACCCCCTTAGAGGGGGTTTTAGTGTGTTTTTTCCTTTAAAAAAATCCAAAATTATATTAGTTTGTTTACTCTAAAGTAAAGTAATGAAAATATTAGGGGATGACTCACACAGACAAGTCTTCAGTCCACTATCACACAAACACATTCAAGCTGAAGGTGATAAAATACTAGAAAAAAAATGTTAAAAGCTTTGTGCAGGTTAAAACCAACTCTCCAGATTTTACGTTGATGCCTAAATTGCTATTGTAAATTTGTCACAATTCTCTAAATTTTAGCAGACAGCAAAAAAAGGTCAAATTTAAAAGCAAAGATCATCAGTAAAAGGAATGTGATCATTAACAACAAACAAGAGCTAGTGATTTTAATGCACCATTATCTAGCATGAAAAAACCCCTAACATCCAAACCACACAATTGATTAGGAAGAAACATCACAGCCTGAAACAGAGGGGTTTGCCAACACCATTGTTAATTACCATTAGAGAGCTTGATGTAAGCTGGGCTATGCATGAGATACAGTTTTAACCTCATGTCCCCTGAGACAAGAAACGACAAAGAGAACAGAAGGCAGGAGATCATCTCAGGGTGTCAGAGAAGAGCAGTGGTAATTCTTCTCCTTAATGAGACCATGATGGTATGAATACAAACTTAAAGTCATCTGGAATCTGTTATCATACAGGATACTTCTAGTAATAACAATAGCAATCCTCTCCTCCACCCCCTCAAGAAAACCCAAACAACTTCTTTTTAAGTGGATATGCAAAATTTCAGTTGGTGAATAGTCAACTGTAAAAAGTCAGTTTTAATTTTCTAAAAGATCTCTAACTTAATCCTTAATCAGTTTTCTTAGGACATTATGTGTCAGCAACAGTCATATGAGCCATCTCAAGTATTGTTCCACCAATTTATTCTTTAAAAAGCATCCCAAGCTCTTGCGGTTTTTTGTTTCTTTTCATGATGCAGTGAAAATGTATGTTCTGAACTATCACACTGAATAAATGTAAATGGAAGAACTATGCCTCAACACCTGCTTATCATAAGCAATATTTGTAATTAGATAGATTAGTAAAATTTATAGGATTATTTTTTAATTTTGTAAGCATTCATTTKCCATTCATTTTTATTTTTAAAAACTCCAAAACAACAGCAAMAAAATCCATCTGCAACCAGTGTTATTCTTTATAAAGATATATAATTCCACAAAAGTAGATAATTTCTTGTATGAAATTCTTTCTTTGACGTTAAAGGCCATGTTAAAAGGACTTGTGAATGGTGAGTTTAAAACTAAAGAAGCCAGAGAAAAGATTTTTTTTCTTTTCCTTTAAATGATGAGATATTACTGAAGCAAATAAAATACTACTGACATTTAATTTTTTAAGGAATGGATGATTAGCGTATCTGTTCTTCCCTTTAGATTATTTCAGATAAGGGCAGATTCAGTACCACACTCTTTGGCAAAGCAATGATGCTTGCAAAAGGGAAGCCCACTTTTGGACTTCAGAGCATAACTGGGTGTGTGATCCAACTGAAGATCACTTGAACATGAACATCTTGACTGCTGGTGCAGTGACATTTTTCCAGCATTCGGCATAAAGAGAAACCTACTAATGATAAAAATCTTAAGAGAAATCTGGTGGTTGCTCAAAATAAATCTCAGTATGATCTTGAAAACCTCATATTTGATGATGGAAGCRTTTGGGGCATGCTCCTTAAATGAGCATAAGTTCATTCAGCCTCTTTAGCTGCCACTTTTCAATTTAGCCATATGGGAGGTTTCCAGTCGAGACATTTAATAGACCTAACAACTTGCTGTTCTAGAGAAATTTGATTACAGTGAATACAGCTCTGGCATGCTTCTTACATAGCTGGCAAGGATATGAAACATAGGAAAGCTGTCAGAGGCTGAACTTTTCATCTTGGCTTATCACCTCACAACCATCAGGATTACATAAGAGGATACTGTTTTACTTCTATGGTCCTACTTCATTAAGTCAAGTTGCTATTATAGACACAAAATGCTCTACATTCTGAAGTGAAAAATTAAGTTCTTGTCTTCGAAGATAATGGTTTATTTACCACTGTCATATGAAAAATAACATGGTATATATATCATGACATGATACACACTTATGTAAAAACTGGAGGAAATACTTTGGACTAAAAAAACCATAAATAAACCTAGCTTCACACAGAAATTTTCAAGAAGATCTGAGTGTTTTGTTTAATTATTTTGCATATCATATTTTTTTAATTATTCTGGCTTTGGGTTTCTTCACATGTTCATTAGTGACTACCCAATTACCTCATACAGTATCTAAAAAGGGTCAGTATTTTACAGGTAGGAACAAATTATTTGATCTTTCTTTGGTAAGCCTATTCATAAAGTGAGAAAAGTAGGTATCCCTTCTGTCTTTAAGGTATAAATTAAGGTATTTACTAAGTTATTTTAATTTTCATGTTATTAGTTTTCAAATAATTCTTTCAATTGACCTTTTGCTACTTTATCAGCTTCAGTCCTACATTGTTTGCAATATTTTGGCATTGTTTATGGTTCTAACAGTCAAACTCAGTTAAGAAAAATCAGAAGTAAACAGGGAAATACAAAGACATAAAGCTTAGGCTTAATTTGTAGAACTCTAGCAATTTAACAAGTAACAGTTCTAAAGGAATTGACAGTAGGATCAGTTCTGATACTGACAGTTCCTCTGTCATCAAACAGCCCCATTCTTCTCCATTGTCATTTTTAATTATTATTTGGATATTACAAAGAGAAAGTGACAAAGTTCTGTGGCATTTTAGGAGCAGCTGCTCCTGGCATCCTTCTCTCTTCACTTTTGTGTTGGGGTTTTTGCCTTTTTTTTTTTTCTTTCTTTTTTTTACATTGCCTATTTATTTCTCCATAATATTTTGTCATAGTTTTTCAGCTGTAAGATCAAATATTTTCTTCCTGGCGTCAAAAAAAAAATTTTTTATTCATTATCCGCTTAAAAAAATCCCACCAAAACAACAATATCCAATTCCAAATCAGAAGTGTACCTCTTATTTTAGGACAAAGAATGATCCAGAAATAACTTTAAAGTTGAAATTCATGTCATACCACTTTAGCTGAGAACTAGCTGGTGTGAGGCTAAGTTGGCTGGGTAAGGCTTCTTGGTAGGCAGCAAGAAATAGGCATCTCTAGAGGGCAATTCATCCCATTATCTTAAATGTCTTGTAATGTCTGTTAATTACTCTTTAGTCTTTTTCCCAAAGTCTTTAGTCTTTTTCCCAAAGACTAAAGAAGCTCCTGCCAATGGTCCATTCACTAATTTTACTCAAGGTATGATACCTTCAAAAAATTATTGACAAGCTAAGAGAAGAAGAAATAAAAGACAGACAAGATGAAGTGCATTTTTAAGGCAGACTAGGGGAGAAGTTTTCTGTTAATTTTTAAATGCACTCTAATTTTTTGGTTATTATTGTGAGAAAAAAAGTTCAGAGAATACTGGCACTTAATTAATACTTTAAGAAAGTGATTTTATAAGATATCTTCACACCATTACTGCTTCTGCAAAAAAAATGTTTTCTGCAAACAAATCATATGAGAAAATGAGCTGCATTCTTGACTGGGTTATTTTTTTATTTGTTTACATGCTCTTATCCCCTTACGACACCTACATATATTTAACCTCACAGAGACACTCAGGGCAAAACAGGAAAGATTTAGGCATTTCCAGTGCTTAATTAAAATGGAAAAACACTTCCAGCATAGAGGGCAGAACATCTAATATACTTGTATATACATCTGGCCTGAGGAAATGTAGCTAAACATAAATTATTCCATTGTATCAAAGAGGTTTTCATTTAGATGCAAGCGAGGGGCTATATTATTGCTGCAGTTCCTAAGACATCACTAAAAGCAGAAGAAAATTATGTTGGCAAACTGTGGATTAAGGATGGGTGAGCCAGTTTCAGAAAACAATTTGCATCTACCCTGGAGAGAGAAACCCTAGAGGAAGTTTATTAAGGCTGAAGCATTTAGGAGACTTAAATATACATTTTTCTCCTTATTTAGTATGCTTTCCAGCATGATAGAAAAAATCTTTTCTTCTCTCATGAGGGGAAGAAACAAATTTTGTCTAATTAATTTGTTAATTAATGCTTCTTATTGACAACATCATATTCCTGGTCATGCATTATTTTATATCATCATTTTTATCTAAGACAAAAAGAGCAAGGAATTCTACAAGGGCCAAAAGTATGAAATGTTAATAAATATTTTTGTTTGAGAACATCATTTATAAAGAAAGGAGGAAAGTGAAATAGRTTGTTCTGTCTTGTTATGTGTAAAAAAGGTCCAGTAATTACATGAACTACTGTAATTCAGACATTTCTTTTTGTAAGTGACTGAATGCATTAATTTCTGAAAAAACAATGGAATCCTGTGATATAGTGAAAGACAGTAAAGGGAAGTAGAGAATCTTGAGATATTTTCTGCATACTTTTGCAACACCATCACTGTCATATAATATTTAGGCAGTATTGAAATTTTGGGGAATGCCTTGTTTCTATCCATACCACAGCCTCAGAAAAACAGCTGTCTAGACCATTGTAATCATGACCATCTAAATTACTCTCCTCCCCCTTAAAAAACCCAGTAGCAAATGAAGTCAGAAGTCCTGGGCAATGGGATTTCATTGGCCCCTAATCAGAACTCTACAGTGTCCAAAGTTTTTATATATTTTAARTTACTTTGAAAGTAAAAATTAAATCTATGTTTTCCAAAGCTTGAAAGTGCCAGAATGCATAGATGTGGTCTACTCAGACATTCTGAAAAAAACCTGCTCACGCCTGAAATTGTGTAAGAACCTAGAGAAGAAAGAACGAGTGCTGTAATTGTGGAAGGTCCAATGAATGAGGTAAGTGAGAAGTAAAAGAAGATTGTGTTGAAAACATCTGTGGTAAAAGCCTGAGGGACATTTACATGCAAAATTCTTCAGGGCCATGCCAGGACTGATACCATTTATCTATGATCTGTTGCAGGTAAAACTTATAGACACTGAAACCATTATAGGGCTATGAAGAGTCCATGATTAAGGATGTAAATTTTACAGGGCTTTACAGACCATAGCAGCAAGCTTTTGCAACAGAAACAGGAAACGGCACAATTTACGTTTTTTGAAGGCAGAGCTTGATCAATCTACACAATAAGCTATGTGATGCTGTTACCTGTTTTACCAGGGCCCTGGGGCTGATGACTCATATTGACTTTTCTAGACATTTACTTAGTCTTACTTAGAAAACACACTCGCCCACTCTGTTCCTCTTTGTGATTTACTGGAGGACTGGACAGTCCACGGGTATTTATCTTCTCTGATTGTTCACTATATCACAACAAAAGGATTTTAAAATGTCAGCTTTTTAGTTGATGCAGAAAGGTAAAAAAATCCATTGTACCCCTTTTAAGTGGCAATTAAGTAAAGGCCTAAGAAGAGGTTGACAGGATAATATTGTAAAAGTTAAACAAATCTTGAAATAACCACTTGAATACATAATATCACAAAAAAATATAGAGTCTTAAAGCTTTCATTGTATAAGAAGTCTAGGATAAGCATTAATCTTATTGCTGCATGCATCTTTCAAATACGCTCTTTATCTTCTYTTACAACCCCTCTGTTAACTTACAGCTCAAATACCCATTAGCAGTAAGTTAAGGGTTAGGAAGGTCCAAGTGMCACCAAGGAATTCCTCCAGGAATTAAAGTACCAAGAGATTCGTGAAAGACCTTTCCTCACAGGACACTCAGCACTGCAGATCACACTTCACCTACTCTGTTTTGTAAAACGTGCAGTATGGAAAAATGTAAAATGAAAAWTAAAACCAAAAAACCCCAAAGCAACAAACAAACAAAAAACCCACCAAAAAACCAAAACCAACCAAGAAAAAAAAAATCACCACAAAACAAAGAAAAAAAAAAAAGAACAAAGACAAAATAGACAAAACTATCAAAACCCTCCCCCACAAAAAAAAGCAAAACCAACCAAAAAACAACAAAAAAGACAACAAAAAACAAACCCTAAAAAAAAAAGAACAAGCAACCAGAGAAAGACTGAACATAAGTTTTGTGAGTCTGTACAGTATTCTACTGTGGCTAGAATCTCTCACCTTGCCATCTGTTTTTTGGGGTTTTTTCATTTCCTACCTTCTTGTATTATGGCACTTTTTTCATAAAACAACACAGCTGTAGAGGAGTGGCAAAATATTGCTGCAGATAGGCAAAAGAGATTAATTTAGTTTTCCTCTGAGATACAGTGAGAAAAAATAAGCACTGTACTACACACTATTACACTGTACTACTGTGTCRTATGAACATTTATTTTAAAGGCTCACATTAATTCCCTAGAGAGACCTGGGAGGACGAAACCTAAGATATGTCTGTGGAGATGTCTGAGGTCTGTAGAGATTACAGTGAAATCAAGCAGATGTATTATAAATCTTCTGAAGTTAGAAACTGTTCTGGTAATATATTTATTTCTTTAAATTTATTTCTAAACATCTGCATCATCTTTATGTTTTGTATACATCTGCCTTCTTCAGACATGTAAAAATTTTCTTCTACAAGAAGAAAAGCTTGAAGTCAAGCATAGGTTATGAATGTAAAAAGAAGAAATTTTTGTTGGTAGAGAAGTAGTTTGAAATTTAGCTTTCCTCTCATTAGAAATTGAAACCAACAGGAAAATGTTGAAATCTACCATTACAGGGTAATGACTGCATCAGGCTGCTTGGCTGTTGAATATGGATGCGGTAGTCCTTGAGATCCAGAAGGGACATAACTGCTCCTATGCTTCAGGAATACAATGCCAACAACAGACTAATATTCACAATAACTTCTACAGGCTTCATGAGAATAGCTTGTGTGACTGGCTGACTTGGAAGCTGAGTTATGCTGGACTTGGCAAGCTGGTGATGAATGACAGAAATTTGCTTGGCAGGAACTGCTTGTAGATGTACATTGATTGGATATTTGGCTTTAGCTGYTTGGTCATTGTCAAAAGCTGTGATTTCCTTAAACTGTGGCAAAACCATACTTGTCCCTTTGACAGCACTTCAAATACTTCATGATTATTTACTTGCAAAGTCTTTCTTCTTCTTGAGGGTAGAGGATTCTACTTCTCATGCCTGTCCCCATAGACATGTCAGGGTAAATCCAGGAGGGCTGGGGACAGCTGAGGCCCAGTCTGTTACAATTGGATTTATCCCAGATGTCTCTCACTTTGAATGAATGAGACTAATGGGTTCATGAATAAAGCCAGCTCCATTGTGACAATTCTCCAACAGCCACAAACAAACAGAGAAATGAGGAAAAAGTTTCTGCAATTTCTGRAGATGGGAGCATCTCCCCTATGAAAGCAGGAACTGCCATTCACTCTTCCATAATTAAYATCTCTGCTGTAGTGTTATTGGCATTAGGAAAGCTGTTATTTGCCCCTGAAATCTGAAGGAACTGCAGTATAAAACTGCTGAATGTCTGTTATGTAACTTGTTAAAAAAAAGAAAAAAAAAAGGATATAATAAAAAAATAATCTAGCAAATTTCAGATTAGTCTATTTAACCTTAATAAATGTCAAATATGTAGAAATTATAGATAACTGTATAATTAGTAGAGGAATACAAAATAAAGCAGAAGTATGGACATGAGGAGAAGTGAACAAAAGAGCTATCTTTCAGGAGGAAATTATTTTTCAGAAATTCATTAGAATTATTTTAAAGTACTCAAGAAGCATGATGAGGGTATTCATGTGGATTTAGTGCACTTGGATTTTCAAAAGCTTTCTAGAGATCTTTTATAATAAGCTTTTAAAGAAATTAAGCTGTCTCAAAATAAAAGGAAAAATCCTCTCAAGCACTAAGCAATGGTTAAGGGAGAGAAAATAAATTATAAGAACAAGCTGTTATTTCATCAGTGAAGGGTGACAGCCAGTGTCAGGTATCTGGGCTGCTATTTGCATTGTTCAGAGTATTCTAAATGGTTGGGATAATAAAGAAACAGACTTTGCTGATAGTAAAAAATTTGCATGAAGGAAAATGTATTTCTGATTGAAAAGTTAGAACTGGACATCACAACACTCACTGACTAGGTTGTTAGAAGGAAAAATAAATTGCATATCTATAAAATTAGGTAGCAGTTATGAAGAAGAGACCACCACACACATAAATTTGATGCTAAGTATTTGCCATTTGAAATCAGAAGTTGCCAAAGAGCAGACACAAATAACATGGTATAAACAAATGTGAAGACAAAACACGCAAAAATAATAAGACACACATAGATAAAAGAAGAATTAGGAAGTCCGTTAAAAGTGAGAGATTCTAGAGGAAATTCCTGCTATGTGAGGACAAGAAAAGAAAATACTGTAACCCTCAGTACTTATTTATTTGTCACCAGAAAAGGTTGTGAAATCTGACAGTAAAAATGAATTTTAAAAGGGATTAGACAAATTAATGAGGCAGAGGACAATAAATGTCTTTTGAAGACAACAATACAATTCTCAAGCTAGGCAGACCTTAACAGATAATTGTTGGAAGCTGAGAAGGTATGCCAGGGAGAGATTATATATTATCTAGGTTTTAGTTTAAGGTAAAAATGAAACTGCCAGCTAATTAAGCAAAATGAGATCTATATTCTAATGTAATAAGGCATCTAAACCAACTCTCCCTTTTTAGTTTTGCACCCAGAAAATCACTGCAAAAATTGCACTATATAAGTCATATCAGTTCCTCTGTTTGCAATAATAAATGTGAACTCCTGACCAAAAACAAGCTTTAAAATCTGTGGTTTATAGACAAAATAAGTAGATAAAATGTAATGCATTAAACTGAGACTTAGAGATAGACACCTTGGTTATGTTTTGTTTGTAGTAAGAAAACTACTGCTGTCATAAATTTTTTATAAAATGTGTTAAAAATACATGGTTGAGACATACATGAGTCATAGTGTTTATGGAACCACAGTACTTACAGAATTTTTATTTGATTTACACCATTGCTCCATTTTGAGTTGATAGCTGAAAATTACCTTTCACAAAAGGAAAATTTCAAGTTAATTCCTTGCAGCAATGCAAAATTTTTAGGTTTTACTTAGGTCCCAATATTTTTTTACAAATTCTATAATTAATGTGAAGAACCTTCTATAATAAAAATCCTCATAATATTTATTTTATATTTGGAAAAAATATTAAATTAATATAATAGGTGCATTACTTTCTGAAATATTATTTAATTTCTTAGGTATCAAGAACTGTCAAGATATTGAAAAGTGTTTTTTATTACAGTCTTCCAGTAAAAATTCTCTTTTTCTCTAAGTTTATTTCTAAATTTAAAAATTCCCAGTTGTTAGTCTTAGTAATTTGATTAATTATATACAATTAATCCCATATTATAATAATTATATGTCCATCTCTATGAATAATTATACTTGTAAATATGTATTCCAATAATGATATATTTTAATAACTACATATGTAATTATATGTTATATATTATAAATGTACTAAAGAAATCTCTTCCAAGAAAATTTAAAAAGTGAACATGGGATCACACTGATTTTTATTTTTCTTTGCTTAACATATATAGCAGGTTTAGCGGTTTGATATCAAATAGTTCAGCTCCTTTTAAAAAATTCTGAAAACTATAATACCAGCAGAAGCACTGTTTTAATTTATGTTCTCTGCAGGATGATACTGAACTTTGAGGTAATTTTGATATGTCAATGCTTTTCAGATACTTACTGAAAATRTGCCACCATCTAAAGCGTTTGCATTTACTTGAAAAATATTATGTTCTTAGAGAACCAATTTAGAGACAGACTCACTTTTCCAACAGAGATCTGCCTAAAATGGGTTTCTTTAAAATTCATACTTAGAAGACAAGGATAAAACAAGTAATTATTTGYGGCGTGATACAATACTCAGGATATATGCACACTCTTCTGCGAAGAACATTTATATAATTAGTCAAAACAATTCCTAAAACTTAGGCGACATGATTTTGTTTTGGATGGCTTCAGAGGCAGATGTCTGAACAACACTACACTCTGATGTRTGTGGAATGAATTTTTCTGGGATATCTGAGACCTGTCTGCTATGTTCCAACATAGGGCAGAACTCATGTTCCTCAGAGTAGGAGACCTGTTCCTCAGAGAAGACTTGAAAGCTGATGTGGAGCTGGSACAAGCCTACCTTAGGAAATTCCAGTGAAGATCGTTCATGCCATGAACACTAATACACTTGGAAAATCAGGTAATTTCTTCCTGCCTTTAAAATAGAAAGCTTGTAGATAGCAAAAGGAAAATATGGTGGAATTTGGGCTAACACCTTGCTTCTTCAGAGACAAGAGATGGCAAGAGGGAATATGATCAGCAGTACATCTCAACCTGGCCTTAAATGGGCTCTTCTTGCCTTGAGAGAGCCCATGAAGAGCATCATCCTTGCCTACATTTATGCTGTGGTTTTTTAAAACATCACCCTTGTCTATTTGTCTTCCTGATGAGTAAGCATTTTGGTTTTGCTTTAGTCAATAGATATTTCCATTTATGAGGATGTAAATTTTTCACAGATATTGCAATACCCAGTAAAACAATGTGTTTTGTACATCATCAAGAGTGCCTGTGACTCCTTTCAGTGCATTCCTACATTTTCAACTCCAACTTGATATAAGTAACATGGCAATTTTTGCAGGACTGATTTTAATTTAAGGAAAAACACTTTTTGACAACGAAATTGTTAAGTTCAGTTTTAATGAGGAACTAAATAAATTTTCTTATCAGCACTTGCAAACAAACACACTCAAACACATGCATGTATAAACATACAGACCTATCGACACGCATACAGCTATGTGGAAGTAAAAGCTGGTAAAAGTTACATATAAAATATGTACCCTGTTCCCTATATGATTGTACTGTTCCAAATGGAATATTTCTTCCTTCACATTATACTTTTTATAATGCAAGGATATCAGTATTTTTAATTGCAGCTCGATGTCATAGAACTTGTCATTGTGATGAGCTTTCCTGGTGAGTGAAATAACATTTTCCAAAATACACTTAATTACTGTTTTGTGAGAGATGGAAACATAAGCCAAATACACCTTATTTTCTTTTTGCTTCCCCTGATGTAAACTAATAGATTAAATGAAATAATTCCACTGTATTTTAAGTGGGATCCTTTCCTCTGGTAATTAAAACGACACGCTTAACCCATATTGTCATGTACCACAGCTAAGAAAACCATTAGGAATTCAAGATGAAGGGCATGGCTTTCACCTTAGTTTCAGCTTGGAAGTTACAGAATGAGAGAAAAACTGACTTGAAAATACAGGTATGCTAAGTATCTTACATCTCACCAGCTCAGACGCAAAATCTGTCTAAGGATTGTAGGAGAACTATTTTCACATTTGTTTTCTAAACATTTTTTGTTTGCGGTTTCTGTCAGACTTTTGTGATATCTATATATTTCATTTAATATTGTTTCCTTTTTATCTACATGCATTCATGACATGTTTAAAGGGTAGATATTGTTATAGCTATGTGAAATGTGCATAAATGTTTTGAAAAGCCATAAATAAGTCATTTCTAAAGGATGCATTTTTCTTCTTTAGTTACTCATTAATTGTCTCATAATATTTGATGATCTTGCTGCTTAAGAGACACCGTGCAAACAGTGGAGCCCAGAGACTATAAAAACTCTATTAGTGTTCATTACCACAGTGCATCTCCTAGAAGTCTAAAGAAGACATCTGGATTAAAGCTAGAAAATGACTCAATGCAGATCACAAATCAGACCAGCAGAGCAGTGTTTATGAATTCTCATGTACACAGAATATCTATTATGTTGATACTGAAATACATTTAACACAACACAACTTCAAACCCATCCTTCAAT
Source organism: Cardinalis cardinalis (assembly GCA_014549065.1). Lineage (NCBI taxonomy): Eukaryota > Metazoa > Chordata > Aves > Passeriformes > Cardinalidae > Cardinalis > Cardinalis cardinalis. The sequence continues at coordinate 202,207 of JACDOX010000066.1, read as the reverse complement.
GACTCATTTAGGAAAGAAAAAGGAAAGTGAAAGAAACATAAATATTTTAAATCACTTTAATATAACCTGGGACAACAAACTATTATATTATAGCCAGAGCTGCCACTATGGAGCAGAATTAGTGATGTTTTTCTTCCCTAGTTGTTCACTGTCATACTTAAAACCATTTCTAATTCTCTTAAATTTAACTCTAAAATTATATGGTTTGCAATGATTGGTGATGAGGGATTACTGTTGAATTCCTAGTTTTTTAGTCTTAGAAAGTGAATGAATAGGAAATCTGATGATAGTTTTATATTTTTTTAGCTAGAAAAATTACTGGTATAGCACCTTGCGTACACTAGGGAGGCATATTTGTATCTCAAGCTGACTATAAAAATTTACTCCAAGAGGTATTAAAAACCACTAAATTTTTAGGCCCTTCTGGTCCTGAAAAAACCTCACTATCCATGGTGATTAGAAAGATAAGAATACAAAAACTAACACTTATTTGGCTTTTTTTGTGTCACAATGGTTGGTGGTGGAGGACACTTTTTCAGAGGAAAATAACCTGTTTCACAACTACAAAAACACCTTTTAACACTTAAGTCTGGAAAAACCAAATTCTGATAAAACCTAGGCATTTTACAGAAAAAACTATATTAGCAGTACAATTACTAAGTACTTGGGCTTCTGAGAGCATGATTACAACAACTGAAGATATTAAGTACAGAAATCCAAACTGTGAACCACTGAAGCATAGACTGCAAAATAAAAGTACTTACTTTTTTCCCTCTTTTTCTCACTGCATGTGTATTTCCCAGTGTGCGTACTACAGACTTCCTTAAGGACTGTTAAAGCTGCTTTAGGGATAATGCTTGTGGGCCACCAGGACCTATGTTAAATTTACTATGCAAACTSAGTTTGAAAGGCATGAGGCACCTTCACCACAGATTTCAAAGTGAATTAGCATAATAAATACAGTATAGGCTTTARATCTTTCTTTTAGGTGAATATGACAGATGTGTAAGCCATTTCTACAGTAAGTCTACTCTGAATAATTTGAAGTGCTCAGGAGATAAAATTTGAGGTCATAGAAGGACGTATAATAACTAAAGGAAATATATAAAGAAAATCTGTCTATATCCTTTAGTCATTTTACACATTAAAAATTTTAATAATACATTGTTTATGATTTAGGCTTACACTTGCTATAAGTTCCTTGGAAATCAATAAAAACTTGATCACTGACTTAACATACTGCCAAGTTTTCACTCTAAGCATTTTATCTTATGTCATTTTGTTTGGAACTCTTCCCAATGTCTGGAGCATCCAGCTGGTGATTACACAGAGGGATCAAATTTTAATCTGATATTCTTCTATGATTCTTCATAAGAAACAATGTGAGATACACAGAAATAACGTCATGGGTCATCCTGATGTTTAGTTTCCTAAGTTCAGTTTCTTGTATTATCATCCAAGTTTTCCCAGTTCAGAATCTTTTCATTATTATGCAATTTCAAAAAAAACCTCAACCAAACAAAAATCCACAAAACCACAAAAAACCCACAAACAAACAAGCAAAATCTTAAACATCCAAACACACAATTATAACAGGTTTATAAGGAGCTAAATGAAAATCAGCAGTCAAATACAGGTAAGTTAAGATCTTGAATATTGATTGTGCTGGAGAAACTAACATAATATGAGAATATACAGATATCAACATTCATGTTATCTCAAACTTCACATATAAGTAGGAAAACATGCTTTACAGTTTTATTTGCTTTAACTACTGTTTGAGTTTAACTCAAGAACACATTGAGAATTTTCACTGTGAAAAGCTATATTTACATTTTCATTCTGTAACTAATAAAACTATGAGATTCTGTATTTTTTAGGCTACTTCATCTTTTGATTCTACTAAGATAGATGAGAGGATTTGTAAAATTCAACTTTTGCCTGCCTAGTGTCGGCCAGCCTTGACACAAAGTCAATGCAAGAAGAAGAGGAACCATCACATTTAACCCAGAAGCCTTAAAGAGACAGGGTAAATTTCCCTTTGGTGATGTCCAGCTCCCTATTAACTATAAATAATTCTGAGATTAATTCCATCTTGAGTACATAATGATGAAGATAGATGTTCACTACAAGTTTTCAAATTTGTAAAATGATTTGATATCCAAACCTACAGTGAAAACAATAAAACGAACAATTTAATCTGATAATATAACCCATAAACCTGATCTGTGTCTTTAAATACCGAAATATCTTCTGATATCTACATTCTAACTTTCCCAATACTGTTTTTTCTTGATCTCCATTAATTTTTTTATTTACAGACAATGAATTGTCTTTGTCTTACCCCTCACTAGAGAACTAAATTTTATTTTGTTAGAATATTAAATTACATGCTAAGGTAAATTTTTGAAATGCAATATTGACTGGGATATTTGAAATTCACACCACTGATTAGTTATGCAATTCAGATTTTGCTTTTGGCAACTGAGCATTCAGGCTGAAGGTATCTTTCATTAATTTTATCACTAGTAAAGCTTGATCACTGCTATATTGACAGGAAGTAAGCACAAAGCACGCATGGAAACAATTGAAGTGAACCCACTCAAGAAGAGGAATTCATATTCTTATAAATGCTTTACAGTGTTCTCCCACCTTTGTTTRGTACAAATAAAAGGGAGTATCTGAAGATGAGTTATACATTTTTATTGGATTAAGAATGAAGCACAAAGTACATGAAGTGTGCTACAGGAAATTTTCAGTGACACAGAAGTCACACTCCCACCTTTTTTATTTTCAGTGGCAATCTGGAGGTAAAAACCAGTGACAGGCTTTTGGAAAGCTTCCCTAAAACACATAAGCTGTTCATGTTTCTGAAGTAGGAAAAAAACCACATTAAATAGCTATGTTTGTAAGATAAACTTTTTGTTTGCTTCTTTGACAGTGATTGATAATACTGAGCCATTTTGTCCTATTCAGTGTCATCAGCATTATTTATATTGCAGTTGACAGTATTATGCCTTTCTAGGTACACAGCAAAATATCATTTTGTCAAAGCACACAGTGCCTTAAAAGCTGGAAAAAAACTGACACTTGAACAGCTTGAACTCAGATGGTGAAAGAAAATGCTGGAAAAGATTTTTGGTCCAATATGGATTAAATTTGGGACCTCAGCAGTGGAAAATCCTGGTTCTTTTTCCTTAGCTACAGGAGCTAGCCAACTAAGGAGAAAACAATCTATTACTTGCCCTAACACAATATGTTTCAACAGAGCAGTAATTTTCTTGCTACCTTTTCCTACCTCAAGATAATAGACAGGTCTTATGTTTTCTTCAGCTCCCAATTTGAAAGAAGTTTAAAAAATGCCTTTCAGTATCTTTCAGTCAGGTCTCAGCCTTCTTGTCATTCAGTTCCTGCTTTATGTAACCTTCTGAAATACTTCTGTAGCAATCTCTAGAGAGATGTCATGTTAAGGACTATCATCAATGGAGTTGACAATTCCTCCTCAAGTGTGAACACTTGAATGGTGATAGAAGGGAGGCCTGTTTTAGTTTACCTTGTGACTTTAACACAATCTAACTGTTTTCTTGTTGTATGTCAGCCACAAAATTTCATGCAATGACACCTCTAGCAGTGTCAACTTCACCATTTCATGTTGACAAGTTAGGTGTGTCAAGAGAAACTCTTCTGATTCAGTTTGAATGACTTATAAAGTCCCACTGAAACAGAATGGAAATCCCCATTCTCCCAGTGAGTTGTGATATTTGAATAAATTAGCTCTGTGAGCTGTTTTAGTGAAAATTGAAATAATTTATCTGATGTAACGTGCTTTACACTGGAGAACTGTAGAAGCACTCAGGATCCACTGGGGAAGTGGTGACTTGTGAATGAAGTATTAATTTCATGAAAGACTCCAGTTTGAATGGAAGATCTCATCTAATTATGTCTTTACTCATCTGTTCAACATAAGGCTTAACACATTTAGGGAAAGGAAAAATAGCACATTTGCCATAGGCAAAAAAAGAAATAAAAGTACATATAGCACAGGTTCTGCAACATATAAGATATGTACTATGTGTCATAATGTTACAAAATTCAAAAGCTTTTTTTTCACTCCTGAAAATAATTAGATTTCTGACATAATGAAAATAATGCTTCTAAATTACTTGAAGTTATAGCCTAAGCATGGAAAGAAAGAAGAGTAATTTTGTGGTTGGCACGGATAGATTAAAGTGGGTGATATGAAACAACATGTACATTCTGCTTTGGTGAACAATACAAACACATCAGCAATTTCAAAGAACACCAAAGGAAGTAAAAAGGAGAGAAGCAACATAAAGATGCAGTTCCAGCAAGGAAATAGAGAAATTACCTAAAACTYTGGAGGAGAAACTTGCTAAGTATATATTATGATAGTCTGGTAACAGTCCAAGTGTAATTTTTGTGGGGAAGTAGACATTAGTGAAACTAATTGGAAAATAAAATAAGACAGTTCTGACGTTCACACACATTGTCAAAGAACTACAGGTAAATAAGTATCACATATCACATAAATCATTACAGTTCTTCATATGTGAGCATTTTTAGTCCTTGAAAAAATAAACATTTTTACTCTTCCAATTGTGCTACAGCTAATTGAATTACATTGCATTTGTTTCAGGCTTGCAACATACACATAAGCAATTCCTGCACTGCAGCTGGTGATCAGTAACTTCAAAAACGAAAACAATGTGACTATGGATCCACAGTCTATAAAGACAGGAAAGAAAACCAGTAAAGGGAAGGAAAAGTAAAAGAAATGACAAAAGAATTATGAAAGCAAAAAAAAGTGTGCTTTCTTTTATTAACCTATTCTCTTTTTTTATTTTATTCTGTTTGTGATAAATTAAAGCCACTGACATAGCCACTGACCTTGTTAAAATTTTCTGGTACATGGATCAGAAGAGTAAGGCTGATTCCACTTTCACCTTAGGCCTTCAGCATAGGAAGATACTCCTTTACTTGCTCAGTGGTGTTMTTCGTATAAAACTAACTTTGCAAGACTGAAGCACAGATGTGTTATATATTGAGACATATGTTTTGCTTGCTTTAAAGAAGATACACCATTGTTTATCTTGAATCTGATGACATGAGACCTACTGGGAAACTATGGGGCACTTTATATTGTTTTTTGCTTGCAAAGTGTTGTAAACTGATGAAGTCAACTATAGAACTTTACCAAAGACCAGTAAGAAGAAGGTGACAGGAAAAGATTTTGTATTAAAGAGAAGAGCTGGCATCTCTCATGGAGTTTGAAAATAACTTGTGTAAGTTTTTCAAAGCATTTATAATGTTTRGAACATTATTCTGAGCTGTGGTATTTTTTCTGTTAGCTAACACGAGATGTGTCATTGAACTATAGCATTTAAAGGTGGGGTTTTGGTTGGTATTCCTCTTTTGTTGTTGTGTTGTTGGTTTTTTGTTTGTTGATTTTTCTGAAAACCCTAGAAGCTTTTGCATTTCAACAAAGTGCTGTTAACTCACAGAGGAACAAAAGAAGGCAGGCATTATCCATGGTATTAAACAAGGTTGAGTCAGTTCATTTTATTTGCAGAAAAGTATAAGAAAACATTTTTCTTTGTTACTTAGATGGCAGAAAGTTGTGCAGTTGCAAGTGCAGTGTTGTGCACAGAGGTACAGCCCAATTATTTAGGTTGGCTCTTCAGTATATGAATGGACAGCTGGTGCTAAATGGACACTGCACAACTGATGGGAGCAGATTAATTATGGCCTAGACTTACTTTTTTCCCCACTGACTACAAAAAATATCTAGACAATTTGTTCACGTGTTTGATCTGCAGTGCAAGTTTCTAAAGTGAACATAGAAATTATTTACTTATTTAAGATGTGTATGCACCACTCATTCCTTACACAGACCTGTCCTGGCATCAACAGACACCTGTAATGACTGCAGTACATTACACAGAATCACAGAGGTGCTCATGGACAGCTTGTTGTTCACCAGGATCCCCAGGTCCCTCTCTGCAGAGCTGCYTTCCAACAGGTCAGACCCCACCTGTGCTGGTGCATGGGGCTGTTCCTCCACAGGTGCAAGACCCTGAACTTGCCTTTGTTGAAGTTCAGACAGCTCTTCTCTGCCTAACTCTCCAGCCCGTCCAGGTCCTCCTGAAGGACATTCTGGGGTATTGGCCACTCCTCCCAGCCTTGTGCCATCAACAAACCGGATAACATGGCATCTATAAGAGCTTGATAATAAGAGAAAGGCTTCAAAAAGTGTTTCGTCATTGTGTCTGCTTATCACAATCACTCTTGAACACCTGAAAACTGTGTGCGGGATGGGCTGTGAGCAGCTCGCCTTGAGGCACACAAAAAGGACGGCGAAACTGGTGCGCAACGTGGAGCGGAAAGCGAGGGGCAGAAGCCYTGACCTTTGCCTTCCCCCCACCACCACGGCCTGCTGCGAGCCACCCTCGGGAGGTGACACCGCCCGCCTGGGGCTGCCCCGACGGGCCGGAGTCTCAGCGAGCTGCGGAGCCCCCGCCCGCTCCTGCGGCCGCGGGGAGAGAGAGAGAGCGAGAGAGAGAGAGAGACAAAGAGAGAGAGAGAGCGAGAGAGAGAGAGAGAGACAAAGAGAGAGAGAGAGACAGAGAGAGAGCGCCGCGAGTGCCCCGAGGCTCGGCCGCAGCCCCGGGCACCGCGCCTGCATCCCGGGGCAGGGGCTGCTGTGTCCCGACCGCACCGCTCCCTCGGAGACGCTCCAGACAGCAGAAAAAAAGGGCAAAACCTGCTCCGCTCTCCCCACCCCGTCTCAGCAGGAACAAAAGCAGCATAGTGGGGTGGTGGCCTATCCTATGCTTTTTAAAGTAATCTTCTATTTTCTAACTGTTATATGTAATAGAAATAATTCATGCTATAAAAGTAGGTATATGTAAGTATAAAATATTAGCAGAGTTTTGAGCCTCTGCTTGCAACACCACCCTGTCCAGGGACCAAAACATTCATATTACAATTGGTTCCGGATAGAGTTAAGATAAAATCAAAACCTGCTCTCATCTGAACAGAGTAGCCCTGAGCTATGGTGACTACCATTGTCCAGGACAGGGCTAGAGAAGATTCATATGAAAGTAGTTCCGGGACAGGCTCTGGGGCTGTGTTGGACACATTGAGACAGGCTGGAGCCACCTTGAAAGGATTTCCTCTGCATCTGGGAGATATCATCTGGAATTTCCTGGGTGATGATCGATGAGGCATCTCAAGAGACCCAGCACCTGGACTTGATGGCATCACCCAATACATGTGAATAGTTCTTCCTGTTGAATACTCAGACACCCGTCTGAGTCCTGGACTCTTCCTTTGTCTAATCCTACACATGTATGGATCCTGTTTTACATCTCAAGAGAGACAAAGAATTATGTGGTCATCTCTKYCTCAGGCAGAATAAATTGTATATAAGCTGGCTGCAAAGAGCACTCGGGGTGAACACCTGGCGAGATGCTGTCACTTTGTCASTGGACCCGAGTTCCCCCAGTGCCTGTGTCCGGGGCAGACACTGACTTAGCTGTAGGGAGGTTTTGAAATTTTCTATTTTGGTTAATTGACTTAATAAATCTTTGTCAATTTTTTAAAAATAAAATTGGCTACAGATTTGATAATTTATAACACTTAACTTTTCTTTATTTTTCTCTTTCTTTTCCTCTTTTACTATTAAATAAAAGTATATATTATTTTTTTGGGCGTTAATATTTAATCTCAATTGGATTTATCTCGGTTTTATTTTGGGGAATATTTCAAACCTTCAAAGTTCTTTCTGTTTTATTCACTTTTCTTTATTTCTCTTTACTCCTTTGTGATTAAACCAGTTCCCAACAGCATCTACCCCTTCATCCAAATAATTGATGGATAAGTTAAACAGTACTGACCCAGTGTTGAAACTTGGGGTACACCATTAGTAACAGGCATTTTAGATCCTGCACCACTGACTACAACCCTCTGGGGTCTGCTGCTCAGCCAGTTCTTGATTAGTTGAGAATGTTTTGTGTGAATCTAATATTTTGAAGAAATTGAGCTACTTAAAATGTTTTCTCCTTCAGATTTTTTTTTGTCAGCTGCATGCTGACAACCAATCTTTTAAAACCTTCCATTTAATAACTACTGACTAGAAAGAAAAGCATCTATGACAAGGAACTACAAAAAAATAGAATACAATAAAGCGTTTTGACATAAGCTGGAGAAAAGAGCATTTAGTATAAGGATGCAAGGTAAAGGTTCATTTTTGATTTCCAAACTGTCACAGAAGATAAACAAGAAAATGATGTCATTTAGGGCCAGTGGAACTGTTTCCAAGGTCAAATCCACAGACACAATGATGAAGTTGCTTGAATTCCTTCATCAGCTCTTTTCTGCTTGTTCTGAAACATCCAAAAGTTATGTCCTTCCAATTGTTCTCCACTGATGTAACATCTGTTAGATTCTGGTCGAATTTGCAGGTCACTACTGTTATTATACAAAAGCAATACATGCCCATATGTCTTCCCAGAAAATGATTTTAAAACTGAGAGACTTGTTTTGTTTTGGTTTTTTGGGGTTTGTTGGTTTGTTTGTTTGAGGGTTTTTTTCGTTGTTGTTTTGTTTTGTTTTTTTATTATTCACTTTTTTTTGCTTTAAGTTTCATAGGATCACAGAAGCATCCAGCTTGGAAGAGGCCTTCAAGATCACCTAGTCCACTGTACTCCTAGCACCACCATGACCACCCCTAAACCATATCCACCTCCAGTGCCACATCCAGATGCCTTTTGGGTACTTCCAGAGGTAGTGACTCCATCATCTTTCTAGGTAACATATTCAAATGCCTAAACACTCTTTTAGTGATGTTTTATTCTCTAGTATTTAATCTGAACTTTGTCTGGTCCTCTTCTTCTTTAAACTTAACAACCCCAGTTCTCCCAGGCACTCATCGTAAGATTTGTGCTCCAGCTCCTTCACCAGATTCATTGGCCTTCTCTGAACTTGTTCCAGCATCTCACTGTTCTTTTTGAGCTGAAGAGTCCAAAACTGAACACAGTGCTCTCTGCATGTGACCTCACCAGCGCTGAGCAGAGGGACAATCACTTCCTCATCCTGCTGGCCACACTCTTCTTGATACAAGCCAAGGTATCACTGACTCTCCTGGCCACCTGGGCACACTGCAGACTCATGTACAGTCAGCTGTCAACCAGCAACACCAAGCTCTTTTCTGCTGAGCAGTTCTCAAGCTACTCTTCCTCAAGTCTGGAGTCTTGCATGGGGTTGTTGAAATGCAAGTGCAGGACCTTCTACTTGATCTAACTGAACATCATGCTGTTGTCCTCAGGCCATTGATCCACTCTGTGTGGATCTCTCTGTAGAGCCTTCCTATTCTCAAGCAGATCAACACTTTGTTTGCATTACCAAACTAAATTTAAATTCACTGTACTCACTGTGACCCACAGCTGGTGTCATCCTTTCTTCAAACTCAGAATGTCTTGGCATCTGCCTGTAAAACATCTGTACAATGATCATTATTGAAATGTCACTTTGTATAATTGCTATACTTATATAATTGTTCCATTTGAGTGAGAYGTGGGGTTTGGGTAGCTTTTTTTTTCCCAAAGAAAAATACAATTGCAGTATAACAAGTACTCTGCTGGCAAAATTTGACATTTTTGCGAAGAGAATCTTCCCTTTCCTACACTGCAGAGGCCAGGGACAGTTCAACATTTCAGCAATTCCAGCACAGTTTGTTTGGTCAGCTCACAGACCTCAAGAGTCCTGATCCCTAAGACTGGACTTTTGCACAGTGATATGCACACACCTTCCTTTCCTCATAACATCATTTGGAATTGTGCATGTTTTGTTTCTCTAAATAACAATCTCAAAGCCTCAGAAGCTGTATACATAAAATATCAGCATTGCCTCAGTTGGGTAGACATTGCACACACTTGACTTTTCATGTCTACAAATAAATTTTCCTTTATTTTTTTCCCTTTCACCCTCCGTTGTCTTTGAAATATGTTGAGTCAGCTTAGCCACAGGATGCTTATAGATTTATTTGGAAGTTAATAATATAAACATTAAAAAGTCATAATTCCCTAAAAGTTTTGGGGTGTTTTTCTCATTAATTATGTTCCAGGATATCTTTATTAATTTTATGTAAGTAACCATATATTTAAAGGAGAGTTCAATTTGTTCAAGTCAAACAAACATGTTACACCCTTGTTTTTTGTGGGTGGAATGCACTACTAAATCCTCTGTGGGACAAGGGGAAAATATAGATGTCCAGAAGGACTCCCAGCAGATCTCTGCTGGTCACATATATTGTGAGGATAAATACTCACAAGTCTAAAGGAAAGAATAGTTTATTAAGAAGTAAAAATAACATTTTGAATGTTGTATCCTTGAGGATTTATCAGCCCTCTTACGTTCTTGCATATTTTGAGAAAGTGAAACTTTAGTTTGTCTATCCTTTAATTTAAATTAAAGTATCATTTGAGTGCTACTGACCTGAGCTTCTGACTAAAGCTGATGGCCTCATGTTCCTGAAGTTTAATGAATAAACTATAAAAAAGTAATGTTAGACAATAGATTACAATAGTATACTTTATCTGGGAAGGTATTTAATAATTTCTGAAAACAAGTATTATAGCCACATCCTGACATACAAGATAATTCATCTGACCTTTCCTAAAGGAGTCGAGAATAATTCAAATATTGAGTTGAGTTGTAGATTAATTGTTCAGCCGACTAGGGATCTTGTCTCAGGTGCTAGCAAGAAGTAGGGAAAGACTTATCTTATATGTTCTTGCTGTAGAAAATTCCCTGGTACTCCTGGTAAATGTTTGGCTTACAACACATGGGTCTATCTGCTGTAGGCATGTGTGGCAGGTTGACCCCAACCAGCAGCCAAACACCTACCATGCATTTTGCTTATGTAGCTCTCTCAGAGGACAGGAAGAAAATAGAAGAATGGTGAGAAGCTTTGAGGAGCAGAATAATAAAAGAATAGCAGGGAAGGCAAAGCAAAAAGAGAAATTTATTCACTTCTTCCCGTCCGCAGACAGATGTCCAGCTGCTTCCTGGGAAGCAGGGCCTCAGCTTGTGTAATGGTTACTTGAAAAGACAAATGGCATAACCATGAACATTTCCCCTCCTTCCTCATTTCTCTGAGCTTTTACTGTTAGACATAAAGGTCATACAATATGTGGCTTTGGCTTTTTTGGATCAGCTGTCACTATATCACTTCCTGGCCTCTTGGGCTCACCAGCATATTAGGATTTAGCAAGGTAACAGGGCAGAAAGATGGAAATCTTGATTCTGTGCAAAGGCTGTTTAGCAATAACCAAAGTACTGTTGTAATTTAGCCACAAATGCAAAAACACAGCACCATATGGGCTGGGTTAGAAAAAAAGTTAGCCCCATTTCAACCAGACTCTGTAGAATAAGCAATCCTTTGAAAATGTAAAAGAGAAGATAGCCTAGCCAAAATTTCTCGGTTGCCTGCAGAAGGGATTATGAGATCTGCTAAAACAGGAACTCTGGTCAGAGGAAGTCTGTCTTGCAGCATGACAAAACCTTCAACAGAATAATTCAGTACATTACAGTTATGAACATTTCAGCAACTACTATGGGAACAATAATGAGAATATCTGGCTATGCTTTAGTTTGTGGAAACATATGACAGGGTGCTTAATGTCTCTTATTCACACATCCAGGAGTCTGGGTTTCAATGTCACTCTTTTGTCTTTTTGAAGACTGCTCTTGCCTGATCCATTCATAAGTGGATACTCCACCATTTCGTCATGAAGTTAAAGGAAACATCATGTTAACCATCCAGTCRTGTTTTGTGCAGCTGCCTACAGAACTGGAGGTGTTGCACACAAGATTCAGTGCCTTAGTACCTCCCCTGCTGGCAATAAAAGATGTCTGACCTGGTTTTCACCCTTTTATATTTTATATATGTTTTTATGCCTTATGCTGTTTCCCTTGAGATCATGGTCTGGTGGATTAACTTTAGAGGTGGGTAGGGCTCAGAACAGTCTCAGCAGAACTGTGTTGAGGGCAGGAGGAATGTGGGAATAGAATGAGAAAGGAACAAGGAGATTGCTTATCAGCTACTGTTTGGGACAAAACTCAATTCAGAGAAAATAAATTCAATTTATTGCCATGTAAAATAGATTTGGATAGTGAGGAGCAAAAATACAAACATTAAAATGACACTTTTCCTCCCCCCTTTCCCAAACTCAGCTTCACTCCTTCTCTTCCTATATCTCCAATCCCCCCGCCCCCTTAGTGGTTCAGGAGGGGCTGGGGCTGTAATCATTAAGTTATGCTTCTTCTTCAGTGCTCCTTTCTGCTCAGACCTCCTTTCTGCTCCCATCTCTATGAGCTGGACTTCTTCAGAAAATATCCACCCTCAATGTCCTCAATGAGCTGCAGGGGAATCTCTGCTCCAGTGGCTGGTACATTTTCTTCTCTCACCTTGGTGTTCCCTCTGCTGTTTCTCACTCCTTTTTGTTCTCTCCACCTTCCTCCACCTTGCATTTTTTGCCGTTTCTTAAGTATGTTTTCCACAATAAGCCATCATCTTGGCTGAGGGGCTCAGATGTGTCCTGCAGTGCATTAGTCTGAGCTGGCAGGAACCTGCAGGACAGAGCCCCAACCTGCAGCTCCTGCTGTTGACATCTGGGCACCTGAGCCCAATAGAAGGTGAAAAACTGAAATTATGGTCCCCAGAAGTAGTTGTGGTAATTTAGTCCTCCCATCTGTGCAAGATCAGTTTGTCTTTGGGACGCTTCTGGATAGCATCAATCTCTGCTAGTGGTTTCTACTTCATATCGAGTTGGCCTTCACTTCTTCCAGTTTTTGCTAATATTCTTTTGATATTATGTATTTTCGTAGGTAGGATATGAAAAATAATAATAGTTCAGTGTTAGAATTGCTAACTTCAAAACAAGTTGGTAACATAAGGTTCAGACATTAGTAGCAGTGTTCTTCTGTAGTCTCTCTTCTTTTTCTGATATGGCATCAAGTGGACAGGATGCCAACCATCTAACTATAAGTTTGTGTAAAGTCAGTGTCAAACAGACATTCAATAGTACTATTGTTCTTTCAGCCTTAAATGCAAAACAAATCTCATTAACCATGCAACACATAAAAGCCATTATACAAGAAAAAACTTACATTTGTATTGTTTTCAGGGTCCTCTGGGTCCTGATGTTTAGTTTCAGATAAGCATGAGAAACATTATGAAAGTTGTCAGCACTTGGAGGAATATGATGACAATGACTGGGTGTCTCCTGTTGATGGTGATAGTTCCTACTTCCTCCAAACTTTTATGGGGTGCATTATTATATTTTCTACCATGCTTTACTCCTTGATCTTTTTTTCACATACCTGAAACTTCACAAAGTACATATGGTGCATTGTACGTGTAAGACACTCATTCTTTGTCCTTATTTTTATCCCCCAAAACAGCTTTTAATTTTGCATAGCTACCATTAACTTTCTGCTGTTCGGTTGCTGGTAGCCTTGGAGTTCCTAGAATTATCCTGAACCAACGCCTTAATGCAACATATTCAAGGAGTCTGATGGTACCCCAACATATTCTTCCTTTACATTGCATTCACTGACAATTCAGAAATAATTTGCTCTTACACAGAATGAAAACTTTGTAGTTTTATATTCACCATTTTTAGCAATGCATGTCACACCACACTTGTACATAAGACTTAGTAAAAGTAAAACAAACCAGGTAATAGTCACCTACTCATTAAGAAATTCTTGTTGCAGCTAACCAAGCTAAGTTAGAGGTCTAATGCAGACAAGACAAATCTGGATAAAGCCAGACAATAAATGATCTGAGATCTGTGTTGTAGCTTACTAAAAAATCTGTGGTCCATTACTAGCAAAGGTGATCTTATATTTACTTGGAAACAGAGTTACGTTTAAGAGATTTAACTTGTGCATCATATCAATATTCACAGAAGAAAATAAAGCCAGACCAGATTTTGTCTCTAAAGGCAGCTGAATTGATAGATCTTTGTAGTAACAGGAATATAAAGATATGGAAATTATTTTAGTAAGAAGAAAAAATTATTTGCACATCAAAAGCCTAAGAGTAGGAGATGACTTCAGTAATAGAAATTGTGCATGTTCCTCGTAAATAAACTGAGGACAAAGATAGTTAGCAATCATACACATGCTTCTATGATTGCTGCAAAAATATCGTCTGATCTGTCAGCTTTAGACATTGTGGTAGTGTGATCAACACCAACAACATATGCATGTGAGAGCTTTAATGAGGTTTTAGGGAGCAAAAGATAAGCATCTCTTTCACTGTGAGAGATGTTAAAATTGTTTATGGAGAAGATAAGAAAATTTTTTATATTTTTAATTGAATGTATATAAATGTCCAGTCAGCTTAAAATAAAAACTTGAAACTGTGACCTATAGAAATCAACAAGATAGATTTATTTCCAGGGAGAAAGGTTGGTATTGACCACTTCATAACACATAGCACAGACAAAGCAAACCTGAAGCAATATTTTTAGGGTATAGAATTTACCAGTATGACAAGAAAAAGAAAAAGAGTTAAGGTTTTGTCTGCTTCATAAATGAATTATATACATGAGGAAATATATCAAGGATGCTGTGGACTGGTTAGCCTATAGCTGGTATGAGCAACCATTAATATAAATAATTCACAATTGAACATTTCTAACAAAATAAAAAGAAAACTAGCCATTCTTTTATTTGAAACTCCCTATGTATTATGGAGGAAGATGAGGAAACCTGAGAAAAATGTCCTTAGATATAAAAATGAAATCTTACCCAGGGGCAGCAGCATGAAAACAACAGGTAGAGATAATGAAGTCCCAAATAAAGGACTGGGAAACTGACAAAACTTGAAAAGAACAAAAAGTAGACAAAAATTTGGATGTGTGAACAATGTGTACTTTGTACTTGAAGATACTGAAACTACCAATGAGCATTGCAGTACAGTGTCTCCAAGCTCTCAACATTCCCAGGATGYTTGGTGAGTAGACTAGGTATCTTAGGCATCTCTTCCAGTTTTTCCATAAATTGTAGATATATAAAGCAAAGCTTTTTGTTAGACAGTTGTTTTCTTTGACTGTTCATCTAACTGATTCAGAGAGATGCTTCATGAAAAATACATTTTGTATGAAAGATAAATAATCCAACAGTAATAATCTACAGGTATTAAAGCCACAGAAGGAAAACTAGAGAAGAATTATGGGAATATGTTTAGAGCTAAAATAAAAATCAGAGGTGCTCAGACAAAGGAATTACAAGCAAGCTGAGTGAAAATGTAGGAAAATATGACCTAGACATACATGTTAACAACTCAACATTACTATTATTATTTTAATTAGAAATTAAACTATATATTGCTTCAATTAAGTCCCTTTTAGGTCAGTCTGTCAATCAATTGGTATAACTATATATCTAATTATTTTAGTAGGCTTTATTTTGTCTACCAGATTATGTGAATAGTCACACTACACAAAGCCCAAGAAGGAACTTAACTCCTTGGACTCCCTGTATTGAAGAAGAGTGATCACGGTAGTGCTCCAGCTATTGTCTAAGAAATAGAAATCAAGCTTCAGTGAGACTGGATAATAATGTAAAGGACACTCACTATGATTTTAAGCAATAGCCAGAAAACTTGTTTAGGCTAGAAAAAACTCCATCCTTCAGGACAGAGAGTTATTATGCAGCTCATTAATATCTGATAATGCATTTTTTATGTTATTAAAACAACTGTCTTGGGAGTTATTTTTCCTAAATTTGGCTTCTAAAAGATAGTCACTCTTCATTTCATTTGTAATCAWTGAAATAGCTCAGATGAGACATTCTTTGAAGCAATTTGTTTTTGTTTGTTAGCTATAAACAAAGCCTAGAATTATTAGATGAGAATTGGACATCAGATTTTGAGACATCCACAGTTCATTTCACTCACACACTGGAAGCAGGTATATAACACAACTTTATTTAGCAAATCTGCTCTGCGGTAACAAAATGCAATCGGGCTATCTTTATACAGAATTGGACAAAAGGCAGAATGGAAATCAGTCCCTTTCCTTGTCCATTTCATATTCAGTGATTTTCAATTTGACATAATCTTTCAATGAATAATGTCCTTAGCATTCAGGATGATATTCATGTCACCTAACTTGCTATGTCTGAGCTTGTCATGCTAGGCCTCTGGACTGTATCCACCTTAGTGACTTTATCCACTTCTTAGAATAGAAACAGAATGGTACATTTCATAAAAATGCATATATATTCACTTATGATGATGTGCTTAAAAATTTCTGTTACTCTCTATGAGCTATTAAATGAGATCATAGTAGCAACTTGGAAATGTGTTATCTGCATGCATCGAAATCTGTTTTCAGAATTCCAAACCTAGCTCTAATTAGATTCTTTTTACTTATTAATTACTGAATTAATTTTGCAAGATTTGACCAAACAACTACTCTTTGATTTGACTAAGCAACTACTCTTATTTAAAAATCTCCTAAATAGCAATAAAAAACCCCTACAACCTCCCACAACCAACAACAAAAATCTTTGGCATATAATCTCTACTTGTCTTTAATCATTTGAAAATGTTCCCATTGAAGATATGGAGAAATCTCTCTTGGCTTTGGGAGGATTATTTGGCCCAAGTTATTGTAGACAGATTGAAAAGTCTTCAATGAGAAAAGAAGAAACCATAAATCCAAGTGAAAGATCTGTGTACAGAATAAAATGACACAAAAGCGGCTCATTAAGACTGACTTTGCTCCTAGTTTTCATGCTGTATGTCAAGTGAAATGTAAGGCAAAAATTACTTAGTTCTGTTTGCAATTGCTTGCCWAAATGTAGATAGTTAGTTAAAGGAACAGCTGTTGTTGCTGCAGACAAGCTGGTCTGTAGAAATTAATTATGATTCTTAAGAATAATCCTGACCTGGGTCACAGATGCAGTGACATAAGTTCCATTGTAGACAGTGATCAGAAAAGTAATTTCTTCTTGGAAAATCAAGAAGCCTCCTCAGTTTGATGAAAACCTCAGAGATGGTTTTTTTGYATTATAAAGCTGTTTAAGAGAGATGTTTGTTTATAGTTTATGTGATAGCGGCTGGGTTTGACCTGTATCATCAATGTGGGAGGGAGTTCAAATGTTTTTCAAAGCGGAATGAAATTGCAAATTGCTTAAGGACATATTCGAGATGTAGCCCAGTATACTTCATRTTATATACAGGAAAATAATTTTGTTTTGACAAAACACCTTTTGAAAGTGCTGAGTATTGTAGACAAAAATTTTGCATTCAAAGGGGTTTTCTTATTTGGTTGAGGGGTACAGGTAACAATTGTGTTGCTATGTTCAAGTTAATTGCTAGATTATATGTATATATATTTGTGTAGATTTGCATAGATTTGTGTAGATTTTGGCAGCTTGTATAAATTTTGACACAGAAAATCGTTCTAAAGTTTAAGATAGAACCACTTCAAGCTTCAATACTCATATTAACATAGAGATATCAAGTACATTTCTTTGTGAACTGCTAACTGAATAAATACCAATATCAGTTTTAACACATTTTCTGGCCTGTAACACTTTGGAAGTTAATAWAACAAAATCAGGTCATGATGGAACTAGTCTTACAGAAATTATTTCCTCTTTCTTCAGAGTCATCACCATTAACCTAAGAAGTCAAGTCTTGACACAAAATTTGAAAAGACAGCACATTGGTTTTATTCTTATAAAATTACCAGGTACACAAAAAAAATAAAAATAAAAAGACTTCAGCTGGAATTTACTAGTGGCATCATTTCAAGACATGAGAGTAGGAGAAAATATCCTTTATGTTAGACAAAAATGTGTGAAACATTTCTCTTTAACTTTACATTTCCCTCTCAGATTTCAGGTTTCTTGAGTGCCATTTTCTTTACTTTTAATTTGTCATTTTGGAGCAGACTCTTATAAGTCTTTCCCAAGGATTCAATTTTTAAAAATAAACTAAAATTAATAAAACTTGCTAAATAAGAATCAATTAAAATAGGAAACCCTGTGAAAGATTCTCTTATAACCTTTAAGGTGATGGAAATGTCTAGTGCTCTCAAATTTCTCTGTTTTAATAATCAGGCAGTTCTATATATTTTCTCAAGCCAGCCTCAGTTGCATAGTTTCTGAGCACTTTTCAGAGATGCTTTTTAAAATCTGATGGGCACATGTAGATACATTTTCCTTTGGCCCCTTCAACAGACGACTCCTTCTGTACACATTTGGTAGAATGCCTCTTCTTCTGCCTCTCAGACAACTGTATTACTCTTCTTATCTTCATAAAACTTTTTTTTTTTTTTTAATTTTGGGTTGAGGTTTTTTTCCCAGCAAAAATAGAATCAAGTTAAAGAAATCACAGCTTAGTGGTCAGAGAGCTGATTCATTTGAATATTAACTTCCATTGACTGCCTTTCTAAAACTGACTGTAGTGGACATGTTCTTACCTGGAAAAGAAACATGGTAATTTYTTTTGGGCTATGTAATCAACAGCTACAACTCTTTCAGAAATGTCTGTGTGTTTCTAAACAAAAGAGTGTTTCCAGATTTTATGAGCTTTAAAATTGCTCCAAATTCATTAACAGTGATAACAAATATAATTCAGCACTGTATTGTACAGTGGAACACAAAAAWATCCAGTTTTATGTTGTATATTCACAAGCAAAGAGAAATTTGCATTCAAATAGACTGGCAGGAAGCTTAAACTTCGTTTTAGTTTTTTGGCCACAAGATATCATCCTCCTCTCTTAAGACCACTGTCTTTCAACTTACTTGTACAGTGTGCATTATATTTGGGTCGGTTGGTTTGTGGTTTGATGAGAAGTGGAAGACAACTTTTAGTTTAACACATAATGCACATCTCTAATTTTAAATAAACCACTGTAAAATTAGATGTCATTAAGATCTTGCTGTGAGCAGGCAGATAATGCACAGTACTCATCCAAGAAATACTCTCTAACAGATTGACACCTTTATCGAAGGACGCAAACAAGAAAGGTAAAAATATTTGCTTGAATATAATTTCATATCAGTTCTCAAGGTTAAGCAAAAATGGTTTCACCTAGATTTGGACAAAGGAATATGAGAACAGTGATAGAGCAATAATGCATTTCAGCGTAGCATTAAAAATATGCTGAAATGACTAGTTATTCTGGCAAAGCAGACTCACTTATCCATGGATATAAGTGGAAATCATTGACTAAACTATTCAAATATTCACAGGTGTTTCTAAACTGTGGACTGGATGACTGCACAAATAACAGTCATACTTTGCAATTCTGTGACATTTCCTCTGTGTCTTTAAATCCCCTGAAGCAGTTGCAAACCTTCTCAGTACATTTTAGACAGTTACAAGTTAATTCAACCTTCCTTAAGTGAAATAAAGAAAATTGTTTAACTGACAATGCCAGCAGAAAGTGAGAATAGCAACAGAAAAGGGCTTTACCTATATCTATATATCTGCACCTATCTATCTATCTATCTATCTATCTATCTATCTATCTATCTATCTATCTATCTATCTATCTATCTACAGCGGTTCCACCTAAGCGTGCGTCAGGATGTATCAGGCAACGGCTCAAGATCCAAGTGGAAACCAGTAATGAATGAGTGGTGTCCCTCAAGGGTCTGTTCTGGGACCAGTACTACTTAGTGTCTTCATTAATGACACAGATGGGATTGAGTGCACCCTCAGCAAATTTGAGGGTAAAACCAAACTGAGTGGTGCAGTTGATTCGTGGGAGGGAAGGGATGCCATCCAGATCAGACCATGACAGTCTTGAGGATTGAGTGCATGTGAACCTCATGAAGTTTGCTAAAGCCAAGTGAAAAATCCCACACCTGGGTGAATATTGACACAGACTGGGAGTCAGATGGATGGGGAGCAGTCCCAAGAAGGACTGGGGAATATTGGTGCACAAAAAATTAATTCTAAGTTGGTTGTGTGTGCTTGTAGCCCAGAAATCCCACCATGATGACTGCATCAAAAGAGGGGTGGACAGCAGGTTGATAGAGGTGATTCTGTCCCTCTGCTCTGGTGAGATCCTACTTGGTGTGCTGTGCTCAGCTCTGGGCCTCCAGGAACAAGACATGAAGCCTTTAGAATATGTCTAGAGGAGGTCCAGGAAAATGGTCAGGGGCCTGGAGTAACTCTCCTGTGAAGGCAGACTGAGAGAATTGGGGCTGTCCAGCCCAAAGAAGTATCCAGGGAGACTGTTTTGCAGTCTTTCAACGTATGAAGTATGCTTATAAAAAAGTAAACCCACATGGTAGTAACAGAAGTATGATTAGTTAGTGGAGAAGGATACAACAGTGTAGCATCTTTGTTTTCCCCCTCTTTTTATAGTTTCATTCCACTAACAGTTTTCCGGAGAGGACAGCAAAACTAGTCAAGAGTATATTATTGGAAGAGAGATGGATGTCAGGATGTCATATTAAATGCATAGAGAAAGACCAAGCACATTAGACAGTCACAGGGGCACATTTTAGTTAAACATACAGTCTCTCAGATTAAGGCCATGATTATGATCTGACTGAGAAATTTGTATCATTTGCAGGTGGAAGGGGAATTAGGACCACTCAATTCAGTGAAGCTGTTCTTGACTTACAACAGTGCAACTCTAACAGAGTTAGAACAGAACAGAAGTTCTAAGTTTGTATTAGAAATGTTTTGGGGTTTCTTTGTTTTTTTATTCTCAATCCTCATTGACACAGTTCTCATACGGAGTTTCATAACATAAATGGATTAATCAGGGGCAGAAAGGAGTCTCATTCTCCTGCACTGAAAGGGGAGTTACAGAGACAAGCTGAAAGCAAGTACATAAGATTCCAATTAACCTACTTTGAGAAACAAAGTTTTTAAACCTCAGTTGTATATCAGTTTTTGCCGCCACATAATCAGAGATCTATGTCACTTGACAGAAAAGGTCATTGGTATAGCACYGTTCCTGTATCCAAATTCCAGCAGGATCTCCCGCCCCTGATTGCTTCCATGCACTTTGTATTTCAGCTGCTCCATAATCAGTAGACACATTTCATGTATGTTAACATTTGTATGTTAACCTGCAAAATATCTTCACTTAGCAATTATTTCAAGTGTCTTGTTAATTGGCCACTCTGTGTATGCAGAATCACTGCTATCAGAAAGAACTGCAAAGCTGTTAACTATGGACATTAAAAACTGCTGCTTTGTCGCTGACTGGAAAAACATTGAACATGTAAATTATAAATACTTCAAATTTCAAAAGTCTTAAGAAAAAAGCTCTAAATAATAATTAGAATTTCCACTTCATACATGAAAATTAAAGTAGCCATCTTAGAACTGTGATGGTTGTAAAATAAAAACTATATATTGAGACCAATAAAAAAATTAAACTAATCGATTAAGTTCATAAAATCATAGAATCACAGAATATGCTGAGTTGGGAGGGATGCATCAGGATCACTGACTCCAACCCCTGGTCCTGCACAGGATACTCCAGGGGTCAGACTATGTGCCTGAGAGCATTGAGCAAAGAGTTTTGGACCCAGACAGGTTGGTGCTGTGACTGCTTCCCCGGGGAGCTTGTTCCAGTGTTCAACCACCCTCTGGGTGAAAAACTGATAGGCTGATATCAGCCTGTTATCATATCCTGATCACCAACCTGAACCTCCCCTGTCTCAACTTCATTCTGTTTCCTTGACTCCTAGCACTAATCACAAGAGTGAAGAGGTCRGTACCCGCCTCGCCACTTCCCATCATGAGGGTGTTGAAGACAGTGATGAGATGTCCCTTCAGACTCCTCTAGGCTGTGATCTGTCAAACACTGGCAAACACCACACAGAGCTCAATTCCAAAACAGAGGAATCTAACATGAACATCTGGAAATCCRTATAGAATCATACACATGCTGGGTGAATGTGACAGTGGTCACAGGGGTTCTTGGATGAGGGAAGAGACAAGAATGTTGACTCTATGTTCAGAAGGCTTGATTTATTATTTTATGATATATATTACATTTTATTATATATATTACATAATATTATATATATTACATTTTAACTACACTAAAGAATAGAAGGAAAGCTTCATCTCAGAAGGCTAGCTAAGCTAAGAATAGAATAGGAAAGAACAGAAAAGCCAGCTGTCTCGGACTCTGTCCAAGATAGCTCGGCCTTGATTGGCCATTGATTATAAGCATCTAAGATGGGCCAATCACAGATCTACTTGATGCATTCCACAGCAGCAGATAACCATTGTTTACATTTTGTTGCTGTAGCTTTTCAGCTTCTCAGCAGGAAAAAATCCTAAGAAAGGATTTTCACAAAAGATGTCTGCGACAGGTGAATTTCCTAAAAATGTTACTATGTGCACAACTTCAGTCACTGGACTTGTTTGTAGAGGAGTTCTCAAGTACTCTATATTTGCCTAGGTAGATATGAAAGAATGATGTTAACAGATTTTCAGTGCTCCAAATCCAATTAATCCTATTAGGTTCAGCAGAACTTGCCATCCTTGGCTTGTTGCCTCAGAACACTTAATTAATTTGGCCCCTATTTGTGATTTTCAAGGGAAAGATGCCTAACTTGCTAACTATCTCTATAAATTCATGAACATGATACCTAAATATGGGACAGAATCTTGAATTTTCTCTTAGGCACTGTTGTGACAATGTAAAAGTGATGAAAAGAGACCCTTTAATCCTTTATTGTGATTTATCCAGAAACATACAATAGGAAGCACAAAAAGCAATTGGATTGACTTTTCCACTTTTTAGTTTTGGTTTTGTATCCTTCTTATCGTTACCTGATACACAATTCTTTGAGGAGTTCATGTGCTTGATATTGATTAGAGCTCATGATAGGCAACACTAATCTGCTTAGAGGATCACAAAGCCAGAAGAGAACCTGAGCACAGGAAGCAATCCTGGCATGACTGGAAAAGTGTGTGCAACTAAAACTGGGACATATGAGGGAATGAACAGAACAAGAATTTTGTATATCTTTTGGGCCCCCTCTACAAATTCTTCATACTTTATGTCAATGCCGTGATGTTTTATGTTCTTGTTGATTGTTGTTGAAGTAACTAAATASCATTAGCATCCTACATTTTTAAATTTTCAAATGAATGTATTATAATTATTAATTATAAAATAAAATAGCTTTAATAATATTTGGTCTATATGTGTTATCAGGAGACAAGTAACATAATTTCTGTTGGATAATCTATATCCAGAAAAGTTAGGATACAGTTCTTCTCTGGAATACAGGAAATCCAAAGCATGAAATCTTTTTTTGTGAAACTTGCCTTTCTTGTATCCAGACACAATATGACACTCTTGTAAACAATGTAAATGCCAAAAGTCAATATTCTTATCATCATGGGGATATCCAATAATGTTGTCCATTAGATTATCTATGGCCTGGGGAGGAAGGAAGTGAAAAGCTCTTAATCTCTCTTGCAAACAAAGCACTGAAAAAATAGGAGCCCTGTGATAGAAAACCAATCAGGCATAAGTAAATATAAACCTATAACTCTGAAATTGCAGTATTGCAGTATTTTCTTAGTCATGCTTGAGCCCTGTAGCAACTTGTGGGACTGTAGCATTGTGTGTCCTGTATGGGTTTTATTGTAAAGTTAGTTATTTTTTATAAGTTAAGATTTTGGTTTGACCCTCAGTTCCCCCCAGGTTCTCCCTCATAATGATTTGTTCCTCCTGCCAGTTACCTGTCCATCATTGTAACCAACCCCCTTTCATTTCCAGAAATTTCTATGTCAATCTTCCCTTACCTAACATATGATTTGTCCCCTGAGCCTTTTCCCTCCCCTGGGCCATTCGTATTGGTTCAGTTGTATCCCTCGCGCCTCCCCTGGGCTTCGTTCATTGGTCCCTCGTGTCACGCCCTTCTCCTTTATAAGTGCCTCCCTAAAAATTTTTCTTTGACACTGTTACTGGCCCCGCCTGGGTCAATAAAGGGTCTTGGCGTCCATACGTGTGTCCACTCCTTCCTTCCTACACCTCAGTGCTTCGCAGTCCTGCTCTTGCCTGCGTCGCTACGTCACAGACRGAGCCACTACTTGGGGTTCTCGCAGAGAACCTGGGAGTGGCAGGATTCGTAGTCTCCACCAGTCACTCAGGGAGCGGCTAGCCGGACCCGTCAGCTCCAGTGGCCGCAGGACGAGACTGCATGGGACTACCTATTTACCTTTTTTTTCTTAATACATTGAAAATTATACTAAAATGATACTGAAAAGAAAGGGAAATCCAATCTGTTTCAACCCAGGTTTCCTCCTAGGTGTGCTAGAGAAATTATCCCCTATTCATGTTCCTTTTGGCTCCATAACTGTTTAATTCCTGGTTACTTAGGGGTAACAAAACTAAACAGAACAACATTTGTGTTTTCACCTCATTACATTTCTCACAGTTTCTGCTTTAATCAGAATCACAAGCCCTTCTGCTTCACTTCGGCTTCTGCTTCACACAACAGGCTGTTACCAAATTATCAAATCCACTCAACTCCCTTTCTTTTCAATGTCAGGGTAGAAATACTTTCCTTCTACAACTTTCCTCTTTGACATTCTTAATGTATGCTTGCGTCCATCTTCAGTCCATCTAGTGTCTGTAGTATGATTCAGCACAGGAGCTGAAGCTGACTCAGACTGACAGCACTTGATTGATGATACATTGCTAAGTACACAGAAGCAGCTTGATGGAAATTACTTTAATGAGTGATTTGAATATGCCTGATGCTTGTAGACTACGTAAGTGTGAGATACTGAACTTCTTGAATCAAAACAAATTAAACAGAGTTAGCTGAGGTACTGTAAGGAAAAGTAGCTGATTTAGCTTGTACTGAACCATGTGCTTTTATTATTTGTAGCTGTTCTAGTAATATTTTTGCTCCACCTCGTGCATAACACAAATTAAGAGACAGATAAGGAAAAATGATCAATATATCTATATATGGATATAGAGACTGACTTCTCTACTCTCTGGCTGTCCTTTTTTATCAGTTTTGTTTTCAGATCTCCTAAGCTCTTTATCATAATTCACCTTAAAGCCCTCCAACCAGTAAAAAAAAAAAAAAAAGAACAATATTTCCAGAAGCAATTTACCTTGTAAATAAATTCAAATTAAAACCCCTACCCTCAAATTGGCAGCACGTTGTGAGCTAATGAACCAAAACAGAGCCCCACTGTTTTGAGATAGAATAACATTCAGGCCCCAGTTTTAAATAGTCTGCCTGTGGGCAAACTGTTATAACCATATGGAGCTCCACTGACTTCACAAGGGTAAAGCTGAGAGCCTAATCCTGCACAGCATTGTCACATAATACTGACAACCCCAATTGCCAAATCCAAGGTCCAGATTTGTCCCACCAAGCTTTAGGGGTCTGAAGCATTAGATTCATGAGTAGCCTCCCCTTAGGTTACAAAGACTCTCCAGAGAAGAAATAAGACCTGAGGTCCCCACTGGTTACAGGAGAAGACAAAAGCCCCACAGATCCTAAATCAAAAGCATAAATTTAAATTAAACAAATTTAGACTCTGCTCTATGAACTTATTCTGGGGAGGAACCATATATTGATTTGTTTGTGTGATGCATTTGATGAACTTTTAAATGGAATAAATACATATGGATACAAATGCATGGATTTCCAGAACATTCAGAGTAGCCACTCTGACTAGTGTTATTCTTTTATCCAAAAGTTTCTCCACAACCTATTTCTGTGAGCATAGGTGTAAACATTTCATTGATGTTGTTCATTGTATCACCATTTTTTTTTTTTGCAAATGTAGAAAGTATCTTATAGATATATATAGATATAGAAATATAGAAATAAATATAGAAATATAGAAATATAGAAATATAGAAATATAGAAAGCCCACTGAAATCTAAACTCTGTTTATGCAAGCCACTATGGTGCCATAATTGTAAAACACACAAAAATAAAAATTTATTGTGATCTAAATAACCCGATCTAAATAGATAATATTGCAACCTAAGAAAACTTTAAAGCATCCATAACTCCTTCTTTCCTCCTTTTGACAACGCATAAAACCCTGCTGTGGTGAGAAGATTTTCACAGAAAAATGCAGCATTTTCTGCTTAGAAAGCATCTTTTTTTAGGCAAAACTCTCCCAAAACCAATAATTTTCAAGAGGGTCTTTTGTTCATTCATTTGAAAACCAGATGGAGAAACAAAATGTAAATAATGTGCCTATATTGAAAAGATAGTGTGGATCAAATGATGGGATGAAATAACCAACTGGACGAAACATATTCAGGAGTACACTTCAGCCATTAAAAAAAAAAAATTAAGAAAGATTCCTTTCCTGCCCTACATAGTATGTGAAATAGTCATCCTGATTCAGAAGATATAATTTCTTTCAAGTAAATACATAATTTAGATGAGGAGAATCTTGTAAAAATGAGGGATATATGCTGAAATTATTTCATTTGATTCTTGTCACTGAATAGCTAGCATGGAAAGAGGAAAGGTTATATTTTTAATAAAGAACATATGTTGTTCACAATCTATCTTGAACCCAAATTTTAAAGTAATAAAAAACATTCAAACTGTACTGTTTTGTCAGCACCCACAGTCCTACACAATAGAAATACTTGTTATGGTAGCATAGTTTTTGGAGTAAAACTGCCAGGAAACACAGTGTTGCTGGATGGGGGCCAGTGGAGAGGAGCAATACCTCCAGATGGATAGACCAGGCTTTCATCTGATTCCCAGATATATCCTTGGGTGTCAAAGGATGCATAAACTCTTTCAAAAGTCTTTAAGTCAAAACCTAATAAACAYACAGTGAAAAATTTATACAGTACAGGCAGAGACAACCCCACGGAATGCATCATGGCCGTGTAAGCACATAACATCAGCCTTTCACCCCTAAACTCYGGTGAGCAACAGCTAGAAGAAAAGAGGCAGATTCTGAAATCTGTGGTTTGAGTTGAGGTATATACATTAATTCTTCTGAAAGCCAAACTCTTTCTGGATGTTATTGTTTGTGGTCCATATGTTCACAGTGTCATKGAGCCCCAGAAGGATCTGTCATTCTCAGTGTGGACAGTCTTCAGGAAGTTACAAACATCAGTGYGTTAGGTCAGATTCACAACAACACAAATATCTCTTTACAGCAGTTTTACTACTTAAAAAATTTTTAAGGGAAATTAATGTCATTAACTACAACTTGATTGCCCTTCTCTACTGCCAAGAATTTGCAAAATACACACAAAAAAAATTGATGACTGAAATAATTCATCATATCAATAAACAGAGGAAGTGTAATGAAATCCAGACTCAAAAAAAGAAGTCTGAGTGTTTTTAACCAGATAAAAGAAAGACTTTTTGCTGTCCTATTTCTGTTCACATGAAATTGGCACAGTATTAAGAATTATAAATAGAACAGGATCTACACCAATCATTTGTTTTTACTCTTAACTTTGTTTTTCTTTAATCTAAGTTCTCTATATTGTATAATTAGAGATTGCTGTAAGGAAGCAATTTATCTCACAAATATGTGCCATTTCTAAATTTTCATGAGTTGCACTGATCAGTGAACCCCTTAAATGAATAACTGCCTTAAAACCATCTCTCTATTTAAAGGAACAACCTTACAAATGCTGAAACCTGCTTCTTGGCAACTGTGGTAGCATTTGAAATGTCTATGTCTCTGGGCACTTTAAACTAATATTTCATTAGCTGTTAAAACAGGGTAAGGTCTATGCTCTCTATCGATTGCCAAATGAATTGTTGTGAGACCTTATTTTTCCCCTCTAGTACATCACTTTTTCTTGTTTGCTTGTTTTCTGCCTCTCATTCTGGAACATRTACAAGGGGTTTGCTTTATCAGAGATTAATAATACTACTGCTATATATAATTTTTTTTATTTGCAGTTGCTTTTTACATGTATTGAAATCTGAATTTTAAGGCTGCCTTTAGTTGGGTCATTAGCTATTCTTGACTCTTCTTGACAATAAAACCAAAGGTAAGAACTTTGGAAATAAATACAATTGGTATATTAAAATTCATAAGTAGTTTGTTGAATTACAAGTTAGTAGTAAGAGCATGTTGAAGAGTTGTGGAAACATCTCAAATTCTCATTGCATCCTCATGTTCATAACCTTTCTTTCCAGATAAAGGTTGTTCATGATACTATATCAGTCATTCGCATGGTAAATGAGATGGACTTCCAAGGGTGAACAAAACTCTGGGCAGTAAAAACTGGATCTGCTGCACTTTTTTTTCTATTCTTCAGCTCAGTTTCATTAACTATTGCAGAGATCAATCTCCTTTACCTAGTGCATTTCTAATCACATTTGTGCTAGATGAGAATTCATTAGGATCTGTAAATTGCACAGAAAAAGCCCTGAGACCTAGCCACTGCTACTTTTATATTAAGCAACTTTAAAAGAAAGTCATGCACATTATTTCTACTATCCTTTAGATTTTGGCGACCCAAGACAGAGAAAGAAATGGTGATTTCATCTTTCTAAAACTCAGGGGGTTGTTCACAGAGATGGGAACAGATTTGATGAATTTGGCTTTCATTTTGCTAAAGAGTTACTTACTAATAGCTCTCATTTTGAAATATATGAACAATTTGTAAAAATGTAATGTACATATATTTTAGTATGAGAGCAGTCTTGAACCATTCCATTTACCGACATCCCTAACAATGTGTTATATATTATTGACTTGAAGGRCACCACTTTCATAGTTATGGATATAGAAGGAAGATAAATTTAATTCATTGAGGTAAGTGCTTATTCTTGCAGAGACACATTACTATRATTTTTTTGGTTTCTAATAAGTATTCTTACAAACATATAAATGCTCATAAACATAAGATGTTCTTTATATAAAGAATATCTCATAAACTATTCTGAATTCCAGTGAAAAAATAGCCTGAATTGTATGAGTTCCCACATATATCACAAWTTTTTTTCTATTATATCAACTTGAACATTTTTTAAAGTACACACTTCTTGATATACATACATGTGTAAATGGATATATGTACATGTGTATGCAGTTATATCTGGCTGGAATGGAGTTAATTTTTTTCTTGAAAGTTGATTGTCATGGCATTTTGCATGAAAGTTTCASTGATCAGAAAACTAATTGTGAGAAATTTCATAAGTTTATTCTGACTGATCGAAGAATAATTATTCCTGTCTCTGCTTTTAGGACTGGTGTATTTTTTATTGCACAGGGSATAATCTCATATCAGAAGAATACTTTCAAGTGGGTGATGGTAGTGGTAGMCTTGGCTATTAGATATAGACAAGTGGGTTTGTAATATCTCAAAAAATTGGATGGTAATTTGCCTGCTGAATGCAAATGCAGTGATCTTCACAAGATGTTCAGAAAAGCAGGTGGGGATCATGGTCCTTATTATTACTGATATAGGGAGGCATAGGAAAAAAACATTCTAGAGRCTAAACTCGGACTCCAGCCCAGGAGATAAAAATCCTTGAGCTCCACCATAGGTTTCTGTGAAATAATTCTAGTCCCACATGTGAGGCCCAGGAGGCAGAGAGGAGGAATCAAATGTCTCAATGAATGAATGAATGAATGAGATTGTGATTGGGACATGAGGCATTTAGGAAGGGAAACAACCTACACAGGAAGAAAAACTTTCCCCTTAATCAAAGTGGAACAAAGTTGCTGGCACTAACAACTAAAAGATAACAGAGGAATATTTGAAATAAAACCCAGRCAGACAGCTAGGTGTTGGGGGATTTCCAGGCCTAATACTTGTTAATGTGTAACCAGGACTGCCTGACATTCACCACAGAGTTTTGAAGGAACCCAAGTGTGAAGTTGTAGAAGTAGAAGCCAAAATGTGTAAGACATCATTACAAACTGCAGCTGTGCCAGAGGACTGGCAGGTCACCAATGTAACTCACAGGTAGGACAGGGCTCTGAAGGGAATCCTAGGAACTGCAGACATATGAACCTGGCTTCTTTCCTGAGCATCCATCTGGCAGACTCAGTAATAWAAGTTACAACCACTGAAATAACAAAAATGTGGAAAAACATAGTCTGATAGGAAAGATCAGAAAGGATTCTTTTCTGATGTTAGGAAAGAATCTGAAGTTGAAAATCACCCCCAAAGCCCCTGTTGTTATTTGAGGAAGTTTGGAAGAGCAAACAGATAAGAAAGATAGGATGGTAACAAAATATTTGGAATTTGAAAAATTCTCTGAATAAAATTTAGTAACAAAAATAAGTTGTAACAGGAAAAGTTGATTTTCTGGTTTGAAATGAGATCAAAGAGAGTAAAGGAAGTTCACTTTCTGG
This sequence comes from Cardinalis cardinalis, assembly GCA_014549065.1. Classification (NCBI taxonomy): domain Eukaryota; kingdom Metazoa; phylum Chordata; class Aves; order Passeriformes; family Cardinalidae; genus Cardinalis; species Cardinalis cardinalis. The sequence continues at coordinate 171,827 of JACDOX010000066.1, read as the reverse complement.
GTGGAAAAGGTTCATCAATAGATTCCMCACAAATCACTGTGAGGATTAGTTTCATTCAACATTTTCATTAATGACTTGGAGTAGAAGTCTGAAGTGAAACCKTCACATTTTCAGGTGACAACAAATCCTTGAGTTTAAATGTAAATAAATGTAGGATGATATGTCATGGAAAAAGATTTCTAAATCACATCTGCTGAATTCTGAATTGGAGCTCACAACCTGGAATAGAAATGTTGAAGTCAAAGTCACTGTTTTCTAGRAACATCAGCTCATTATGTAATTAAAGCATTGAAAATAAAATTCTTGAGCACCATCACATAGGGAGAGAAGATGTTATCTTAGAAAATAATAGAATCATTTAGGTTGAAAAAAACTGCTAAGATCACCGACTCTAATCATTAACCCAGGACTTCCAAGACCTTMATTAATCCATGTCCTTAAGCATCACATATACATCTTTTAAATACCTCCAAAACTGAAAACAGTGCTCAAGGTGCGGCCTCATCAGTGCTGAGAACAACCACAGTGCTGAGGGGCARTCRCTTCCCTAGACTTGCTGTCCTTTTCTGATCCAGGCCAGGATGCCACTAGCCCTCTTGATCCCCTGGGCACAGCTGGCTCATGTTCAGCTGCTGTTRACCAGCACCTCCAGGTCCTTTTCTGCTGGGCAGCTTTCCAGCTACTCTGCCCCCAGCCTGCAGCTCGGCCTGGGGTTGTTGTGTCTTGGCCTTATTCAACCTTGTACCACTGACCTCAGCCTATCAATACAGACTGTCCAGGGCCYTGTGTAGAGACTTCCTGACCTTCAGCAGATTAACACTGCTGCCCAACTTGTTGTCATCTGTGAACTTACTGAGGGTACACTCAATCACCTCATCCAAATAACTGATAAAAGTATTTAACAGACCTGGCTCTAATACTGAGCCCTGGGGAGCACCACTTGTGACTGGGCACCAAATGGATTTAATTCCATTTAATTCACCACCACTCCTTTGACAAACCATGCAGGCAGTTTTCATGCAGTGAGCAGTCACCTTCCCAAACCATGAACAGCCAGTTTCCCCAGGAGGAGGTGTCAAAGGCTTTACTGAAGTCTAGAGAGACAATATTCACAACCTTTCCCTGATCCACTWAAAGTGTTACCCTGTYGTAGAAGGAGATCAGGCTGGCCAAGCAGGACTTGCCTTTCATAAACCCATTCTGGCTGTGCCTGATCCTCTCATTGTCCTTTACATGCCACATGATGGCACTGAAGATGATCTGTAGAATATCTTGGAGTGTTTGCATCTTGGCTACTGCACAGATKGGTTTTCTCTAAATTTCAAAGACAGAGTGGAGTTAGAAAGGGCACAGAAAAGGGCAACAGCAGCAATTCTGGAGCTTGAATAGAAGCAATCCTGCCTTTTAAAATACCTTTTTTCAATAAAAAGAGTTAAGACTCAGTGTATCTTAGGTGGGTACATCCCTAGAAGGCTGACCCCTTAGTCATTTGATGAAGAGAAGTGTTTAAGTCAAAGGCATTTTTAAGACATGTAGTATTTCAAAGAAATTTTAGGATATCTTGATTGGGAATTTAAATTTAACTCAGGGCCATGTCTTTGGGGCCAGAAACCTTAARAGCAAGTACTATCTTCAGCAAAACTGAGTCAATTTTCAGATTCAGAAACCAAGGGCTTGAATACTTGYCTAATCAAGAGCAAAGTAAGATCCTTGCACCACTAACATTTTTAGAATATCTGATACATCTGCACAGGTACTGTGCATGTAACACCAGGTCCTCTGGAGCAGCAGATGGAGGCCAAAACAGAAAAATCGGTGCATTTTACAGTTATGTACAGGAAATTAAACTGCACACACTATATCCTGTCTGCAATTAAAAAACAAAACAAGACAAGACAACAAATACAGAAAACAAACAAACAAACAAAACTCCAAAACACTCCCCCCAAAAAAACCACACAAACCCCCCAAAAAAACACACAAAAAACTCCAAAACCCCCCACACAAAAAACCCAGACAAAAGAACAATCACCTGAAAAATACAGGAGCAAATAATATCAGGAGGCTAAATATTATGTCTGTAGTTTCACTCATGTAATAACAAATAGCAGCTTTCTYGGTTCTTATTGATGTGGAAATGATGATGGATTTGAAACAGATAAATGCAAGTTCCACTCAGCCCAAATATGTAGATTATTATCTACGTGTTCTGCTATAGCATCTAAACTTTACACAATATCCAATTTTACCCTTGTAATTTCTTGCTGGCTGCAAGTCTAAAGCTTTATACARTGAAGTATAATTTGCCTGACAGTTAGCTGAAAAATAAATATAGATAATATCTTAAGCAGTATCAAACTTTAAATGTGCAGTTCACCAATTTCTACTGAAGAAATTCAAATGCAATATCTAGGTTTACTCTAGTAACATGCTTTTTAGTCAGAATGATTTCACTTTAAAATGTTACTTTGTCTCCCTTAAAAAATAAGACAACTGAATGTGAATTAAAATTGAATTTAAAATTATGATAGTAGTAAAAGTAAGGGATAACTGGATAAGAAATTTCTCTTGACTACCAAATAGTTGAGTTCTCATTGGAGTTTCTGTTGAGCAACATCATTCCACAAATTTTTCTTAAATGTTGGCAGAGTGCATCTGCATAATTCAGACTGAAAATTCATCTCCTCTCTAGGCAACTAAGGGAGAAGGGAAAAAGGGAAAGAAAAGAAAATAAAAAAGKCAAGACTTTGGGACAATGCCTGAAGCTTTGTAAAATGCTGTTGATTGTGTTATGTTTTCTTTCTTAAAAAATGAACACAAGAAAAGAAAGGTGGAAAACTTCATCACTGACTGAGTGTCATGTTTTGATACTGCTTGTGCTGAATGTTTTGATTTTTATTCCTAATTTTCTTTTCAYTTAGACTACTCTGTTAAAGTAAAATAAAGCAAAATTTATATACTGAGAGAGTCATGTTGACGTGAAATGTTTTCACTAGGATTTTAATCTTTTATTTCATGGAATATTCAAGTTTATTTCAAATTTAAAATGAAAGCAAACGTTGATATACTTCAGTAATATACTTCAGTAATGAACTTCAGAGTTCCATACAACTCTTCCCCAATTCAAACAGTACAGCTAAGTAGATTTAAATAAGGATGTGAAGAAAGCTAAACTTATAAAACATTGATGAAAAAAAATCTCCTCAAAAAATATTTATCAAACCAGTGAGAGTATGAATATATTTTATAGTTCTCATGTATTTCRTAAATTGTATTCAGTGTTTTGATGATAAGAGGTCTCACAATTTTACATGTTTTTTGATATTGTCTAGATAGCTGTATTCTATGTATATTTTAGACTTCACTTCAGTGGACTGTAACTGACTTCATTTGGGAGACTAAAAGATCTGACCAAGAATTTAGATAGCAAGCAGGATTCACTTATCAGTTCAGGATGCCTGTTCCATACAAGTAATAAAATTTATTTTTGCATTAATATTAAGTAACCTTCCATCGATTATCTGAATGATAATGATTATTATGACATAAGAATAATAAAATGTTTCTTAAATGAAACTATTAACACATTTAACAATAAACCCAGCTGTTTTGATTACTCATTTTCTAATTAAGCTATTCAATTGACTATCACAAAATACTATTAAAGAAGGGAAATTGACTTTTTTTTTTTTTTTAATTGATACACCTCTATGTGTTCAGACAGAGAAAAAGAAGAATAGTGTTTGGATGGATGGATACTAATCTCACCCATAGCTTACCTACAGAAAATTTAAAATGTTTTGTTTGTTTAGAAATCTATAAAGTGACAAAATAAGAAGTAACCTTTAAATGAACATGRAGAATGAAAGAATGAATAAATGAACTTCTGGATAGAACACTTTATAATTGGCGGATTGCCTGCCTCCCACTGAAGGTTTTGATATTGGCTACAGAAGAAAAATAAAACACACAGTGGTTCCCATGTTACTGCAACCAATAGCACTAAACCTGAGTACTATAATTCTTGAAGAAGAGGTAAAAGAGGTTCTTAGATTAACAGAGAAAAATTTTGATCTCAAATGGGAAAATGACACCCATAAAATTTTCACAAAACTCAATGTGTTCCTCCCAGATATTTCTATCACATATTTAATCTTTCTCTGCTTTTTCAGCCTTATTTAATTTTTAAACCGGTTGTGATCAGTTCTACTACTAGACTAGAAGATACCAAGCCAACATTTCCATCTTTCTCTTATAAATAGTATATAAAAATGATTGACCTGTTGTTTATCGGTTTCAACTACAGTTGGACTGAAGAAAAACWCAAAGGACTATTAATGTTTTGCTACTAGGAACTTGTGCTGAGACAGGGAATGCTGAATCATTTTCCAATTTATCTTTTCTTTTCTTTGTAATGTTTATTTTCCACAATAATAGTTGAGAATTTCTGCAAAAAAAGAGAAATGAGAAATTCCAGATAKATTACAAAACCCTTTTTAGAGGAGAAGGATTGTTCTTCAGTTTTGTTATTTCTTAGACTTTTGGAACTATGATTCTTAAGTTTTATTGCTTTTCACTTTGCAAGTGTGTCTTTTGTGTTGATAATAGATGCATTGTAGTTTCTGCAAAACATTCAGTGAAAAAGAATTATTTTATTTATTTTGTTATTACTTTGGGGTTTTCTTTATGAACTTTTAAAGCGGCATACCATTTTTAGAAAGAAGAATTTTGCCCTCTAAAATACTGCCAGAGTGTGAACTTCTGTAATACAGGTCATTTTTGAAAAAGTAAATTATGGACTCTCTTTAAGACTGTATGGCATTTAATATAAAACCAAAGGTGATTGTTACTAATTAGTTGAAGTTCTGAATATGAATGACTTTAGAATATTCTAGGTACAGAAGAGTAAATCAGGCATAAATAAGGGGAGATGTAAAGCAAAGYGACGGAAAATTTCAACATAGATCATGTGGTCAGTTATTTGTTAATTGGGATGAAATATGCAGCTCCACACAAGGCAAAAGRCCACATCTACATGGCAAAAGGACATCTTACCTAACCTAACCTAATAATATCCAAGGCCATCTAGAGTGATTGCATAGGCCTGATTAATTTTGCCATTGAATAATGTATTGAAACAGCCTTGCAATATTTTAATTAATTGATGAGTGTGTGGTTTCCTATCCATATTTTAGCATTAGATGACCATTCATTGTCTTCCAATCAATTAGTCAAAAAATCTTTCCATAATTCTTGTTTCTCAGTGCTAGCAATTTCCTACTGTAAGATGTGACTCAATGTAAAGAATTTTGCAACATTTGCAATATTTGTATTTCAGCCGCTAATCTGATGAAAATATCCAGTAAATAATTCACTAGTTTATGTAAAAATCAAGTGATATTTGAAATGAAGGAGAAAAGAAAGATACAGGGATAAAGTTTCATTAATTTTTAATGCTTACTGTGGGGTTTTTTGCTTATAACTGGAATCAGTCAACATCATGACATAGGGATTATTTAGAAAAACTCTATCTCCRTGATAGAGTGAACAGTTCGGTCTCACTTTCCTCAATAAATTCTGGATTTCAGGAGCCTTTGACAAAGTCTTTCTTTTATAATAAACCACACAAATATTGGTAAAAGGAGTTTGAAAATGGTTTATTGTGGTTGTTCAACAAGACACAGTGGCCTTAAATGAGAAAGCTATACAGTTACATATGTCTGAAAAGGCTGAAAAGACATTTGACTTTACAATGCAGGCAAAAACACAACTTTATGCAATGATTGAAAACTGTGCAGACAGGTGTTTAAAACATGGAGACTGTATGAGAACTGATTTTTGATGCACTAAAAATATAACAYAAAATATTACACATTTTTTATTTTTGTTAAAAAACCCACCCACATGGTAGGCCATAATCATTTGTCCCACAAGGAAGAAAAAGCTATCGCATAATTAAAAGAAGAAAACTATCTGTTTTATTTAAGCATCAACTCTTTTCTCTCATCTCAGAAAGCTACTCAACAATAAATTTCAGTTCTATTTCTTACCCTGATTTTCTCACCTTTCTGAAACATAGATTATAGATATCCTCCTCCTAGCTAGGTCAGACAATTGCTATTCTTTCAGACAGTGGTTTTGGTATGGAGGAAAGGATACAATCATGCTGTACCAGACACTAGAATTTCAATCACTTTTTCCTGGTTTCCTTAAATACTTCCCCTAACTCTGCTTAAAATGTCAGTGTTTTGAGGTGTTTCCTCCCACTCTGATAACAGATTCTGTAGAGGGCAACTGCCACATGAAATCAGCAGCAACTAATTTACTTAACTCTTCCCCATTATTTTTTCTGTAGTTTATTAATTAAAAAATGTCTCATGAATCAGTATGGACAATAAAATACCTTTTTCCTTGGCAAAGAAATTGAACACTACTGCCTATAAATAATCCTATTTCTCAAAAATTGTATTTTCTGGTTATACTCATAAAAACTTTATCAGACAAGCAGACAGTAGAAGTGGCATCAAAATAATCGTTATAGTAAATCTATTACCATGCATCTTAATTACATTAACATATAGAACTAGCTGATGGTGTGCCAGTTTCTTTCTGAGGTTGTTCCAGTATTCTTTCTTATTCAAATGATCCACAAATTTTGTTTTGAATATAGGTGTAAGTACTTAATATTTACTTGCATATGATTGATATTGCTGGACAAACATGTCTTGTTACTCATAGCTGAAATATTTTTCTACATTACTTGGGCACAGAGGAAGAAACATTTTTCCACGCCTTGCTAGGTAGAGGTGACACATATGCTTCAGCTGTTACTGTCTTGATGATTCACTTTATTCCAAAGGTTAATACAGTTTCTGAATGTCRTTGACTCTGTAGTATGCACGAATTTATGATAAAATTACAGGTCAATATATTATGCCTTTCCATTTTTCACTTTATCCAGAATTTAGTGATAACACATATTAACTACTTAGAATACTAATTAATAGAAGGTATTATATTAAAAAAAATTAATGGAAAATTTTTTCTTGAGCCTATTTTCATTGAAAAAAAATATTGCTSCAATATCATGAAAGTGTGTCAGCTATTAACAGAGGAAAACTCTATGAAGACCCTGCCCTGAAGTGACTCTCATAAAACAAATCCYGATAAAACCCCTGAACTTCACAAGCTCTCTTGAAATTAGCTGAGTGACAGACTCTCACATTCCCCCCCTTCTCTGGCCACTAAATTTTTAGTATTCATCCATATTTACTTTTGCCAGCCTCTATTTTCCCCTACATTTCTGTAAGAAAAAGAAACAGCGTGAAAAAAACCTACACATCTCCTGCCTTCCTTTCCTCTGAGTTTATCTCACTTGTGTTATTCTTAGTATTCAGTCTMAGCAATACTAAATGAGTGGCAGAAGGAAGATTATTACAGTATTATTCCAAGTGTTCTTATTTAAAATTTTTCTGCTTCCCATCTTCTTGCTTGATTTGATTGTCCCAAGAATATATATAGCATCCTGTTRCACATTCAAAATGCAATTAAAACAATTTTTAAATTAGAGCCAATATACCCAAAAATGTAGGAAAGACCTGTATGTCTTCAGGGTAGAAATCAGAGTATACGATAGTATGCCACCAAATACAAAAAATTCTTTATGGTACAAGGACTTAGGACATTATCATTACTCAGGCAATTAAGATTTTGAAGAAAGAATAAAGTGTGATATCTACTTGATTCTGTTCTTAGAGTGCCAAATTTGAATCATCCTATAGGACATTCCCTTTGCTCTTGACTATGGATGCAATTCTGAGTGTKTCTTGTGCTGTGGCATATTTGTTCTACTGAACTACTATACTCTTCACATGGTGACAATAAGCTAACAGGAATTCTGTCTATGGCTAAACTCTAAAATGAATATTTCAATATAGAGAATAATACATACTAAACATTTCTAATAATACAGGTCTAAGATTTCTGCAAGAAAGATATCTATGTGRATAGGAATGGAACAGAATACAGGATTCCTGTGTTTAGTAAATTAGCATAAGGAAGTAATTATAGMAGTCTACAGAACCACTGTAATCTCCTGCACACAGATGACTTAAAAAAAGATCACGTGGGCTGAGTTTATTACATGAAATGATCAACTGAATAACGAAACCGTCAAGAATTCTACTACTCTTCTTCAATGATTAAGAACAGTTGATTAATACTAGCATGATTTTACAAATAATCCTGTTCGATTTCTTTTCAGTTTGCTGTTGTATCATGATGGAACTTGATTATTACAGTAAGTAGTAATTTTGCTTCCCATCATGATTTAGCATTAATCTTATGATTACATACTTGGTTTCAATTATTAGCCACAAAGGAAACCGGCAATATATTATTTATGGTAATGGACATCAATTTGGATTTCAGGTGTGTTTTGTTTTTGGTAACTTTACTGTGCTAGAAATTAAAAATATATCTTCTTTGGTCAAGTATTTAAATTCATGGAATGACTAAATATGTCCTAAATAATTGAATGCCAGCTACTACAATTAAAAATGCACCAGGAAAACAATTATCACTTTTCTTTGGTAGAGTGGGAAAACGATTGACAAATAAGAAGAACAAGGTCTCATTTTGAAACTTTTAATGTATGAAAAACAAGAATATACCAAATCATATTGGATAGCTCTGTAACATACTTTAGCTCTGTAACATACTTTGTTACTGATTTTTACTTGTCTGAGTAAGACAAAAAGAAATTCCACGGCAGTGAAATATAAATATGTAGAATAATGATTTTCAGTGACAAGTCTACTAGACATTGGTGAGTGAAACATAAAAGACACTCAGAAAGACAAAAAGAAAAATCAGTTCAAGAGACATGAGAAAGTGTGAGGGTTTGTAGAATCATTGTGTTCATACTTCTCTTATCCCAGTTCACAGAACMATATGAAAATTTGCATAACAGAGTGAATGAAGGAACTTGAACACAGTAATGAATATGCTAACTGTATTGGATCATTATAGGTGTAGGAAGATTATGCCCATTTGAAACCTACTGAATAAAACATTGTACAGAAGTTACTAATCAAAATATTCTAATAGTATTATACACCTTCTATTTTTAGTTTGTTTAAGTGCAGATGGATCATGTATGCTCTGATTATACTTGGTGATAGCTGCACAATTTCAGTGTGACCCTGACCTTGTACACACAAGTTATCCACAACCAAATTTACTCTGGATGGAAGATGTGTGACATGGGGAGATAAACATTACTCAATACTTGATCTTCTCTGCTAGAAAATGTCACTAGCAGAGGAATTGTCACAAAAAAAAATTTAAAAAATCCAACATACCATTTGATATGACTGGAGAAAGGAAGAATTTTAAAGTAAATGGAGTTTAGGTGATACAGGTGAAACTTATCTACAACAAGGTAGCCCTATGAAATCCAGGCAAACACACATCTGGGACCCTAAATACTGCATTATCTGGATTGGCACTGAAACCAGAACTGGTGATCTTTCTTTATTACTTYGTTTCTTCCTCTCTTTCTCTCTCCCTTTCTAATTTCCTTCTCTATCTTACCTTTCACCTTGCCCATTATTCAAAACCCACTACCACAGGGTGCTTATGCTAGAAGAGACTACCAATACCAATTTCCATGCAATAATGGAAGTCTTTAAGCTTCTTTTGTGGACCCTTTGACTTTTTTCATTCTTTTTCAAACACAAGCATCTGTGAATCTTGAGTGCTCCCTTCCTCTTGAGTGCAGTCTGTATTAATAGGAGCTTTGAAGCATTATTGCTTCTCTCCTACCACTTCCATGACACACACCTTAGTTTCTTTCTCTCTTTCAAAACTGATTTGTATGTTTTCGTTTTGTTTTGTCTCGGCCAATCACTCTGCCCTTTATTATCCTAGGAATACAAAAGTGAACACAGTAGCCTTATTGAGATTTCATTATGGTTTAAATGTCATTTCATAAAAACATAATTAAATGCTTTGAAAACAGCAAAAAAATAACTTTAACYGAAAATACAGTATCACATCAAAGAATTAAGTGGAAGAGCAAGTGAGTTTTCTCTCTTGTAAAGTGTTAAGAGATCATGATGGCTAACAGCATCACTCATGAAGGCTCAGCAATATGGATGTGGAAGGAGAGAATTGGAGCACAGCAACATTTTGGAAGATGGTAATGCAGACRAGTAGGAAAAAAAATCATACACCACCTCATCACTTTTATTTACTAGTTAACCAGTGACAGAGAAAGGCAAAAGACAACTTTATTAGAGGGGGGAAAACAAAGAACAAGTTGGTAGTTTTACTGGAATAAGAAGGCAAGCAGTACACTTTTCAGTCACTGACTTAATTTATCTTTGTGCTTGCAGATGTTGGAAAAGTTGCATAATTATTTGAAGTATACATATCATTATACTTTTAAGCTATTTTGAAAAGCAACTCCAATGTAAATTTTCACCAATTTTACTCAGTATTGTTCAGGCCACTTGTTTCCATTTAAAAGAGAACAAGAACTTTTTCCACCTTGTTTATGAAGATGAAAAATGACAAGAACAATATTATTCTATGGGAAAAACAAAGTTTTCACTCCTCTGTCCCTTCCACCCCCAACAGAAAGTAGAACACTGKAGCAAAGAGCAGAGGGCAAGATCACAGCTCTTAGCAATGTCAGTGGCTTGTGATTGTTTTGCATTTATGTCCCAGTACCATCTAATTAGCTTGCTTTGTGATTTACTGACCTAGCTTCATTTGGCATCTTACATCRCAGAGAAACAGAGGCCCCAGTGTTATTCTGCAATTAGGCACAGAAGTCTGCCATCTACACAGGCTTTATTACAGAGTTAGGCAGAAYCTTCCATGCATCAGAGGACATTATTAGAGAGGGTTGGTTATTTGGAAGCCATCTCCATTGTAACAGATATTATCAACCYGTGGAAAAAAATAAAAGAAAGGAAGAATTAAAGAATCAAATCAGCCAGTACTGCAAGTGGGGAAGCTTAGGTAATACRCTGTCCATACACTCTTCTAGTTCATAGGTTACAGCCCAGACTTTGTCCATTTGCTTAAACAATGAAATCATAGCAATGAAATAATAACAGTGAGCTATAAATCCATGGATGTTTCCACATGAAAAAGAGAAATGTAAGGAAATATGCAAGAAGGATATGAACTATACAGCAACCATAMTTTTTGTTTCTTTCATTTGCATCAGCTGTGGTCTCATCCTAACAAAACCAATCATCACAGAATCACAGAATCAATTGGGTTGGAAGGGGACCTTGATGAGTAACTAGTTCCTACTCCCTGTCATGGCAAGGGGCACCTTCAACTAGACCAGGTTGCTCAGAGCCCCATCCAACCTGCCTTAAATGTTTCCAGGGATAGGGAACCCAAAACTTCTTTGGACAACCTGTTCCTGTGTCTCACCAYCCTCACAMTAAAGAWTTTTTTCCCTAATATCTAAACTAAACATATYCTCATTCAGTTTGAACCCATTCCCCTTGTCTTGTCATTACATGCTTTTGMAAACAGTCTTTCTCCRTCYTCCTGTTAATTCYCTTCAGGTACTGGAAAACTGCAATTAGGTCACCCCAAAGCCTCGTCTTTAACAGTTTTACAATCCCAATTCTCTTAGCCTAATAYGAGGGGTGTTCCATCCATCTTTCTGCACACAAAAACACTGTCCTTCATTTTGCCTAGACAAACTACATCTTCCAAGTCTCTTCAAAAGTGCTTATTTAAAAATATTCGATGTACAATAATATGAACAAAGATATATTTAATAGATAATATTACATAAATCAATAAATGCTGGTATTCCAGCTGTACCTGACTTCTTGTCATGGTATAGGAATGGTATTCTCCAATTTAGTGTTTCCACTGAAACCACTCCAAACCAMTCACTCCTCAGTCACCCTCCCCTGTCCTTCCCCTGGCAGCAAGTTGGAAAGGAGAACTGAAGGCACAATTGGGAAACGTCATGGGGTGAGATAAGAAAAATTAACTGCAAAGAGCAGTACAATAAGAAAATGAACAGTAACAACAACAATATTAATGACAGTGTAAAAGAAAAGAAATTCTGTTGCTCACCCTGTGTAAATATCCAACAATATTCCACCACTCCTTCCACCACCMTACTCCAACTGTAAAGTGAGCCCTYCCACTGGGCCTAGAAAATTATGACAGGTGATACAGAATAACCTCTGTTTCCKGGCCAGAGGTGTCCTGCCCCTCCTGGCTACTACAAAAATTAACTCAGGAACTGGGACACCACTTAAACAAAAGTTCCAGGGAAAGTACTCTGAACAAGGTACTTCTCTGTAACAGGCCTTTAATTCTTTAATACAAGCTGTAAGAATTTACAAAAAAAAAAAAAAAAAAAAAAAAAAAAAAAAAAAAAAAAAAAAAAAAAAAAAAAAAAAAAAAAAAAAAGAGGAAGCTGGGTCACAATGGGATAGCTATTAAGAGTATAAGCAAAGTATAAGCAAAAAAAAGTATAAGCAAAAATGACAGACTGCTAGGGGTAAAATTTTGACCTTATTGAAGTCAGTGAAAAAGCTCTTATTAGCTTCTGCAGACAGGACTTCCCTCCAGCTGTTTGACCATTACAGTGTTTTGTAGTCATCATCACATCAGTGTAATCATTTCCAAAATAAGCCTTTTCCAAGCTCTACTAACTTTGAGTGATGGGATGTATAGAATTTAAGGGATTTGGTTTTAATTAAGGTGTAAACTGTATAAGAAAAAAYGAAGCAAGTGACATGTTAGTTTACAATTTTTTGAGACCTATAAGAACGGAGAAAATAGACGTGCACTGAAGGAAAGAGAAGATTCATTGTTATCCWGTATTATATCCTTCTGAGAGAGAAGAAAACCCAAACCTGTTTTCCTCCTTTCTTACATGGTGGTAATTCTCCATCCTTTCCATTTTCACTGGTATTGGTGTCAGATGTCCTGATTTCCAGATAGTCCTAACTGGGAGCCTCATCTATGGTCAATTGCAGCATATGGTCCCTGATTTCCTTGTTCTGGAATGCAACAGAGAGGAGTTTTTCTGCATCCTGGCCTTCTTTGCATGTGGGGTCATGTCCCATTTAAGTACATGTGCAGGCCTTCTTCCTGTTGAAATTAAGACATTAGAAAAAATGTCAGTCTCATAATCAAATGCTGGCCAGTGTCAGCTTAATASAGGTTCATAAAATGGCTCAGAGATGCTCTATTCAACCAAGGCACAGTCTTTTCCATTTTTTTAGACAGAAAATAAACTGTTTATATGAACTGCCATGCTGGTAAATGATAATCTTAGAAATTTTTATTCTTAAACCATTCTCCTAAGGAAATAAGTAGTATTTTCTTTCTGTATCCTCTCATTTGCAAAAACCTTTATTATAATAGGGCAGTTCCCAGCAAATTTCATGAAGGAATAAAGATCTGAAAGAGATCATGTTTCAATGAATTTTTGAGAAAAAAATCAGAGATGGATAAAGATAGAGAATCTATCAATGTCTTCCCTAAGGGACAGCTGGGAATTGACCAGCTGCTCTCTTTGCTAGCCAGACACAACAGCTGTAGCTCTTAACCAGATGTGARTGTGCTTTCATTTGCCCAATTAGCAGCAGGCACAAAAAGATACTCARGATACTGTTTGAAGGCTTAGGAGGCCTCATATGAAAAGTGATYGGACTATTGTAATGCATGCCAGAGACATGAAATGGAAAGGAAAACATTTTGGGGTTTATGCAGCTAAGGAAGCCAGAGGAGACCACAATAAGTTTTCTTTCAAATTAATTTACAAGGGGTATGTCAGTAGTGGAGTAAAAATCTTTACAGAGACAGGACACAGATACTCAAGAAAAAAGGTTTCATTGGTCATTATGAGAAAACCGCTTTGAATGATGGTATCTACCAAACGGTTTGAAATGGAATAYTAGCAGAATATTTGCAAATTTTTCCTACATCTGTTTTCTGGCAAATGTTATTGATAGATTTACAAGTGATTATCTCAGGTGATAATTTGTCGCAATTATGTGATGGAGCACTGACCACTTAGCCCTTATTGCAGGAAAGGGAAAGTCATGGTTCAGTGTTTGTACATCTTCATTTCATGGAATTTTTAATCAATGATTCATTTTAGTGTGACCAGATATCTCAGTTATTACCTGATAGTTCACTTTATCAGTGGGATTAGATGTCTGTTTTGCTGATGTTTTAGAGTGACTCTAATAGGTTACAAGCTAATGTGAAGATGACAGGGTAGGAATGAAGACACAAGAAAAGTGAGGACAATGTTTACAAATAGTTGTAGTGAGGCAAAATGAATCTTTRATGACCGATTTCAAATGAAGTGCTAAATGGCTGATTGTTAAATAGCACTGAAATATTCAAGTAACTTTGTCTGTAGACTAATAAAATGCAGTTTTTAGAAAATYGTATTGATTTTATGATGAAAAAACCACTTAGTGTGTTGGATAATTTATATGAAAGTAAAATCATGCTTAAATTGGAAATCTATTGAATGCCGGTCATAACAAATCCAGCTTTTTTTGATTACAACTGTTACTATTTATGCTAGCYAAAAGCCGATTTCAGAAATATATTGTATACATGTTTTTGATTTTTCCTGTCTACAGGAGGAACTATACCTGCTGAAAGTCTTAACTTATTAAGATATTTAACAATGTTTCTATTTTATCAACGAATATTTTTCAGACTTCATAWAAAGTGAGCCTCTGTCCCTTTACAATAAAAGGTTCAGTAGAAATACATGCAAATCAAAATGTAGTAGCCATCTCCTTTGTACCACAAAGCATATKAAGGCATTTTCACATTGTTCACAAGATGTTCAGAAGATATATATTTCTTGTAGTACAGACCATTTAACTCCTAGGGATAACCCGCCCATGAGGCTTTTTCAACTCAGACTGACAACATTCTATGCACATCTAAATCTTTTAATTACCAGATGTCATTTTATTCAACATAATGGTAAGTTTATATCAGGTAGTTTAAAATCCAATGCAAAGGTAAGGGTTATTTCAATATATATAACAAAAATCTGTCTTCAAGGAGAATGATCATGTTATTTCCAAGGCAACTTGCAGASCACAGTTTGGAAAAAAATGTTTTAACAATGCATTTACTCTTAAAACATTTACTCTTAAACAGAAGACCACAAAAGGGCAAAGAATGTACAAATATGCAAAGAAATGAATTAAAACATAAAGTAAAATATTCAGGATAGTATGCTGATTCTTGTAGAAATTTATTTCTATGAATAAATTAAAGGGAATGCTTAAGCAATCTTCATGCTTCTCTTATGTGTATACAAGCATGTAAACAAATCTAAAACATGTAGGAGGCACTTTGAACTAAACTGAAGCACAGTGGGAAATTAAACTGAGGATGTTTAAAGCAGATRAGAATAAAACAGAAGAGAGTTGTGTAGCTCTCTAAGAAAAAAAGAAATTTACAGGCAAACAAACATCAAGTCTCGAAATACGTTAACTAAGAGTATGATCCTTCAGAGCTCATCATACTATATTTCAAAACTCAGGCCTTCAGAAGTACAGTTCTTCATAGCAAATATAGTGTGACCCTCCCTCTAATATTCTAAGAAAGGAGCAGTCCTTTTATCAGGTTGAGGGTCTAGTGGGAGGATAAAATTCTCTATTAGATGCTGTCCCTGCAAAGGGGTAGAATTGTCTATAGGGATATGAATACCCCAGATTCAAACTGATTTTCAGCACCTGTAAATGTCTTCCCCAGCTCTCTTTTCAAATGCAGGTGTTGGAAGTTTGTCCAGAATGGCCTGAGATCCTTCAGAGAGGACAGCAAGAAGCAAGAAAATTATTATCCTCAGTAGCGTGTTTTCTTCTTGGGGTTACAGTAACAAAAGGAATTTTAAAGGACAATTTCAGGTTGGTAAATGAATGACAGCTTATTCCTTGTCTCTGTTAGGAGTACTCCGCACAGATCTTCTGAGACAAGCCAGTGTTAAAGGGGCTAGTCTTAAGGACAAAGCAGAATAACAGTGCCATTTTTCTCCTAGGCCAGGGGTCAGTTTCTCTTTCTTATTTAGCAGCTAGACACATKTAATATTAGAAGCATGACTGGATCAACAGTCCTATGCACTGCACTATGAATGGTTGCCTGGAATCACCACATGCATGCCAACTAATCCATATGCACAGATGTCCCAGAAGAAACCAAAAGAGTTGATCTTGCTCTAAAAATCCTATAGAGAAGCCTGCTTAGAGCTTGATCACAAGCTTGTGAAAGCCAAAAGTAATACTTTTCAACTGTGTATAGAGTGAAATGTATTAGGTGCTTCAGTAGGTGGAGAAATAGAAATTCCTTGTTACCTAAAGAACAGGATCATTATGCAGCAACATGAGTATAAGCAGCATCTGCCGACTCTTTAAAAGTAAACCCAGAAAGGAACATACTTGAGGAGTAAYGCAGAAATAAGTGAGTGCAAACTGAAAAGGAAGCTCAAGCAAAGCTCAGATGTCACATCTGTGTGACTGAACCCTCAGGGCAGGTGAGCAATCAAGATATTTGCTCAAAATGGCTCGTTCCTGGAAACGCCTACTGCCAAGGTGAAGATGACACTTAGGCAAGGTTTTGCCTACTGTTGCCAAATCTCTCAATATCCTATGAGTAGTCCTGGAGTCTATMATGGAAAAGAGCTTTGTTACACAAGCAAAGTGACCATACAGTATTGGGACTCAAGGATACTACTGAATTCCAGACATAGTTAAGAGTCCAGGGAATGTAAGAAAGCTGCCTAGGAAAAACAGATGGACAAAATAATAAATAACCCCCCTGTAATAAGTATTTTCTTTTAATTTAAAGTCTGAAGTGTTAAATAAATAAATAAATAAATAAATAAATAAATCACAGCATTCTTTAGCGAAAACATAGTGAGTTTTATTAAATAAGCTACAGCTTATTGATCTGTAGCTATAGAAGTAGTTTACAAGAAAAATATGCTTATACTCAAATATTATATTATATTTTAAAGACCATTAAAAAATGAGCAACATAGGGCTGAAACCTTGTTTAATTTCCTTAATTCAAAGACTGTATTCCAGTGATGTTCTCAGGATGTCTCCAGATGGGTACTTTGGCATAAATACAAGTTCTGCAACAGGGGAACAAAATTTTGGTATAAATTTCAAKGGGTATCCTATTAGTAATATAAAGTCACATTATCTAAAACAATAGGACATTCTAATTATGAAGTTATTCTAATTTGTGTATGGGAAAGATCTACTCTTCAGTCATGTTATTCTATTAAAGTTAAGYTGTGTGATGTATAACTAAGCTGGTCTGTTGACCTCTGTCTGGCTCATTTCTCATTTGTGACTCTTTTAACATGTCCCAGTTACTTAACCGTAACTAAAGTCAATCTGTTCTTATATTTTCTATCATTTTTATTATGCTTTACTATGCTGCTATCTGTATTGATGTAAAGTTATTTTTAAGGTTACCTTGCACTAGGTGATATGCTCATASCTACCAGATGAGCTATAGCTATATGATAGATCTTTAGGGTATCAGGGATAGTGGTCCATCTAAGGATAGCAGCTGAACACAAGAATCAAGAGGAAAAGAGTATTCCTTCATGTTCTGAAACTTTACCATTCCTGACTGTCACATGAAAGGGAGGTTTCCTTGAACCCTTTTTGTTTGATCCATCTGTCAACACCCCAGGAAAGCTGACACCCTTATGCCCAACCAGTCTGTCACTGTCCCATTATTGGGACTCCACTGATCAGTCTGCTTTATTGGAGTGCAGTTCAACGAACTTGTTCTGGGACATGTGCCAACAGCGTATCAGAGTCAAACCCTTTAAAGAGGGRCCCCCTCCTGGAACTCTTCAATTTTAGTTGAGTATGTCATCTGCTGCTGATGAGTGCTTTCACCCTTGAAACACTCAGACTTAACAGTTTAGGGAATAATACACTTTATTAATAAACACACTGATAATAGAAAATTGTGACAGGTTAAGGTTCAAAGACTGCTGATCATTAAATCTGACTGCAAAAATGTAATTGAAATAATATACAGACAAGCTCTAATCACCAATGAAATCTATTTAAAGACAATCATTCAGCACACAGTTTTTAATTAATAGGCATCACTATGGGGGAGAAGAAAAGTTCAGTCCATTAACCTGATGCCTTAAGTTTTTATCTTTTTATTTTTCAGATTCTCTACTGCATTAGTGTATAACTGAACTCCATTGACTGCCCAAGGTGTATCTATTGAAGGTCTTTGATGAATACCCACTCTCTTTGTCTAGCCTCTGTTCTTGGCAGCCATTCCAAGGCACCAAACCAATCCCRGAAGTTACAATGGAGTCTTCCCCAAATTTTCCACATCTCTAACTCATTTTTGTACTATTTCTTTACATTTAAGTAGAGCTTGAGTGACTTTAGTCATACATACTTTTATTACTGATTGGTGTAAAATTCTCTTGCTCCTCTCTTAAAGGTGTAGTTGATAAAATATATAGCTCTTGCTCAGTGAGGAGTGGTTGTACCTTGGAGGCTGGTWGCTTTGGGTTGGAGGTGTGTGTTAGTATTACATCAGATTATAGTGAACCAAACTCATCAAAAGTTGCTGGCTTGGCAGCAATACATTTTCTCCTATCTCCCTTGGCTGGCAGCTGCTGTGAGGCTTATCAGCTACAGGATATCRTTGACTTCCTATCTCTGCAAAGATTCCAACATAGCCTGGCCACAGTATGTTCACTCTGCTCTACCCTCCATTTAGCCCCACTTAACATGTACTTAGGGTTGCAGGCTGTGTGTGGAGAATCATCATGAAACAGATTCTGTGTATGCCAACWGTGTTCCATCCAGGAAGCAGCAACTGCATTTCACCCTGTATTTTCTGTACTGTCATAATCTCTGTTACAATGTGAATAAAACTTTCCAATTTTCTCTAATTTTACTGCAGGTCRTATTCCAACACTGTTGCAGTCTTGCAGCAAAAGATGTACCAAGGATGCTGAAAGATACCTCATTCCCTGACATTTGGCTGAAGACATCTGACAAATGCATGTTGGGATCAAGTATTCACAAACAACCATGAAGAAGAAAATACTCAAATGAAATCTAGAAGGAATAAGACCATTCCTTTGCCATTGCAAAATTGGCAGGACAAATATTTCTCTAGTGAACAAGGAGCTAGAAGGCCACAGTCCAGAGTTAGGATCCTTAAACCAAATCTCTTGCAAGTAAAGAGGCAGTACATATTTTTTACAAAAACAGCTCCAGCACATTGCCAAGCAAAGGAAATCAGCCTCTTCAAAATTTTGGCAAGAGTAGTTTCCTTTAGCTATTAGTTTGTTAGCCAAGAGGGGAGACAAATGCTGAGATTCCTCTCCTAATGTCTTATAGTCTGAGGGAAATTTCATAACCTCCCTTTTCCTCCCCACAGGCACTCCTTCTCCCCTGGATGCAGCTGTGTGATCAAAGAAAGCCTCACAAAAAGTGACCTTATCCTTCACAAACACTGCTGGGTGCAAGGCCCTTGGTGGCACGGCTCACACAGCACAACAGGCAGTAAAGTAACTGCCAGTCCCAAACTCAGAACATAAATCTTGTTTAAACACTATGGGAAAAGCTTGGCTTTGGGCAGCTCAGAAGCTAAATGCTGGGGTGTTGGCTGAAATCACAGCATACCCTCCCACATGAAAGGACAAGAACAGCCTGCACTATACACCCACTCAACACTAGCTCCAGAAATGATGCCAGAAGAAAACCAATTATCAGACACATGCTGGTTAAARGCAGTGAACTGCAAGGCATAAGACTGCAGATGAGGCTGTGAGGGGAAATGTAATCATCAGTTATGTATTTATAAAACCCGGCTCAGTGATTTTGCTCAATATATGCCTGATCACTGAGYAGCATAGCAAAAAAATCTGTCACAACCAAAGGGTGCAGTGCTGCAGTACAATGTATGTGAAACCATTGCCTGCAACAGCATTGCTTAATGTTAACAATAAGAGTCTTGGCTGTAATGTTGTAAATCAAATGCTACTGAAGYCTTGTAATATATCAAGTTCAAGCAGCATAACAAAATGAAAAAAAAACCACAAAAAAACAACAAGCATTTTTTCAGCTTAGAGAAAGGCATTCTTCGTTATGAAATAATGTCATGGTTTAGCTATTTGGTGCATGGGTTAATGGAGAAAGGGGCAAGTGTATACCACATCCAGTAGGTAAAAACACTATCAGTTATCAGTCTTGATCACAGAAGAGTTTCAGCACACTCCCAGCACTGTAGTGATAACGCAGTGAATGCAGACTTTAGCAGCTAAGGGTCAGCATTCACCATGCATATGTCATAACAATTACTTAGGGTTCAGGGGCAGAAAAGTCAAACAGCAAATATCAAGCGCAACACTAAGAGATACATAGTAATTCAGGGTTAAGGCGCAGGCAATGGGTTAATGAAATTCTATTTCTTTCTATCACTGCTTCCATAATCTCCAATTGCCAAAAGTGTGATCCTTCTCAAGTAGCAGGGGGAAAACTATGGTCCTGTAAGCCCCTCCTCTATCTGCTTCTTTTCCTAAGTCTACATCCAGTCCTGCTCTGTCAGTCAGTTTATGGATGARTTCCTATACAAGGTCCACATACTCCCTTTGGGGAAACTAACCAAAAAACACACCACCACTCTCCCCAACACTTAGAATATTTTGTGATGAATCAATGAGAGGAGGTTTTCATAATTATAAAGCTGAATGCGGGAGGATTCTCTCATTTCACTAAGCAAAAAAAATATCAAYAGGGCATAAAAACATGTGAATCCAGCCAGCATAATGGGTAGCACCAATAAAATTGAACACCTTAAGCACTACCACATGGTAGCAAAGTGGATGTCCTTCAAGATTCTTCCATGCAAACTGGGATTTCAAATTTTTAAAAAATTCCTGAGAGAGGATTTTGATGCTATTTTTTTCCACTCTGTGGATAAAATATCACAAGTGTGCTACCACATGCTCTAACCACATCTTCTGGCAGCTGTGTTGGCAAATTTTTAAAGACACAGAAAATAACATCTTTCTCCAAATTACATGCTGTGGGAAGTAATATCAGGGCTGCATGTGAAATATGAAGCACAGAAATGAAGCCATCCACATTGGTGTTCAGTGTCAAATCCCTAAAGGTATGCTGTGTGTCTCACAGCAGAAATAAAATATGTCGCATGTTCCCAAGAGGTTGCAATCCAAATTATAAATGAGTTACTGGGCTAAAAGAATAAAAAATAAGAGTGAAGCATAAGAGACATCTGTGTCTCAGTGACTATTGCTATGTATGTGTATAAATATTTGTGTAAAAAATAATTTTACTTATTAGCCTCCTCTCCACCTCCCTCACTTGTTTTATTTTTTTTACTTATCTTCTGTAAACGTTGGCATTCTGCAGAAATGAATTTTCAGAATGTATTTATAGAAGCCATTTAGGTTTTATCTGTTGATATATAAATATATAGAAGCTATGTGCATATGCTTTTTATGAGCTTACATATAATACAAGGTTAAAACAGGGAATGACCTTAGTTTAGGGCCAATTATTAGATATGAAAATATATAGAACAAGTAGGGACATGCAAGTATTTCAGTATCTGATTTATTTAGAGATATGAATATTAATAGGTATGARTATTTAGTCTTCAAAATAGGAATAGACAGATCAGGGAAAGAAAACAGCTATAGGTAAAGCTAAGTAGAATAAATCTTTATATTATACTGGAAAGAGTGATAGAACTGGGGAGGAAAAAAGTGGGTCTTGGGAAAAATRGGAAGTGTTTGGATACTAAACTGATGAGTTCACTAGAATTACATAACGATCTGTGCCTAAAGTGTGCCTCTATCAGTATTTTCAATTAAGCCATTTTATTTGTTTCAGTAAAGAAAGCATCTTCCCTTTATTTATTCTGGAAATTTTCTACATCCTAGAAGTGAAATTAAAGGCCTTTCATCAACATTACATTGTGTTTTGCTATAATTAAAACTGTAAAGAATAATTATATGACAGCTTTGGAGATAGACAAAAATAGAGTAAGATGTTAATAGATGATATGCAGAAATAGACTATATGCCTAGTCATTACCAGCCAGGGGAAAAAATCTTAATATCAACTGGTCATTTAGAAATGCTATTGAAARCATTTTTTATACCATTGTGAGCAAAGGATTCAAAAAACAAAAAGAGGAAAAYGGCCTTCATTTGCCTGTTTCCAGCAGTGAAGACAAGCTGCAGTATAAAAATGCCTTTTGTTACCAACTGCATGGAAATGCTGTGTCATCCTGGATTCAGACATCCTTGATTATACTAGTTAGGTGCTAGTATAACTCATTGGATTTCAATATCAACTGACAAAGTCAAATAACATCACCTGCTCCTTCAGCTCTAGCAATTTCAGTGTGCTCTCAACTGAGTCTAGAACTTCAGTTTAACCTCCTTTGCTATTTGGAGTGATTAGAAAACAGGTATATATTTGAAACGATGGGTCATTTATATGTAAGGATAGATTTCACTCATCCTTTCAGCCTGAAGGGGAAAAAAAACTGTGGGCAAATAGAAGGCCAATTGAGATGTCCTGCATTTTATGTTGGTTAAACCAAGTTGGTTTCTTAACTGGAAAGGAGCAGAAAGAAAAGTCTTTCCATATTCTGAAGTAGGAACCTGCCTACTGTTGCTAAGATTTTAATTGCTGATGACTGGTGCTTTCTACTGATCCCATTACCTGATTAATGGTTATTATTATTATTTGTTACTTGCAAAGAGCCTGAGGTGCTGAAGGTACTTCAAAAAGAAAATAAATGATGTGGTCCCTTCCCCAAGGAGCCTACAGTCTAGAAATATGAAAGATGACACAATAAGTGAGAGCAATAAAGAGCAGCAGCAATAGAGTGAAAATAATTACATGGTTACTTAGGTTCATTTTATACACAACTTGATGGTACTGCTGTTTGCTTGATTTGTTTCTGCTTTTTTGAGTGGAAAGGAGTATATGGGTATAAGATAATAGGGGAAACAAAACAAATTAGAGAAGCAAGGTCTTTTAATTCTTTGTGTGCGGATTATATGCATGAACAYGTGTGTATATCTGTGTATAAGAGGGTGAGGGGTACAGAAATGAGATTAGATTGTAGCAGCTATGAAGACAGAGAAAACAGGTGAGATAGTTTGTGAGACTGAAGAAATAACAAAATGGAGATCATTGTCTTCTCAAGGTATCTTCAATGAGTGCTCATATTGCATGGTCAAATGAATTCAACAGAAAGCCAGGATGAATCTGGATGCCTCCAGTCTGGAAAAGAGGCTTTTGGGTAATGTGAAAGGTAGGTATTGTTATGAGTAGAACAGCCGCCCATTTTTTTTAAAAGGTTGCAGAGTTAACAGGTTGGGCCAGTTGCTACCAGAGTGGAGTTCTAACTTGTTTGTTAYTGTAATCACCTGCCATTTTCGTTAACAACCTGTCCTTGATGGTTAAGAATTCCCCCTTTTGTCGAGTGACACCCTGCTGCTTCCTGGAAGATGGCACCCAGACAGTGAAGGGGAAGGGACATCGAGTTGGCATGCAAATGACATCAGATCCAGCATGCAATGAGATGGACCCCTCACCAAACCTAGCCAAAAACCCCTAAAACAACGAGCCAACACAAAATTGACAAATCAAAGTGATGACTGGACATGAGGAACAGAATCTAGTATCTGCCAAGGCCTTTTTACCCCTCACCCTAACCTAAAAGATGTCGGCTAGACAGAGGACCTCGAATGTTGACCCAAAACACAAGGGATTTCCTAATGCTCTCCTGAGGATGGAACCCCCTGCTCTGCCCATAGACCAGYGGACAAAGCTGCGCTCTTCCTTTTCCTCCAAGTCACTCCTGGGAGCACCGGTGGTGTGAGCATGGACCCGTTGGTTCTCCCCACCGGAGTTGATCACTTTTAATAAAGGCATTAAAAAGGAGAATGGTCTCCTGCCTGTTTTTATTTTAGTTATAACATCCATGAGGAGATTTAAGGTTGGTTTAAGATGCAAGTAACAGTTCGTTTAAAGAACAACAGTGAAGGAGCACCAGAATTCATAACCTTCTGCTTACAGATCTTTTTTTGCAGAACTTCAGCATGCTGTTAGTTACTATAGGACAGGTAGCTTTTCCAGCTGGACACTGTATCTACTCCATTACACTTACTGATTTTCATGTGAATTTCTTTCTTGAATTTTTCAGTCAGTTTTGGCTTCTTGCCTCCTATAGCAGCAAATTTCATATTGTGTTGAAAAGAAAATTTTATTTTTAAACATTGCTGATGTAGTAAGCTTTGAGTCCATCACAGTGTTTCTCTCAGGCCCAGTTCTGATGYTCCAGCTAGGTATAGAATCCCAGAATCCTAAAGTGTGGAAAAGAGCCCTAATATCACTGAGTACAAGCATTAACCAACACAAGAATGTTCTCCACTAAATCATATCCCCAAATGCCACTTCCACACACCTTTTAAATACTTCCATCTAATGCTATTTGAAATTACTCAGCTTATTCCACATAGCTGCTGCTCCACATCTTGTGTCAGATGTCCTAGAGTTTCTTAAATTGCTCTGCTCTTATGTGTGGGATAGGAGCAGCATTTCTAAAGGCTTTGGTCTTAAAAGCTCTCTAATATTCATTCACTGTACTGGATAAATCTCTATAGATCTCCAGAGCAACTTAGACAACTAGTTTATGTACAGAAATTTATATATAAACACCTAAGTATAGGTGTTCTGAACTTGAAGCCTATCTTGAAAGGTTCCTTTACTGCCTAAATTTAAGTCTTCAAAGTATGGCACAAGATCCCACTTTGCATAACTTGCTTTTAAAAGGCAATTTTCAGTAAAGCAAATTTTAACCTGTTGTACCAGTTCTCAATATTATTAATTATTGTGTATAATTTATGTTTGTAATTAAATTACATATGAAATAAAAAGCTATTAAAACATAACTCAAAAATCCTACTTATTAGCAAGCATGTTCAATATTTACTAATTAGTATTTTAACTTAGGGTAAATATAATTAAACAATTCATGTGAAAATAATTTTTCATTATAAAAGATAGCAATCATGTTTTTTAATTAGGGATGRGACTTAATCATAAAGCTTCTCTTCCACCTTTCTTTTAGAATGTGAATGTTCCCAAAATTTGATAACATTTTAGGTTTTATCTAATTTTTAGCTAAGTTTGTAAAATTTTCTCTACTTAAGATTGTTCTTGAGGCACTGAGGTTTGCAAAACTATTTTTACACCTTGTCTCTGCAGGCACCGATTTCTACTTGCTGAAATATTTTACAAAACAATACTTTCCTTTATACAATATCAGAGACTTTAACAGGATTGGATTTCTTGGACTATAAAGTCAATTGTACATACTATTATCCATTTCATAAACTGAAAAAGATTCACAAATGAATTTTTCCTGATCTAACTGTTCTTCTGGTCATGGATATCCTGTTCAGAGTATTTCAGATAAAATCTCATCTATGTATTTGATAAACTCAATATTACTCTTTTTACCACCTTATTCAATACTTCCTAAGTTTTCATTTGCCATTTTCACTGTCACATCTGATGGCATGTTGTAGTTAACTAAGGTAGTACTCTCTTGACTGCAAGAAGACTGCATTTTTTTTCCTAACCTTACTTAGAAGTGTATTCTTCGTCCACAGGGGGAAAGTCTTAGGGTGCAATTCATCTCATGCCAGGGCAGATGCTTAAAACTGGTTAAAGTCCTCACTTCCTAAAAGTGCCTATTTCTCTTTGCTGACTGCAAACGGAGTTTGGGATGATCAATTCTGATATAAATATCTAAAATGTGCTATCCAAGCGTTGAAGTAAATATCACTCTGTAATAAGAGACGGGTAGCTTGAGTCTTTTCTCCTCTTTATCTTTTTCAATTGAAAATCTCATAATTTGTATGTGAAATCAAATTTTCAGATAATTTTGAGTTCATGCTCTTAAATTTAATCTGATTTACTCCTCAAGATTATTCAAATTTTTCTGATACATTCATTTAGTCCTCTGTTTTCACAATGGTTTCTTAACTTCCGGTTGTCAAGTGATGTAATTCAATAAACGGTAAAAATTTTAAAACTTAAACCCCCCCATATAAAAACATTGAATAGCTGTCTGTCTTCCTCATGTCAACTATTCCAGCCTCTTTCAATTCTGTTAGCTTCCTCTCTGTCACTACACATGGAGAAAAACATCTTGAACTGTTCTTTAAATAATCAATTATCTTAGTAAAAATCTTCATTTTGTTCACATAGGCTGATAATTTCCATCTGGTTCTGCTCCTATTGAAGTCCAGATACATGAATCCTAATACAATTCTCTTGTCTAGAAAAAAACTTATCAAGAAGAATGAGCTATCTTATTCTATTGCTTTAACATTTTTCAACAAACTTTAGCAAATCCATGCTGCATTCAATCCCATTTTTAATCTTCTTTTTTATTTCAAAGATTATAGAAACATAAAATTGGTAAAAACCCTAACAGGGTTCTTAAGTGAAACTAGGCAATATAATGAGAGTTWTAAAATCAGAGTTAGATAATTTTTCTTTAAATTTATGAATAGTTAAGGTTATTCCCTTTGGAGCTTAACACTACTCTTACCTGGTATTTTTAGCTAGAAATATAGTGTCATTACTTTTCAGTATTAAAGAGAAAAGGAAATAATGTTTCAATMTTTCATACTTTTCTTCTTAGTGTTATTATTCTATCAGCTTTGATATTTTTCTAACGTTTGTATTATTTTTGACCACGCATTAGTTCATGGACTTGTCTTTGTCATTGCTACATTGTCTATCTTCTACTTTCATGACTATACACCTGCTGGAAACTTAAACAGTACCTTTATCTCTAATCCTTTTTAAATTTGCAGATGCTTTCTTTATAGTCTTCCATAATTTCACAACATCTAGAACACAGACATACTTACATGAGCATTATGGTCAACTCTGTGGGTTGCCCATTTGTTTCAAAATCAATTGAAATGTTTCCTTTTTTCAATCCTGTACATGAGATTTCTAACAGATCCAAATTTAGTGTCACATGCTCCGGTGGTGGGACAGAATGTAAGAAAATGAAGATCGTGCAAAAGGTAATCTCACCTCTGAGGAGTTGCAGCTGTACTAATTACCAAAGATTAGGAA
This sequence comes from Cardinalis cardinalis, assembly GCA_014549065.1. Taxonomy (NCBI): domain Eukaryota; kingdom Metazoa; phylum Chordata; class Aves; order Passeriformes; family Cardinalidae; genus Cardinalis; species Cardinalis cardinalis. The sequence goes on along the minus strand of JACDOX010000066.1, from coordinate 144,582 downwards.
CAATCCTGCCCTTAACAGGCCACAGCTGTGTCCAATTAGGATGAGTGCTATAAAAGAGTGGGCTAGCTGGTGTCTGTTGGTTGTGCTGTGAAGGAGGAGTCAGTACTATGAGGAGCTGCCTATGGGAAATCACAGCGAAGGTATGGTACTTTTGCAATAAGATGACAAGATGCTCTGTCACTTATTCTTCAGGATTTATTTAYGTTTTTCATAGTACTCATTAATTCTAGCTCTGTTTTATTTAATAGAATAACTTAGTCTTGAAATAAATCTGTTCCATAATCAAATGCTGTTCTGACTTTGGTCGGCAAAGAGTAGCCACAACTTTTTCTAGCCCTCCAGTATTTTATTGGCAAGGTACAGTTTGAAGTCTTTGTTCAGATCAGAAGAACCCACGTCTCATTCTTTYTTAGCTGCCACTATGATTGCTGACAGAGACTCCTTTGATGTGTTAGTAGTTAACTCTCATATTTTCAGACTACTACTTTCAGTAAGATTTCAAATTATTTCCTGTAATCTCCTTACTCCTTATCCACCAATAAAGGTTGCTTTGTTTTTCCCTTTATTAGATTACAAGTGATAAAAATTAGATGACTTAGACATCACAAACCCAGTCTTTTATGCATTAGAGTTTCTAGAGCAGAAAATATTTTTAATAATTTTATCTATGTCCCATTTGGCTGACTGCTGTATTAATATAATGTCATTGGGTATCATTACTCTACCCTACCTTAGGAATCAACAACATGTCTAAACACCACTGCAGATGAGGCACATGCATTTATCAGAGTTCAATAGTCCAGCACCAGATAGCTGACTGTCTATCATCACTGTAGATTGCATGATTCTTTTCCTGAGGAATGCACACTTTTGAATAGTATCCATATTGAGAAATCAGCTCATAATAAATATTCCTGGAAGAGGCTGCAATATGTTCTTTGAGCACAACCCAGATAAGGCTAAGGTCTACATCATCCCTTGACTACTCTCACAGTTTTCTGTTGTTACCTGGATTGTGAGGGGATGATCAAATGCAGAGAGTTTGACAGAGATTTTACCTCTGACTGAGGAAAACAGGCATCAGGGWAGAATTGAGTGCAAAGGCCAGAACTGGGACAGAATTACATATCCTACACACAGAACCTAGCATCTCATCTCCAAATTTGATCTGCAAAGTAAAACAATCACTCCAGATGGCCAACATTGTCTTGGCATATGTGAGAAATGTACTGTGGTATATTTAGGAAATTCTGAAGGATGTGCTTATATGACCTACGGTATCCTGTGATATTCAAGTCCTTAGAAGAATGTGTGCAACTGCCAACTTCTAGTGCCCTGGTAGGTAGGCAAGATGATAAAATAACAGCAGTATTTGCCAAAGATGTTGATGAATCTCATGSAACTCCTCAAGGTTAAGAATTATCTGATAGTAATGAAGGATTACCCCCATACCACTGGCCCCCACTGACTTGGGGGATAATATGCATCTCCAGACATACACCAAGGAGTACAGGATAGAGGCTATCACAAACCTGGTACATCTCCTATCTGAGACTCGCATGTCAGACTTCATTGAATAAAGCTTTGGAAGTCAGACAAAAATATGATTTTCATCTATGTGATGCTTTGTTTATGTCCTCTTGAACCTGTTTCTGTAGCTTCTAATAAGATTGAATTGTAAGCCCTGAGTGAGAATAAGCAGAAGTCTGGTAAACAAGGAGGCAAGCAAGAGGAACTGAAGAGAATAACGTAGCTTCTGAAGAGAATAACGTAGCTTCTGAAAAGACTTGGATGATCACCTCAGGACAGATTTGTATTTATTTTTTTCTGCAATTGTTGAAAATAATCTTTAATCCACAGATAAATAGAGAAACCTTTTGAAAAGTTTGAGCTCTTCTGACCCAGATGTTTAATATTTCATAATTGTATCTAGTGTAGCTCTAAAGTTTGGTCTTTATCTAACATAATTCCATTTAGATCCATGAAGATATTCAAAAATCACAAGAAACCTGATCAATAGGAGGAAACATGCAGTTAGTCTGGCCAATGTATTTTTTTGTATTTTTGGAWTGTAGAGAAATGTTCTGATGTGTTTAGTTGGCCAAAATTTGGAGTAGTTTGTAGTAGTAGGTGTTTCATCTCATTGCCATTCTCCAATTCTGTCATTCTTACATTATTTAAGTAAATTCCAAATGTGTATGTTGTTAGTGGTTTAGAGTTCTGACTTKTACCACCAATTAAAAGTTAGTTGCCTCAGATCAAAAGGCAATTCATTGGATTTTGTTGCTACAAAATTTATCAACTTTCTTCTATCCCACTGAGGCTGGCTTTGTACAATCAGTGACTTCAATATGATAGTTAAAAAATTCCAACAACACTCTGTGGCATTTTAGTTAATTTCTCTATTAGAGAAATTTCTTTTTTTTTCCAGTCCCAAATGATTAGTTGACATTCAGTTATAATGTGACTACCTGTACCAGGAGAATTTTTAATGAACATTTCATAAGAGTTGCTTGGTATAATTTTGTTGGTGTTTAATTAGTCCAAAGTTAAATGATAGAATGAAGTTTAGAAGTTGAAGACTCTTTCTGAATTTGTAGTATTTCTACATAATCTATAATGATAATTAAAATGTTTTTTTATATTTGTGTTTTTATGTCTGACAACTTAAGTCTGACAGAGTCTACAATGATTTTGACACCTAAATCCTTCTTTCCTCCTAGAAAATCTTCCTAGTTGATGTTCATGCTATGTATTGTTTACAAATTAACAGCAAATAGCACTTTCATCTGGTGTTCAATACTTCTGCAACATAATGCCTGCATGCTAATAGCAGGCTGTGGTTGTCAATGGCAACAACACAGCTTCTGCATTGGAAAACAAGTACCCTTTAGTGAGAGCAGGCACACAGATCCCAGTTTGCTGGACTCCACCATAAATTTTACTGTGGCAGTAGCTGAATAAACAATACCTCTTCTGCTGGATGCCATAAGCAGACAGTAGTGAAACAGATCACATGTAAAACTGAAATGTCAGAGGCTTCGCTCCTTGGAACTAAGCAGAGGGCTGAGGAGGGGTCATCAGGACAGTTTGTCTCAGAATTAGCTACCACAGCATTGACATAGGCACCTGGAATCCTTGATGTAGTAAGAGAAAAAAGAGGGTCTTTCAGTTAATATTCACAAACAAAAAAACAAGCAAATGAAAAAACCCTTGTCAAATCACCATTTTTTTCTGAAGCCCATATAATTTCATTCATTTCTCCTTTGCTAGGAAACCATAGCAACTTTAAGCTCTGGTTTTCTTCTGCAGTGCAAATGCACAATTGGATTTTAAGTGTTGAGATTGAATGTTGTTTAATGAAGAAGTAAGAAAATATTTCAGTCCAGAGTCTATTGTATTGAAAGTTCAGCTCCGTTTTGTGATACACTAATATGACTTATTTGTTTATTTGGTTTAAGCTATGTTTGTGTGGAAATTAACTCCACTAGGGATTCACACATAAAAGTCAAAGTAGCGGACTGACAACATTGCAAGGCCACTCAGTTATTTATGAAAGGTCATGGTGATTGGGTGAGATTCCTAAGGACTAGGAGAAAGCAAATATCATTCCTATTTTCATGAAGTAGAAGAAGGAAGATGTGGGGAACCACAAGCCAGTTGGCTTCACCTAAGTCCTTGGGTAGATGACAGAGCAGGTAAACCTGAAAAACCTTTCTAGACACACAAGGGACATGAGAGTGATTGGAAACAATAAACCTGGGTTTACAAAGGGGCGATCATGCCTGAGCAGCCATGATGAAATTACAAGTTTGGTGGATGARCGCAAGGCAATGCAGACAGGCTATCCTGCCCCAGGTGTGGAGCTCTGGGACAGGATGGGATGGGCCAGCCAGGGCAYGGGAGGTTCTGGGATGGGTGGGGACAGCATAGGTGTACCCACGGTGGAGGCCTCATTGCACAGTTCRGTGGGATTATTTCTGCCCTGGCTCCTGAGCACTGCCAGGCAATGCAAGGGACACAGCCCTGGGGAAAGACCAGGAAGGAGGCCTGGGCCTGCCTGCTGCTTTCCCTGCTGGAGCCAGCAAGGCCCTGGCTGRAGGATGAGGACATCCAAATGAGCAGTGAGGTGCCCGGCCTTGGGGGAACCGTGCTGGGCTGTGCAGTGTGGGGGGCTCAGGCATGACCTCTGGGGATCCCATGGGAATGGAAGGGTGTGAGCACACTTGATTCTGGTTCACAATAATTTTGCTCCCATAAAAATTCAAAATAAATAAAATCAAAATGCWAGATATAGAAGTAATTTACTTTGGAGAATAAAACCAATCTAATTGTGTGATCCTTGCCATCTAATTTTCCCATCAAAAACCTGTTCCATCATGTAATGGAGAGCACAATTCACCAGACCCATTGTGGCAATGTTCTCCAGACCAATCTATGTTAGCTGAACAGCATGGTGAGAGTGTCTGTCCTGTTTTCAGCTGGAAAAAAAGTTATTTTCTTCTCAGTTCTTTTACAGCATTGTATTTTGGATCTGGAATGAGAAGATGACATGCTATGGTTTTTGCTATGTTGTGTTTATCTTAGGTCAAGGATGTTTTTCTGTTGTCTCATACTCTGCCAGTGAGAAGGGATGAAAAAGAAACTGAGAGGGAACACAGCTGGGACAGGTGACCTGAACTGACCAAAGGGATAGTCCACACCACAGAACATCCTGCCTAGTATGTAGACTGGGGGGAGTTACCCAGAAGGGCAGCCTACCTGGGTTCAGGAAAGGGGCTCTGATATTGGTCAACAGGTGGTGACCAATTGCTTTCTGCATCCACTTGGTCTTCCATTTTTATTAAGATTTACCATAATTACTGTATTTTATTTAWTTTTGAATTATTAATCTTTTCTTATCTCAACATACAATTTTTCTCAACCCCCTTCCCCTGGGGTAGAGGGGGAGAGAGTGAGGAGTTGAGTAAGTAGCTGTGCTTAATTCTCAGCTGGGCTTAAAACCGTGATAGTGTCACGGAGGGTTCAGTGGTTTAGGGGCCAACTAATTTACAGTTTATAGGAAATTGCTTTTAGGTCCGAGTCTGGGTAGGTCTGTCAGCCAGGGAAAAGTAAAAAAAGGGTACTCAGGTGGATTACAAGTGTTTCAGAGACCACAGCAAGGCTGTACAAWGATTACATTTATAGGATAGGTATAAAATATACTTACAGATATATTTTGTGTGCGTTACTCATGAAAATTTATATTCAAACACCATTGCTTCTCTAGGTTATTGTAGAAAATTCATTCTAGGGAAGAATATATAGCTTTTGAAATATACCTTGTCTTTCAAATAATGGATTTTTTTTTGGAACTTGAAGATACTCTGTATTCAAACTGGTAAATTTTTAGTATTTCTGAAAATAAGAAGCTTTTGACTTTTGACTATCAAATCTGATTTCAGGWGTTTATTTTTAAATTTGTGAAGTGATTTCATAAACTGTGGTCCTATTTTACTGTATTTTCTATGAAAGACCAGATAAGATGGGTTTTTACCACCTGGCATTCCAATRATATGAAAGTCAATTTGTCTGTTTAAGCATGTCAGGATTAACAGAGATCAAGAGAGAATGACTCTCTTCTATATTAGTTTAATAAGCATTTAAAAAGAGCAGGTTAAAACATCAAATGTTAGAAACTGCTCCAATGTGAAGACCTTGTCTGCAGGTGATAATTCTACAAACCTTTTTACACTGTGCAGTAGAGGTGCCAAAGCTGATTCTCACATTTATTCAGAGTCATAAGATTTGATATAGAAATCAAATTTTACAGTTTAATTGAGCATAAAGAAAGTGTCAATTTTTCTGTAAGGAAGAAAATTAAAATCTCACTACCAAGATGAAAATCTGGGAAATATTTTTTCTTTAAATGTAAGTTGAAGATGAGGTTTATGTTACTTCTTTATACACAAGAAGATACAAAAAAATAATGAAGTTGCATCTCTACACTGACTTTTGAGTATATATTGGATTCATCATGCAGACATWTAGAAATGTGATTTTTTTGTGAACTTTGAGTACAAATCAACTGACTTTTCAATAAAGCTGCTGCATAACATTCATACTATTTCTTTAAGAAATAAATGGTTACCATACTTTCCACAATTTTCACAGATTTATTTCCWTTAGTTTTGCTTATTGCTATTAATAAGAGACAGTTCCTTATTTATAACTGTAACAAAACTACTTATCTATATTATATGCTGGACTACAAACAACATCATAAAACCTGTTTCCTTCTCAAAACCATGTCCAGTATCCATGTCCAGAAATTAATATAAATCTGTTAATCTTTTCACATCTAAGGAAAATTTTTATTTTTTTTTCTCATAGAGGGTCATGGCCCAAAATATCATTTTTCATCTATATATAGAGAAAAAAAATACAAATATATGTATATAGATATATACAGATTCAAGTATGCACGAATTCTGTAAAACTTATGGTTTTTTAGTTACTTCATGAAAAKTCTTCTTCACTGTCACTTTGTGGAACAGAAAAGAACTGTCAGTAATTTATTTATATAATTGGTATTATGAACATTCCATTTGACTACCTGATTTTTCCATTTGGTCATTACAAGAGATGTCTGAATTTCCGTAATGAAGAGGACAGCAAAGTTCCCAGAGGAAAGAGCCCTCAGTCCATCCCTCTCCTACCAGGGCCAAGAAAAGATGAGGAGAGACTGGGGAGAAGTTGCAAGTGAGCAGGAGAGCATCTGAAGAGAAGCAGAAAGGAATTCTAGCCACTCTAGCCAGCAGGAAGAGGCCCAACTTGCCTCTAGGAAAATGTCATGGGGAATAAACATGAGGAATTAGAGGCACATGCATGCCYGTAGGGCTGTGGTCTTATTGACATCACAGAGATATGATGGAATAATCCAACTCTTGGAACAAAAGGATCCAGGCTCTTTAAAAAAGACACACAGGGAAGACAAGGTGAGGGTGATACCTCCAAATAAATTGCATCACCAGAAACATCTTGCTGAATTTAATTACTTCCCTTTGCAAGCAGATCTTGACAAAAATTCTCCTGTTTCAAAGSACTTTCAAAAGAACAGTGGTTTCCTAATATAACCTCAGTCAATAATCAAAATTTCAATTTAAACTTTTTCAATATTTGTTTTTTCTAACTGGACTTATCACATTCCTAATAAAATCAGAACTCAGTGTAGTAAGGATGGATGCAGATTGTTAGTGTCATCTTTCCCTGGGTCGTGAAATATCAAAACACTCTTGACAAAAGGCAATTGAAACACATCTGTAGGTTTACRAAGGATCTACTTCTAGTGGACAGGCAATAACACATTACATTAATCTGACTTTTTTATCTGATTCATTGAGCAAATGCATTTGCATATCATTTATATATAATGGTTCATTTAGAAATAGTTTTTATTTATCTATCATCATTGTAATTCAACCAGTTTGCTGTTATTGGATATTATTCTGGTAAGGAAAAAAAAAGCCTCAAAAACCCCCACATGAACACAACTCAGCATTTTCAAGATTGATTGCAGAATCACTAAGATTAGCTAGTTGACACTATAACCTCAAAAGGGAGGCACAATGAATATTACAAACATTTGTAATGTCAAGCCAATAGACTTTTTTCTTAGAATGCAAGAGCAACAATATAATGAGTATTTAGAGAGTTTGCCCTTGACTGAATCTTTGCCTGAGTGTTTACTTGGAGTACTATTGCATTTGGGAAATGTAATTTTTTCAATTAATTTCTTGAGGTATCTAACAGTAAGTTAGAAAAGGAAGAAATGGACTATTCAATACAGTCTATAATTAATCTTTAGTGCTCATCTTTTTGACTACACTCATTAAACATCATTGAGTTTGTATGTGTCATCTTGAAAAATCAGGTAGCATAAAGTAGGCACTCAAAAAGTGATTGTTGTATCATGAATCATTTMATACAGACAGACCATGAATGCATTTAGGATCATTATTAGAAGAATGCTTTTAACATTAAACTAGTAAGGTTCTGGAATTGTCTTTTRACTAGAGTGTTGACAACAAGAAACTTAAAAAACTCATGTGAGCACAAGTCTCATGTGAGTTTAAAAGACTGCTACRTGCTGTAGTACAAGGGGTGGCACGTCCTGCCTACTTAGGAACAATTTTGCCATATGGTTTAATGGGATGCAAATACCAGGCATAGCAATGTATCCTATTTTGATTCCCAGTTCAGCTCTGTTACTTTATATATACACCCTTCTAAAGCCTCTAAAAGTCTTTGCAATTGATTTTATGTGCAAGGTTTTGGTAGCAGGGGAGCTTCTGGGGTGACTTCTGTGAAAAGATATCAGAAGTTGCCACTATGTCTGACAGACCCAGTGCAGGCCAGATCCAAAACAGACCCACTGACAGCCAAAGCTGATCCTCCCCCASTGGTGGAGTAAAAACTTCTGTGTAACAGAAAATGTGAGAGAAGATTGAGAATATGTGACAGGAACAACCCTGCAGAACCAAGATCACAAAGAAGGCAGGGAAGGAGGTGCTCCAGGCACTAGAGAAGGTRTCCATCTGCAGCCCATGGAGGGCCCCTTGTCAGAGCAGGAGGATGTGCCCTGAAGGAAGTTGTGACCCTGTGGAGATCCGAGACCAGAACAAGGTCCTATTTAATGGTTTGGCTGTACAGCTAAATAGAAGAGGACCAATCTGAGTTCAAGAACTGGCTCCCTGATCATTCAGTGTCTCACTGGGAGTTTACTACTCACCTCATATTCTGATGGCTCCACAGCGTTCTGTCTGAAACAAATGCACCAAAGGGAATGGGATCTAAGTAATGATGGGAATTGCTCTGTGCTGCTTGGTTTGGAAGCAAGGTGTTCTCCCTGCACCTCTTTTAGCAATGTCGACACATCAAGCAGTTATTTACGCCATTGGCAGGAACTAAGATATGCCTATACTACTTACTATATTTGGTTGAGTTATAAGGTTTCTTAACCTGTTGATTAAAAATGAAGCTGTTGATATGGTACCACATGATGCAATTTCTTTGTTCCTACTTTGCTATCCATAAATACAAAGTAAAAGCATGAAATAGTTAGAAAATTACAAAATTGAGGTTGTTTCCATTGGTTGAAAGATAGGCAAGATCTGAGATAAAGAATTTTCAAATAACAATGCTATTTCTAAGATTTTTTTCCTAACAGATTGGTAGTTAAGATAGTGAATATTGATTTGATATTCCTGCTTTTACAGAATAGTGTATAATGTGAAATTAATCACTTACAAAAACTTTTCACAAATGCTCTTTAATCTCTTGGTGAATGCCTGACTTCAAATTATGGCAAGTRCTCATGAAAGGTTCTGTAGAGAAAAGAACAAAAAAGCAATGCACAGAACAACATTCTGAGCTTTCAGAGTAAAGCTGGAAAATGTTGTCCGTCAAATGTTTAAGTCAATCTGAACTGAACAAATTTTTTTAGTCTTGTTTTTCTAYCTGAATGCCCCCTACCCCCCCATAAAAAAAATGTTCCTTATAGATTAAAGAAAGGAAGGATATGAAAATATTTGAATGTTTAATACTTGTGCTACATCTGCTTCTTGTCATGGGCCAGCATCTGGTCCATGTACCAGACAAAGTACCTTCTAGATTATTTTAGCGTATAACACCCTATTCTGTTAGCATCTCTTTTCCTTTCCTTCTTTCGGYGAGAAGAGACAGAACAAATATTTTGTAAGCCATTGATTCTCTCTTTTCAACTGGAAAAATATAGTTCATTAAGTATCCAGTCAGTTTAATTTAATTTCCTTGTGCTTCTGTTAGAACACTTAAGCTGAATTTTTAGTAATTGAATGTAAGTCTTTATGCTGCCAGYCAAGGCCTGGCAGAGATATTACTCATGCTACTGGATTAAGATTAACAGTTTTGTCAGTTCTGGGATCCTTTTGTGGTCATTTTTAGGTACGGTGGGTTTGCCTTTTCACTCATATTTTATCGTTTGAGGCTTGGCAAACTTATTCAATTTTGTATCACAACTGAAATGGGATGCTCCTGTAACTTCTGAGTTGTGGGACAGAGTTTTTCCACTTCTCTTTATTTGAGTGAGTTTTCCTCTACATTTATCTCTATCTAGGCAGATAGAATTYCATATACATTTCTTCATTTCTATTTTCCTTGTTTTGGTTTATTTCTTTAGCAGAAAATTAGAAGCAAATTATAGGAGCAAATTATAGGTTCAGGATTTAAGACACAATACATTTGTTTAGYCTCATTCCAGTTTTCACAAGACATAGGTTCCACTTTTGCTTTCCTTTTTCACTTYAAGTGTCTGAAGAAAATTAGCAGTTTCTTTTAATTTAATTTGCAATGTTTAGTACTGGAATTTTTATTTTTCTTACTTAATTCCTTTACATTCTGATCTGACTTAACCTTCAGGAAGGTTAGCTTCCTAAGCAAGTGAGAGGATTTTCCATTTTTTCATTACCTATTTACCAATGCTACTTTTTAAAAGTATTAGCATCTCTTGGATGTTTTATTTTACATTTTCCAGAGATTTAAAAAACTGTGAAATTCCTATAACTTTCAAGGATAAAAATTTTTAATGTCCTCACRTCAGGTAACTTGGCATCATAAACCCACAATTTATTCAAATAAAGAATACATATGGATAATTTAATTTACGTCAAAAATGCAACCCAAAACTTCCTTACTGGTACTTTTACTTCTGTGGTTCTCTTCTRCTGTCTGATCTCATGTTTAAAGTGTATACTCAGAAAGCTGATGTGCATCCCTACCTTTTAAATACTTTGTCAGGGTTAAAAAATACCAGATCATTTTTCACTTCTTTTAGTTAAAAGCATTCCAAGATTTTTCTACATATCCTTTCATTGTTTGCAGTTTCATTGGATTAACAGATTGCTTCCTTTGCYTTCCAAAGTGTGCCCTTTGTCAAATGGATATTCGTTTATTCTTTAATTAAAACTGGTGAACCTTGATTACTGGCATCATTTTGTTTTATGCACCAGACTATGCCCTCACAGCTTTGACAAACCAATACTGAAATAATTTAATTTCTCATTGGTAAGGTGAGTATCTGGTGGGGAGCCAGTGTAGCTATCACATCCAGAACATAAGCTGTTATATTTGGTGTCTTCCACTTTTAATAATTTCTTCTCAGAATTCAGTAACCGTGCACACATCTTTACATAAGGGACYTGCACCTGAAATGGCCACATGTTCCAGCAATTTAATCTCTTTCGGAGCAGCCATGACAGTGAATGAAAATATGGCCTATGTTTTGGGCCACATGCAATGAATTGAGCCCTTGATCTTCCAGTGGTAGCAGTTCTGCCCTGGCCTGCTCTACCATCACAAGTCTCCAGTCTATCACATTCGTTCACTTTGACATCATACACAGCTTCTTCCTCTGTGTTTATGGTACATTTACACATCCATAGGTGATTTTTTCCTACTTGTCCAGTTATTAAGCCTCTGCAATTTTAAGATGTTTTATATTACTTTTATGTTTTCATCTGAACTGCATCATCATTTGCACTTGCGTTTGAAATTGTCCCATAAATTTCAAAAAGCAGAAATTCACATTGCTTCTTTCCAAAACGTGTCTGAGACTAAGATGCAGCCAAAGGTTGCACATCTTCTCTTTTTTTCGGCTTCTTCTATTCTGGAGAACAAATGACTGAAATCTTCCTATAAATTTTAACTCATTCTCTTTCTGTGTTATTTCTATTATAGTATGCTGGTTGTTTATATTTTAAATTCCCTTTTTTAAATGCCAACCAAATGAATGGGAAGTACTCCAAAATTATGGAGAGAGTTCTGAGAGACAGTTCTGCCAAGTTATGAGCAAATAACTACAGAACCCTAAAATCTATGCAACTTTCTGCCTTTTACCCTTTCAAAGTGTTATGTTTTAGGAGTGCKGCTCTTTGTTGTAGCACTCCAACTAAAACCATGTGCAGCACTCACCTCACCCTCCAGACAGAGACAAAATCACAAAGATCATGCATTGACATAAGAAAAATTTATTGGAAACAGCAATGAAATGAGAAAAAAAAGTAACAACAATATTCATRTCAAAAGGTATAATAAAAGGAAACTATTTACACAAGGAAATAATTTACACAAAATCCCCTACATCAAACAAATATTGGACTTCTCTGTCCACCATGTTTTTTTGACCCTTCTTCCCACTAGCACTGACATGAAGTGGTACAGAATTACATCCAGACTGTGGYCTAAACCCGTYCCAGCTACTGCAAAAAATTAACCCTGCCCTGGCCAAAGCCATGACATGAGGTAATGGTATATTTTATTTTATTTTGTTTTTAGATTAATAAAAAAAATCTCCAGAAAGTGARATAGTTTTACCCTTTTTTAAAGAAGTAACTTAAACTTGTTAATTCAAAAATATTTTCCAATTTACTTAATTTATGAATGATATGGAGCATGAATTCTACCTTTTTGAAACCTATTTTGCACACACAAAATATAAATATAAAACCTGCACATGTGAAATATATTTGTGAATACTATCACAAGAAGTTAGACACTATTTGACTAATTATAGTGTGATCAAAAATAAATACTTTGTACTGTACTGTTAATACTGGTGTTTTGTACATGTAATTGTGTTCTTCCATTATCTGGGATATATCTTGTGTAGTTAAATTGTTATTTATCTTACGGAACATTTTTTTCCTGAGGTTTATTAAAAGCTTGTCTTTCCAATTATGATGTTCAGCACATTCTAGCCATTCAATTTTTAGCATGCAGTATGTACTGATACTTCAACCCAGCCTATCTGCCTCCTTACTAATGCGTGCCAATAATTATTAGTGACCATTTATAGCTCTGAATAATCTGGCTTTCCAAGACAGTTAATCATTTGTCATTGATAGTAATTTCTTTATCTCATTTTTTTCTTTCAACACATCACATATTGAAGTCAAATATTATCACACTCCAAAAAAGGTAACCAGTTATGATCTGTTTTTCTAAGTCTTTCTATTTAAACTGGTTGGTAAGCCTTCACAAGGTCATCTGCAGAACAGCAATGCCATGGTTGCTCAAAAGCAACCCACAGTTTGACAATTTMTTTCTAAGCACATGACTGGAAGGGCTAATTTTGATGTCCTCAAAAGGAAGTAGAAGCCATAAAGATAACACTTATCCATAAGATAAATATATGGATGGTTATACAAAGCTGCTTGGTTCATGCACGCACGTTCAGTGTCCTGAACCTGCAGTCTGAGTGAACAGTGGTTCACTCAGACTGCAGGTTCAGGACAGCTAGCATGGCTTCAGCAAGGGAAAATCCTGTCTGACCAACCTCRTGGCTTTTTATGATGGAGCAACTACATCAGTTGATGACCTAAGAGCTACAGATTTAATTTCCCTGGCCTTCTGGATAGCCTTCAATGAAGAAAAATATCTTTACGGTGAGGGTGGTAAGGCACTGGAGCAGGYTGTCCAGARCAGCTGTGGATGCTCAACTCTGAAAGTGTTCAAGGCCAGRTTCGATGGGRCCCTGAGCAACCTGGTTGGGTGGAAGATGCCCATGGCAGGGGGATTGGAATTAGATGATCTTCAAGGTCCCTGCCAACCCAAATTATTCTATGTTTGCATGATTATTGGCATGAAAAAGTTRTTTTCATTTTTATACTTCATTAGACTGACACCCTTAACTGGTATGCAGTTGCTTTTCTTTYTCAAAAAAATTAAAATCTTCCAAATGTCATAATTTTAATAAGATATTTAACAACTCTTAATTTCTCATTTATTTTTGGAACAGAAGCCTACACATTTGCTGAAAACAGAGCTTAGGATTGAAGCCCTCATTAGTCTTAGGTAAATATTTCAAAAATGCTGTTGTTTTTAGGCAAGAGTGTGTTAGAAGCTGATGAGTAAGCCAGTCATAAAATCATTTTTAAAGAGCTGTGATCATGAATACATTAGTAACAGGCTGGGGATAATAAAATTATCATAAGGTGGAATTTATGGTTTCTTTTAAGGCAGGTGTGATTCTTCAAAATGCAATTGAGTGCTTAGCTGAACTTGCATTGGATATCAGGGGTTGTTTCAATTTGAAGACTTGAGTGTTTCCCAAAGGAAGATTTTGGAACAAGTCAAGAGTTGTGGGGGGAGAAAACCCCAAACCAACAAGAAAACAAAGAGTTAGTAGTAGAATTCAGAAATTATGCCCCATAAATTTTAGTTTGTATTCCTCAGACAGCTTTTCTTGTATAGTTTCAGCTGCGTCTCTGAATCAATATCACAATATCATCTCTTTGTGATGAAAATAATGTATCATGAAATATTTGGCTAGCTGTGCAAGATAAAAATCAGTTTGGGTGAATGTCCTAATCTATGGAAGGGACTGGTGCATGATCTCCAATTATGTTTTTCCAAATAACAGTATTTTCCCTTGCATTTGGTTTTTTTCTATATAAACTGGGATTATCAAACTAGGAAAAATTGGTATTTTTAATAAAAATACTATATTGTAAGTAAATTGCTCCAGGATTGAAAAATGGTTTGAGCAGAATTTTTTCATCTAGATATAATCATTACTTCAAGGACAGGGCATATTACAGAAAAATATTAATAGGAATGTTTATCAAATTACATTTTAACATAAATTTTATACAAGAAATGCACTCATTTCCTAAAAACATCAGATTTTAGGTACTTAAGTGAAAAGGAGTTCTGTAACTTTTTTCAGAAACTGCATAAGATTAGTAGCCTGTATACCTGCCAGGGTAGGGTTTTATGCAAATATAAACAGCACATTTGCCTATTTACAAATGCATATTAGGTCTTGTGTTGTACATTATAACTAAAGTTAACCAGAATTATTTCCCTCATAAAAATCTCAGATTTATGAGGAAAAAAWCAACTCATATCCCAAATAATTTTGGATCTGAAGTGCAATCAGACTGCTCTATGGAATTGGTACCTCACAGATAAATCATTCTTAAAAAAAAAAAAGAAAAAACAAATTATATCTGACAAAAGCAAATATTGCTAATGTGGTTACAAACCAACCAACCAAAACCCACCCAATGCTTTCATTTAACCTAAACATGTGCTGACCCCACCTGAGCTTATGGAAATAGTCACAGGACTTAAATTATAACTAATATGGACAAAAAACAGGTTCWTTCTTTAGTTCAAATTAGAGAGTATCAGGGCTGCAACTATGTGCACATGCAGCACACTCCAGTTACTAATTCTCTATATGATCCAGCAACTCTGCAGTCATTTACATAGCAGGTGCAAAACTATCTTGAGGTACAAGGTCTTTCACTGAATCTTCACAATTAAATATTTGACTATCATAGGAMGCTCCTGGTTAGGAATTCTAGACAGTTCCATTGTTGCACATATTCGTGCTTATATKTGTGGATGAACATCCTGAGCAAAGCATCCAAGAGGATTCCTATCTGATTCCTGTTGCAGAGTTAACCAAATTGCGCACAGGTATAAGTGGCCACTTTTGCAAGTGGTCAATAGAAACTGTAGAAAAAGCCACTTAGAATGTCAGTAAGATACTTAAGAGATGTTTCATATCTAACAAGATATAAAGCCAACAAAACAATAGCAATAAATGCTGCATATGTTGAGATGGTCATCTGGGAACTGAGTAAAACAGTGGTTTTGAAGACTTTCCCCAGCTTACCTAAAAATRTCATTGTAATGACTCTTACACCAGTGACTCCAACTGCTGCCAGCCAGTGAATGACCACCTACTTTAGAGATTTGATTCCCTTTATGAACATGACCCTCTGCTAAAATCCTAATCCATTAGTGTTTGTTTGATTCTTTTTTCTCTTCTCCCTTTCAGCAAACATTCTGTCCTGAGTAAGTGCACAATAACCTTAAACGTCAGGGTTAAGAAACATATTGCAATGTACATGCATATGGAAAAAGGTAATTTGAGCACAAGCTCATCTTGCAAAGTTCTCACAAAAA
The DNA here is from genome assembly GCA_014549065.1 of Cardinalis cardinalis. Lineage (NCBI taxonomy): Eukaryota > Metazoa > Chordata > Aves > Passeriformes > Cardinalidae > Cardinalis > Cardinalis cardinalis. The sequence goes on along the minus strand of JACDOX010000066.1, from coordinate 128,589 downwards.
TATCATTGTTTAACCATTCGGATGCTGGATGCAATTTTTGTGTTCTTCAGATGCATTGTCTCAAGACCTGCAAGGTTCTGGAAACATAAAGCAGGAGAAATTCCCCCACCATGGTGACACRTAAGGCTTGCTCAAAGTTGCCATTTGCTTTCATTGTTTGTCTTTCAGTTTTTGTCCATCCTGACCATATGTGTCCATATTTTATCCAGGGTTATTTGTATTCTTATCTAAATTTCCATGCTCTTTCCTTAAAACTGTTTCTCAAAAGCCTTGTTTCTTAGCTTTACCACATGTAATCTTTTATTTTGGTTTGCTGCCATCTTTCTTTGATCTTTCATCTCTGCCAAAAGTTTGGCACATGCTTCCTACCCACATGCGAAGGCTTTGAGACACAAAAAATGTTTTGAATCCTCATCTCTTTCCTGAATGGCTCCCATCTTATTTTCGCATTTAAATAATTTATGATCCTTAGTTGATTAATAATAATATATAAAAACTTTTTCTCTTGAACTTCAGATGATATTCAGCCTGAACTACAYGACTGATGGTAATTACACTCATTATGTGTGGCAGTTTATATGTCAGACTATTTGGTTTATTTGCATTTAGTGAGAAGACAAAGAAAGACAAAAGAGATGGAGTMATCTATCTCCATAATTTTTAAAATTTCACAATTGCAAGTTTTATTTGTTTGTTTGTTTGTTTTCATTAATATTACTGGAAAGAAATAGTTATGATAATGAAAATCTGATGATCATTTAGTTTTCAATGCAGTAAAAATCCAGGTTAGAACAGGCAGGTAAAGTGGTGGTGATAATGCTGCTGCTGCTACACTTGCCACCTGTGAGCCTGCATCTGAAGAACTGTCTTCCACACATGGATAGTGCTAGAAAACTGGAATGAGTCCATCCCATRGAGAGTGACCAGGATGGGAAAATTGGCTGGAGCAGCTGATGTTCAAGGCTGGAAGAACTTGGTTTGATTAGCATAGAGACAAGAAATCTAGGGGAAAATTTTAATTTCTGTCTTCAGSCTTCTGCACAGACAGAGGAAGATTCCTCCCAAAAGTGCATGGTGAAAGGACCTTTCACCATGCACAATCAGAAGTTGCAGTAAGGGCAGTTCCAGCTAAATATGAGAGAAGAAATATTTCTCAGTGAGAGTAACTAAGCATGGGAACAAGCTGCCCAGAGAGGCTGCCCAGTCTCAGAACACAGAGATTTCAAAAACATGCTTTGACAAGGCCCTGAGCAACATGACCTAACTATGAGACTAGTTSTGCTTTGAACAAGTGATTGGATTACATCATTTCTAAAGGTCGTTCCCAACCAAAATTATTCCATGCTTCACTAGACAGAAACAATTCATTCTGAAAATTACAAACTGCCTATCTAATTTTTCCTTTAGTCATTGAGTTAATTGACCATTCAAGTACAGATGGTTTCAAAAATAAGTATATGCATCTCCAAAGAAATGAAATTATCAATTTATATTTTGAAAACAAATTAATTTAATTAGTTTATTAATGTTAAATAAGTGGTGGAATGAGGGGATGGATGTAGGGGGGAGATGTAAAAAAGTTAAAAGTTTAAGGAGAGAAGATGAATTATCCTGGGGAACAAAAATAGCTCTAAATTAAATATGTAATAGCAAAAATAAAAAGGAAAAAATATCTGGAAGGAAAGTGAGTTCTACAAGTCACTAACTGCAGGAAGTGAACTTTTCAGTTTAAATTAATTACAGTATAAATAGATCAAGAACTTGTTTTCTCCTTCTGTTCTTTTTTCTTTTTTTTTAACATAAAGAAATAATATAGTTGCTCTGTCAATGTAGGATTAATGTGTTTGTTTTTTTTGGTCTGCCTAGTAATGTTTAGAATAATTCTAAACAACCAGTTAACCAGATGACTTTACCTCAAAGTACCCCCAGCCAAGAATTAGTTCATAAAGAGACATTGATAAGTGTCCAAAAAGCTCCAAATTGTTATTTATAACAAGTATAATGAGATTCAATTTCCACTTGCAAAGGCTATCTTGAGAGCTRGTACAATATTGTCAACAGAGAAAGAATCTCTCAATAACTGGTGACTGACAAGGGAGTTATCTAGAATATCTTAAGGGAAGACCTGAAATTTGAAACCTTTCAGACACCTGAGACATGAACATCCTGGTGAAATTTATGAAGGGATTTTTATCCATCAGACACTGTATGCACAGCCTTTGCCAGATAAATTCCTCACCTGTGTACTATTATTGAGATGTTTGCTTCTCTGGTAAATTAATTTCAAATGACTGGAAATACCCACAGACACAGGCTGTACTTTCTTTAAAGTTCAGATTAATAATGCCAGGCTATGAAGCTTAAAATAAGCATTAACTGCTAAAAACTATGGCAAAAATGAAGAGTGTGGAAATTACACCATATACTCAGATGTGATGAGTTTTAAAATCCAGTTGATCTTGGGAGAAGAAAATTTAGTCTAAAACCAGTATACTTTATAGTGGTCATCTATCCACTCAGATTAAAATACATAGTGGTTCACCAAACAACATAGCATAGAATTATCAAATTACTTAACTATATTATGTCTCTTTAACTACAAAGAGCTTYATATAATATGTGTACACAAATGCACAAGTATGCCTACATGAAAATGTGATATATGTGTATAAATATGTTTGTATCTTTGCTTTTAGTTGCTGGTTCTTTCTCTAGGTTTCTATTTGTTTATTTTTTCTGTTTCATGTGGAAAKCCAGCATACTGCCAGTTCCTGGATGGCCTAGGCCTTGTGTGACTTTCTTAGGTGTCAACTGGAAATCCATACTGTTGAATTTGATATTTAATACTATTTGATATTTAATGCTATTTGATATTTACTATATTACAGGTGCTTTCTGAAGCTATAAACAAAACACAGTGGGTGAGATCACAGCTTTAGCACCCAGTTTATTGTTGGCACTCGATGGAATAACTGTATTTAAAGACAGCTGTATTTGTTACACAATATGTTTTGCCATCATTAGTAAATAACAGTTTATAATGCTTAGAGATGCAAACCTAAAGATCTGAAAAGTTTATGTTATGTTTTCAACCTAAACAACAAGACTGAAAATATCAGTCTGAATTATTCTAAAATTCCAAGTTTGTGACTAATAGAATAAGCTATGAAGACAACTGTTACTTATTAATATGTTGTAACACATTTAGAATAAATGTTCCAGAATAATATCCTGATAAATCTGTAAACCCATTCYGAGTCAGAAGAGGTAATCTGTTAACAACAATTCAAAAAATGAAGACATATTCAGAATTCTTACTTTGCAYAGGATAAAAAAGTTAGAGATATAGATATGGACATAGATTATATAAATATAGATACACATATAGATTATAGGTATAGATATGGATAGATAACTCACATGGAAATAATGAAATATTTCTGGTTTTAAGGGAATCATTAAATAACATCTTTGTGTAAACAATATTAAGATAGAAAACATCAAATAAATTTCACCTTATCCTCAATTCAGGAGTTGGATCAGGGGATTGTAAGATATTAATTTCAATATTTGAAAATGAGATATATTCTAGAAAAATATTAGTGCTGTTCTAGTGTTTAGAAAGAAAAAGTGGCATGATCAAAAWTTTTGAGCAAGTAATAGAAAAAGTCTGAGATGGTGTTCATATTTATATTTGTAYTAGAGGTTAGAAAGATAATGAATCTGACAACTCATGTGTTTTTTATAGGAAAATACAATTGCTCTGATTCCATTATTAAGGTTTTTGTGAGTAATTTTTCAATGTATTGTATGTTAAAAATGTCATATACTGTTTGACAAAATGCATTTGTTCTATTTTATACATGCTAAATAGATTAGAAAGATTGTTAACTCCTGGATAAGCCCTAGTTTAACTTCACATATTCCAACAAAATTAAAGGTTCTCCATCTACAGGGGGGCCTGGGTGATATGGTCTACATCCACATTAGTGAGCAATGAAGTCTAATGTGAGTGTATTTGTATAGTGAAAGCATCAGGGCTGAGGACTGCCTGCCCACAGACTTTGGGGGAAAGGATGACTTTTTGAAATATTTTATTTCTTCCATGGTTAAACAATTCTGGATAGAAAGCACATTGAGAATAAATCAGAAATGGAAGTGTGGTTCTCCGAACTTAGAAGGCTCAAATTAAAGGCTAGAAACTTTGTGATGTAAAAATTACACCCTGGCACGCCAAAGTATCGGTTAAAAACATTTGTATCTGGGTAGAATGTAATTGTCATCATTATATACAGCAAACTATGTTGGTTGACAAAAAATGCTCGTTGATTTGGATCCATGAAGAATAAGTCCYCATTTTCATTAGTTCCTGCACAAAATAATAATTTGAAAATCTAATCGAAATTTCAGTTGAGATTTATGATAAAATGCTGCAGGTGGAGAAGTGCGGACAATAAGTGCAGTAAATCAAGATAASTTTATTTTGCATATGAAATGACTATCACAGCACACCACTTGTATGGCAATGCTGGATTGCAAATATCTTTCTCAGACAATAAACTTTATATCTCTTATAGTATCAATAATAAAAAGCATGCCACTGTTATATAGATTTTCAAACACTTGTCATATCTGAAAATAAATGAATTAGTATGATTGAGTACTGACTTACTTCTCCGGAGGAGGATGGAAGAGTCAAAAATAATCTTCTCTGAAGAACAGTATCATTTTTTGAAAGACAGCTTAATATTCAGGGGTCTTGACACTCAACTAACTAAAAAAAATTATTATAAAAGATGAAGCTTGAAAATCCAGTAATCCTTAATGAATATTAATCTTTTAACTACTTTAAAAAAGAGTGTTTATACTCATGGGGAAATCCTGCATAAGAAATTATGTCCTGAGCATGTGCTGTTCAACATTAAAGTATCACTGGAATTAGTTTCAATTAAGAAAATTAATCTGAAATTGATTAGTGAGTATTCGACACTGCTGGAATTTGATTTTAATATACTAAAGAGTTCATATAATTTTTTATATGCAAACATTGAAGATGTGTTTCTATTATTATCTAATATGGATGATTATTTTCATCAGAGTTGGGAAATTGTTTTTTCCTCATTTTTATGCTGACATGAAAATAAGAATCATGGTTTTTCYCCATTTGTAAAATTACTGCACTTCTTTATTTTAGAATTTTTTTTTCCACTGAGAACAAAAAAGATCCATAGTCTTTTGTAATATATTTCATTTCTATGCACATCAGAKAAATTATTTTAAAACATGTACTTGAGAATCCTCCTTGTTCCATCAAAATTACACAAAATCTTCATCACCTGCATGGCCAGTAGTAAAACAAGGACAATGAATAGCAGATGTCTTACTGCTTTAGGATCAAGAAATTATGCAAATGGACAATGCCACAGTTTAAACTCTGTAAAGTTTTTCTTGTAGAACAAGTAGCATCAAAGAAAACATCAGAGGAGCCTTTGTGACTTTGTTTTTCAGTATTAGGATGGATGCCTGAATAAAATAAGTAAATCAYTTAAAAATAGGATCTAAAAATATATTAATATCAATTTGAATAAAAATGTAAAAATGTATATATAAAGAGTGTGTGTACTTGTGCAGATTTGTGTGTTTTGGTGTATATAACATGCCATTGATGTCACAAATACAGTTGGTATAAGTCATTGCAATGCTTATAGTAAATGACCATGTCATTCTTGGCTCATCCCTTAAAGTCTCATAGTCTTTAAGAAACTYTACCAAGCTGACATGTCTGTGCTGGGTTTGCATGGCAAAGTTATGAAAATGGAAGGGCTACAGGGACAGCTTCTGTGAAAAGCTGCCAAAGGCTTCCCCTTGTCCCACAGACAAACCTGCAGCTGGTTCCAAGAGGGACCATCCTCCCCCCAGGTCTAAGCCCGTCCCTGACAGTACCAGCATCCATGTGATAGCAAAATTAGGATGGAAAAAAGTTGTTGTGCAGGAGCAAATTGAAGCCAGAGGAGAGAGGTCTGAAAATATGTGAGAACTTGAAAGTATGCCCTGCAGGCATAAAGATCAGTGCGGAAGGAAGGAGTGTAGGTCTCCAGGAGACAGAGACATTCTCCTGCAGCCTTTGGCCTCTACCATGGTGAAGGCAGACTGTCCCCACTGCAGCCCATGGAGTTCCACAGTGAAGCATATCCACATGCAGTCCCTAGATGGCCTGATGCCAGAGAAAGTGGATATGCTTGATGGGACCTTTGACCCTGTGGGAAACCCATRCCGGATAAGGCTCCAGACAAGGACCTGTGGCCTTGTGGGGGACCCACACTGAAGCAATCTGTTCCTGAAGTACTGCACCTCATGGAAGTTRCCCAGATTGAAGTGGTTMATGAAGAAATGCAGTCTGTGGGAAAGACTGATATTGGAGAAGTTCRCAGAGGACTGTCTCCCATGGGAGAGAACTCCTTTGCTGGAGCAGAGGGAGAGTGGGGGAAGTCCTCTCCTGAGGACRAAGGAGCAGCAGAGAAAATGTGCGATGAACTGACCACAACCACTATTTCTGTCCCCCTGTGCCACTGGGAGGGAGGAGATAGATAGTCAGGAAGAAAGTCAAGCCTGGGAAGTATGGAGAGGTAGGGGAAAGGTGCTTTGATATTTGAAATCACTTCTCTTTAATCTGTTCTCATTTGATTGGCGATAGATTCAATTATTTTTTCCCAAGTTGACTCAGTTTTACTCACGAGGGTAATCTCTGAGACATCTCTCCATGGCCTTACTTTAACCCATGAGCCTTTAGCCATATTTTTTTCTCCTTTGTCCTGCTGAGGAGGGGAGTAATGGAGTTTTAGCAGAAACCTGGCATCAAATCAGGATCAATCCACCACAATATCTTTTTGGTTTTTTCCCATTTTCCTGATTTAGTAATTGTAAACCCCGTGGCAGACTGAAAGCAGATGGTTTTGAGCTAATGAGCAGCTTTTGGGTGTATTGGGAGTGTAGAAAGAAGAAGATAAAGATTAACATATATTCAAGGAGTATCACACATTTGGACTCAATGTCCTATTTCTGGCAGCTTATGCTTATGAAGTATTCTAGATAAACAAGACAAATTCCTGTAGCTTAGTCACACAGAAGGAAAATTGAAAAAAAAAAAAGAAATATATGAAGAAATAGGTCCAGACATCCTGATGGCTGTCCTGGCTATTCCAAAATTGTGTGAAGTTGTTTCCTAGGAGATTCTAGCCTTGATTTTCTGAAGTAAAGATTTTGCTTGTTTCAAGGGCAAAAATTACCTAAAGAACAGAGTAAATATTCCGATCTTCTCTGTTCTGTTCCTGTAGCTCAATATCTAAGAAACGAATGAGAAAAAAATCTGATTTATTATTTGTGCAATTCATTTCACTTGAGCCATGCTATTTCATAGCAGTTTAAACCTTTATGCATGCTCCTAATGTAGGAGTACTCATGTTAAGTAATAGAGCACCCCTGTAAGACGTTTAATGTGATAACTGGCAAACRTGACCTCCAAGTATTTCAGTCAACATCTTGGGAACAACAACATTTGTATTGGTTTGTATTCTAATTTTACTGATTAATTTGATTCCCCTCAGCTGTTAAAACCAGATAATTTGATCTGAAAATGATGTGACATTTCCATTAAGACCTGAGTGTTACTCACATACTGTACAGTACAACATAAAAAATAGACCTGTCTTGCACAGGTTTGCAATACACAATGACAATGGAAAAATCAAATAGGAAATAAACTTGCTGTAATGAAATGAGCATGTAATGAACATAAAAGAGCAATATTATAGAAGTGTTAATAACTGTTTATTAAATATGAATGTTTACAATTTCCATCAGACAAATCTATTTCATTTATCACAGTGTACTTTGGTGACAATGAAGGCACAAAGATGAAGACAATTTATTTGACTTCATTATCTAAACTACTGTGCTTTAATACCCCTGCTGTTCTAGCTTTCCTAACGTATCCTCTCAAGGATACCATTATGTGCCTGCTATTTTTCTGGGGATTTTTTTTTTGGTTTCTCTTTTTATTGTTGTGTTTATGTAGTAATAAAACACTGACAACACCCAAACAATTTCTTAATTTATATTCCACATGTTCATCTTAGCACTTACAATTATATATATTTGCAAGGACAAAGTAGGTCTGTTCTTTACAGATATTCACTGCTACTTTTATTGTTATATTTATTTATTAAGCAAAAGTCACAAAATATATTTGGATTTAGAGAATGAAACATGAAGGTTCATATAAAGTTAAAAAATAGCCATGTAGAAGAGGTATAATATTTCTGTGGATATGAGGACAGTGATGCATTATGGAAAAAACTATGAATAGGAGGAGGTAAGAAAACCTAAGATAAAATGCAGAAGTTTTATTCTGTTTATTCTAGATCTTTCAGATTCTTTTATACTCATTTCTTTTCCCTGTACAATGTCATCCTACTGTCCCCTGATWAATGCTGAATTATCATTTACAGAAATTATTTTCATTGCCTTAGAATGGCTCTACTCCATGCTTGCCAGGATGTACCTGGAATACTGTGTCCAGTTCCTGKTTGCCACCATTCAAGAAGAATCTGCATAGACTGGAAATAGTCCAAAGAAGGGACACAAGGAAAGGCTGAGGGAGCCAGTTCTTTTCTCCTTGGAGACGAGAAGGCTCAGGGGGAACCTCATCACAGTATTCCAGTGATCAAAGGGTGCCCATGCAGAGRACCGAGGCTCTCTCTTCAGAAGGAGAACTGGAGAAGACAAGGGAGAAGCACTGCAAGTTGCACTGGGAGAGGTTTCATTTCAATGTAAGAAAGAAATTTTTTACAGTGAATTCAGTAATTTGCTGGAACAAAKTATTGTTTGTGGGGTGTGGTAGGGTGCTCATTGCTGGATGTCTTCAAGATGAAATTGGACACAGGGCTACTTAATCTCATCTGTCTCCCTTTCTCCATGAAAAGTTGAACCAGATTTTGAGGTCCCTTCAAACTTTGGCTGCTCTATGTTTCTGTGAAATGACCAACCTTCTTTAGAGGTTTTCACCTTTCTTTGTAGTGACATTCATGAAATAAATTCTTGATACTATTTGTTTTTGTAGTTGTTGTTACTGAGTTTTTTTTCAGAGTCAGCTGTTCCCTACAGGAATGCACAAAGTTTAATGCATTTTTAACTTGACATAATAATTTAGGAGGACTTAGCCAGAAAGKTTTTGCTTTTTATCTCTTACAATCATTGGACTTCTTGATGAAAACATTTCCCAAAAAAAAAAATTTTTTTGGTGATTCTTCCACAAAATACCCCTGTGTTGTCTCATATTTTATAGGCATCATAGTAGTGTTCCCTTRTGTTTCTTTTGCCTCCAGGCTCTATTGAGGGAATTAGCCTGCAATATAGTCTCTAATTTATATTTTTCTTTCCTTTTTTTTTTTTTAAATAAGTGATTTTCTTTGAGTACAAGGAAACAACACTGTAAATCTTGACAGGTATCCATAAGATAGGATAAGATAGAAAACATGAGTACATCAAACAGACATCAAAAGGCAACAGCTTATCTTTATGATACTTGTGTTCTCTGAAAAAAATTAAACTGTAACTGCAGGTACCATACGTTCATTCTGGCCAAGAATTACAGTGTCCTAGAGAAGGGAAATGCCTTCTTATAAAACTCAATTTATGGCTTGTCGGAACTCAGTACATCCCTCCGAGYTGCTGAGGACCCCATCTGGGGGCTCGGAGACCTTGGCATCCTGCCCAAAACACCTGGGGATTTGATTTTGACCCCTGGAGCAAGTTGCCAACTTTGTATGAGGRCATGAAAGTCACACAGGTTTGAATAGTATAATAACAAAATGATCACARGGTGAAAATGTAGATTTTGGGATTTTTGGTATGGGAGTTATGTGGACAAGATGGAGGAACTTGGGCGTGTCCAGCCTTTCTCGTCCTTCTTCTTCTTGTTCTCCATTTTCTGCAGTGATGTTGATACTTTGAGATTGGTTTAGAGTAGAAGTGCACTGTCTAACATAGGTGATAGGTATTGGGAATTAAGTGTAAATATGTTAAATGTAGTTTGTAGTATAAAAGGACAACACYRCCTCAGGGGTGGTCGGAGTGCTCATGGCTGCCCTGCAGAGCAGACCTCCGCTAGGCAGAGAGAAAATTTTATAGATAAGAATTAATAAACAACCTCAAGACCGAACAGTGAAGAGTCCAGACTCGTTCTTCAGCTGTGCGGGCCAAAGCAGAGACATCCTGCGCATCTTGGGGCAGCAATTATCAACAGCAACCCGAGAATGGCTGATAAGCAATTAGAATATTTTATCAACCTTACTTGTGGTCAGAGTCTGTCRTACTGATGCTCTTCTTAGACTGGTTAAATTGCAAGTCAGAAATATGTTTAACAAATGAGAATTTTAGATTAGGACTAGAAGCACAAAAGTGTAGRTAGAGGTTTGTATATGTTGCTGGCAAGAGAATGCAGATCTCCAAGCAAACCTCCAAGGAATGCACCGGATGTTTTTGCGTTTGGAATAAGGACAACTGTTRGGACTACAGTTAATACACCTAATATCCGAAAGCTTTGAATAGAAAGGGGGCCAAAGGGATGCCTGAAGAAGGTTTAAGGGGAATGAARTGCGGATGTCTGCACACAGACAGAAGAATGACAAGATTTTTCCTACATGAGCTGTGAGGTTCAGACTTGCTTCCAGAAACAGTCCTATTAAGGTAMTATTAATGAGGGGAAGAAGAGTGAGTTCCAAAATACTGACATAAAACATAACTTGGAGAATAAATATTGAGGAGCTGACAATGCAAGGGAGAGAGGAAATGTTTAAAGAGTAAAAGGTACAAAAARAAAAGCTCAGAACAAAAATGAAACAATAGGGTAGATACTGCAGCTAGAGAAGTAATGAGGTGACTAAGCGAGGGTTCAGTGAGCAATGCTAGAAGAAAGAAGGGAAAGCTTTCCTCTTAAATAGTTTATCTAACCAGCAGGACAATTAGCAGCATGGTGGCAAGAATCATGAGGCAGAAACTGGACTTTTTTTTTATAGCCTTATATATTTTCAAGCAGCAAGAAATTTACAGACACTTTCTGCTTATTTCTRTACATTTATCTCAAGGAATACAGCCACCTAGCCCAAACCCCACATTTTAGACAAAATTATATCATTTACTTAATTTTAATTCACACATACTGGTTCCTCAGAAAGCTCCACTRCTTGTATGACTGATGAGTTAAGGAAACTTCCCAATCTGACTATSCACGGGACTCCCTGGCAGTCACATCCCAAGCCCACAGACTGCCACTGCTGGGTCAAAGCCCCTTCACAGCGGGCAGCTCCCATGACTGATGTGTCCCCCTTGGCTCCCCACACACCCATCCACAGCYAGACCAGGTTTCCTTGCCAGTTCAGCCCCGTGTTTCCCACAGCAGAGTCTCAGATGTCTCACTCCATAAAGCCATTTATTCACAGCACAGTAACACAAGAACAGCCTGAGCTGCTGCCCCCAAGGTACACCCCACTCAAGGAAGCCCTGGGTTTTRTACCCTCATAGTCCACTCATGGGAAAGGTTCCCTCTTCCTCATGAGTCTTYAGCTCCTGTTCCCTCTCTTTGTCCCTCCACCTGGTTGGCATCACCCATTTCATCTCCTTTATCCAAGAGGTCGGTGATTCCCAGTTCCTGCTGTCCATTCCCCTAACTGATGTCACTCACCTTGGTGCCCTTTGTTATCCCAAAGGTTGGCAGCTCACAGCCTCTTGCCTCTGGCTCCCACCCAGATCTCAATCTGGATCTCACTCTGCAGCTTTCCAGCAGAGCTATCCAGACCAGGAGTATTCTTCAATAGATGAGTGGCTGCATCTTATACATTAACAAATGACTCATGAGCATTCAGGACCTGCCTAGTGAATCTATCTCAGCCAGTGTAAGAGGTYCCACGGTTCTCTCTGTGAACATAGACCTTTCAGTGTGATTATGAAAGTTAGAAGCGAGCATTTCCAAGGTAAGATGAGTGGAATTGTTTTAACTGAGAACATGTGCAAAACTTTTCTCAAGTCACAAAATTAATTTTTCAACAAAACTCAAAACTCTGAAATGTGTGATTATTTTTACAGAAGTGATTATGTTTATACAATTTTCACAGTGAGGAATTCATTTTTGTGTAGGAGTTTTTTTGCCCATGTGTGCTTACACTGCATGTGCTAATATAATTTAGAAATTAAAACAGTGAAAAAGCCCACAGTAAATAGTGATCTTGACCCCTTAAAATAAGCAAACTTCAGAAACATTAGAGAAGCTAACATAGAGTTTGATTTACAAATATCTAACTTCCCCTGAATGTTCAATTTTATCTACATAACCTTGTCATTGCTGGCAAAAAAAAGTGGAAGCAGTTTCCAAGGAAGTTGAAATTATCTGAGACTACCAGCTTCAAGCTCTTTCATTAACTAGCTAATAAGTTAATTATTTAGGTGTAATTAAGATTTTTTTTTTAATCTTTCTTTTTAACTTTTTCAACTTCTTAAACTTTAAATGTTAGATCAGTTGCCAGAGACCTTTCTCGTGAAATCAAATTACTCTTGTGAATAGCTGCGAATTATTTCCTTGGCTTTTCAAAATACTGTAGAGAACTTGGAGGAGGAATTCCAGAGCTATTATATATACAAGCATGATAGGAGAGTTCCCCTTCAACAGAGACAGCTGAGTATTTGCTCAAAGTATGAGTTTCTTGTATGATAGTGGTGAATGGGGAAAGAAAAATTACCTCTCTAACTGATTTATAGAGGAGTAGAAAAATAATCAAAATCTCTGCCTTGTAAACAGAACTTTCTTATTACAAATCTCTACAGAACTTTGAAAATTTAAATTCCATTTCCCCTACCAAGGGCACTAATAAACATCACTGTCTAATTCCTGTTGTGACACTTTGTATCTAGGATAGTTCCACAGGGCCAGATGATGTGACTGACTTTCCAGAGAGTCACATCTAAAATTAGATAGGATGCCCTACAGAGTCTGAAATTACTCTAAATGGCAGTGCTCAGGCAACCAGATCTTCTCCACTTTGTCTAATGAGTTTTCTGAACRGATTATTTTGAGACTTTGTCCAAGGTCCTGTTGAAAACCCAATTTAAACACATCACATGACATTTATTTTTCTGCTACTGTCTTGGTGTGTAGAAATAATATAGAGAAAACATGGTAATATTTTTCTTTTCTTCAAATGTTTTAGTATTGGAAGAGGTATTTTTTGTTTGATTGTCTTGTTCTGCTTGYTGTTGTTGTTGTTGAGTTTTTGGGGGGATTTTTTTGGGCCTTTTTTGACATGTTCATATTTGATCTTGAGGCTAAAGCATKCTCAACCATTATTAAAAAAATCTGAAACCAATCAATTTTCTCTTGTATATTGTCTTGGAGAAAATTCTCAAGAACTGCATTTGAATCTGGAGGTGAAATTCATTGCTCAAGCCCACCTCTGGTTTAGACTGCTTCTCTCTCTCTGTGAGACACAAGCTCTGGGTGAAATACTGGYCATCTGGGATGCTGATTGCTTCATAAATCCTAGTCCCTCTGAATGTAATTTGTGGAAATAAAGTTTCACAGACTTACCATAAGGATGTCCTGGCTTGGAATCAGTGGCCAGAACTTCTTTTTGGAGTGTGAATATTAAAGAGAAAGGGAAGAAATTTACAAACAGAATTGAGACAATGAAACCATCAACAATAATCTGTCTGATCTTAAAAGGAGGAAAAAAAATATGCYAGATAAACTTGTTCATTCTTCTGACTGGAATTACAAAGCTAATGAACAAAGAGAATACACCAGATGTAATAAAGCTTTAATTTGCTTAATAAAGCTTTAAAATATTTTAGATCATATTTTACATCAAAATCTTTCCAGACAAGTCATTTAAGTTGGTGTGGATAAAGAAGCCCCTACAGTGTCCTCCATAATGTGTTATTATGCCACCAGGCAGAAGGACAGGACCTAAAATATGGAGGGGRCATGGAAAGAAATGCCTTCTTGGGGTAGCAGGAGAACTCCCTGCTGGCCTCCCTGACCTTCCCAGATGCCCTTACACAATTAGTATGAGGCTCTGGAACTCGAGAGTCAGGCAAATGGTGTAAATAAAAAAAATCTCAGTCATGTAAAGGTAATCTTATACAATTCCTCATATATAGKCCTTCCCTTAACTATTTTACCTGCTTAGTCAAAGCTGCTTAAAACCAATACTGCTGTGTGTCCAATAAAGTATTCTCTATGAAAACATAAACACAGGTACGTACGCATATCTAAATGTACATATAACGGGACTGTTCTCACCTTCTTTGATTTGACCATCATGTACTAACATCTAAAAGGAAAATTAGAATTTTTCTGTTTCCCTTTTTTTCATATACTGATACAACTAGTCACATACAAAAGTATACAACTTACAGCACGATAGTTTGTCATCAATGTCATTGAATCATGGTTTCACCTCCGTATGAGTGAAACCTGTCTAACTTTGGGTTTTTTTCCCCCTTCCAGACCTGAGATATTTGTAATTAGAGAGGAAATTCTTTTATGAATCCTTTCAAACACCTGAGGCAAAAATCTTAAACAAGTGAATATGAATATATTTTTGGGTTTTCTAAAGTAACTATTTTAAAACTTCTAAGAAATTAATGTATTCACAGATGAAGAATGACTGTAACATTTAGGGAAGACAAAATTAATTTTATTCTCTTTATGTCCTAAAATTTATCTGATTATTCTAAATCTTCTGATGCTAATAATTGCTGGCCTTCAAACTTACAAATTTCTCTCCTATATTAAGAAAAACAAACCAACAAACCATGTGGGCATGCGTAGCATTCACCATACCTACACTCTGGTATTTTGAGCCCTGTCAGCTCTCCTTATGCCTATAGACACTTTGAAATTGGTGTGCCTTGTCTAGAATCTGGACTTCAAAGTGAAATTGGTGTCATAAAAAACCTCACTGCTTCAGATCAGGTAAAGTTTTAAACTCTGCTCTGCAAGGGAAAAAAATAAAAGCTTTATTTTTTAACTTGCTTTCCTCTTTGAAGTCTGGCTTCAATCCAGTTTAAAAGAATCTGTCAGCAAAGTCAGCAAGGTTTGTGCTGGAATTTTGATTTCTGCAGGGGAGTCTGTCCTCAGCTCAGCCCATAGAGATTTTCTTGGATGTGGCCCATGAACAGTAGTAGATCACTGCTATTCCTCCTCCTCAGGAGCACACTCAGGGAGTCTGCTGCACAGGATGGGGAGAAATAGGAAATAATAGAACTAAACCTGATGATTTTGTTGTTGAGACTTCGGGCATTCTTTTGGCCTTGCTTCACTCTCCTTCATCCATATTAAAAGGCAGGAGGAAAGAAAGAAAAAAAGGAGATATCTTTGAAATCTGAACAAGGGTCTTGTCTTCAAGATACGTTTGTAACAAGCACTTTGTGATAGTTCCTTGCTCTCTGCATTACCTCCCACTGCTGAGTGATTCCCAGCTCCYGGAGTTCTAGTCTGAGCATATGAGAAAATTCACTGAAAGATCTACAGCTAAAGYCTGTGATGTGAGATTGCAAAGCTCTTACTCCTGCACCTATTAAAAAAAATTCAATGCTACAGGATAGCTGCACCAGAAATGTTTCAGATTATTTTGGTCAGAGAAAGAAAGCAAAATGAGGTGGGTGGGGTTTTTTGTGGTTTTTTGGTTTGTTTTTTTTTGTTTTTCTGTTGTTAACAAAGCAATCTTAAAGCGTAAGCATTAAGAAACAGCAGAGAACATTTTATTTTACACTGGCCTCGCCCCCATACTCTGCATATTATTCCTCTTATGAGCTGAAGTTCAATTGCCTTAGTTTTTAATTGTTTTTGGTAAACCAGACTATCTTCATCATGTCACAGTGGACTGCCTGTGACATGATGGTGGCTGAGGGAGATGGAAGGCTGCAACATGTGAGGGAGGATGCAACAACTGCATAGGAGAATGGAAATGTGATGGAGGGACTGGACTCTCATAGGATACCAGATATGTCAACATTGACCTGAACAGTGTAGTAATTCAAAATGCTTTGGAGATGGATGAAAGCAAAGATTACATCAATTTTTATAATATACTTTCCCATCATCCTTTTTCTGAATAAAAAGAAAATAATTTTAAAAAGTTTCTAAGACAAGACTTTTGTTCAGAAATTACTATTTCTACCAAATTAAAAAAGAAAAACAAGCAACAGCAGCTTAAGAAATAGGAAAAATCAGAGTTCTTTGATAACACTGAAATTTAAAATATTCAAGGACTCCATGTAATATCTTTTAAAAACCCCAATTTAAATATATGTTTTCTGMTTTATCTACATAATAGAGAGCTGACTAACCACATAAAAGACCTTGATAAAGTTATAAAGATAATAATATATGTATATTATATATGTTAAGGTATAAGGGCATGAATTGTAAAAAAACTAGTAGAACGCAATGAATTTTAATTTTTTAATGTTTACAATTCATTACTAGATTAAGGGTAAATAAGCATTAATCAAATAAAATTGTTAGGTCAGTAGCAAAAAAGTTGTCTGAAGTTTCTTGCAATTTTCAAGGAGCCCCAACAAAATTAAACACAGGTTTTTAATATTCTTTACCTGATATTAGCCGAATATTCAGAGAGAATGACATTTGAAAAATATTACTTATGAGACAAGGAATTCAAAAGAAGATGATCAGTAGTCAGGACTCATTAGTCCAAAGAGTCATAGATTTTCCCTTGTTCTTAAATAACCAATCCTATTTGTTTGGACTTTTTTTTAGTATTATGATGATAAATTTGGATAATCAGCTTGGAGGAACAAGATGTGGCATCTCATCTAAAAGTTTGGAATTAGTGCCAGTACTTTTCGTTTCTATGAAAAAGATCCTCGTTTAATTGTTGCAGAACACAACTTGCATAAATGGTGCTTTTGCTCCTTCTACTACAGGATTCACATACATGTTTGCATTTTTTTTWAAATCTGAATTCTTACTCTAATTTAAATTGTAGGGAAAATATATTATCCTCCAAATTTAAAAAACAGAAGATTTCACATAACCTGCTAATATTTTCTAAAAATGAAAAAAAAAAAAATGTTGGCTTTGAATATATCTATTTTTTCTTGGCTGGACATAAGTATTCCATAAAAATCCAAAATATTTCTGGGGTTTGSTGATAAATTTTGTCATTAAGACCTTTTCACAATTCTAATGTCCAAGCAGCAGTTGAATTCACTGGGTTGTAGAGAGCAAGTAATTTTAAGATTCCTTTTGATTGTTCTGAGATTTTACAGCATGCCTAAATTTAAGTACATTCAGAATGCCTGTTCTGCACTTATCTTCCACCTAAAGCCATCCACAATCCAGATCTAAGAGTCCTCTTGCTCACATTCCATGTAAATACCACTTAAAGGAGCAACCAAGGATAGCCTGAACCTGATAGAAAACCTGAGCCTCTATCCTTAGATRAATCCTGAGTCTGGGTTTGAAGTGTAATCTCCAAGATTTCTCTTCAGTTCCCTCTGGAATTAATGATAACAAGCTTAAAGGAAGCACCCTGGAGAGCTTCTGTGGAGGGCTCCTGGGCTGTGCTGGTGGTAAAGGTGATTTCCTAAATTTAAGCCAAATGCAGTGGGTACCTCAGTTAAAAAAACACACTTCCGCCTTTGGAAGTTTAGGCATTTTTCAATACATCAGAATTTTTATGCAGAAATCAACGGGCATAAAAATGTTAGCAAAGTTTCATAAACAGTGTAAAACTAATACAAGTCTTAAATCTCTTCAAGTGGTTATGGAGCTTAAGCATTCAAGAAGGTTAAAAAGTAACACTGCTGGTAATCTGTACAAATCTTGGGGAAAAAAAAAAAGATAATTGTGTAGGAAGTTCTGTCCCAGCATGCCCCTTCCTGCTTGTACCACACCTTTCTGAAGGCTGCTCRCCAGATTCAGACTGTGCTGGGCTCCTGACTTAGCTGAGGGTGCATCCCCAGTTCAAGTGTACAGTGCTGGGAGGCAAACCAGCTATCCTAAAGTACCTACTGCTTACTCATCTAATTCTCTTACACTCTTCCTCCTCCACTCTCTCRGGAAAGAGCAGTGTTCTGAACCTTCCCAGAGGGTGAGTCAGTCTGTCTTAATTAGGTTTCTACATTCATTGTGTTGGTTATGAGCTGAAGCCTTCATCTATATCATGCAGAAGAAAGAATGTGACATCCAGCTAAATGAGATTTTAGGGTTTTTTAAGGGAATGAACTACAGTTAGATTATACAGTAACCCAAAGTTCAAACAGTACATTTCAGTGTTTTAGCTCTTACAGTTTCTTGTGATTTTTTTGTTTTACATGGACCCCTAAGCGTTAATTCAACAAAGTGCTYTTGTATGCAATTGTATAACATAATTCTGTTCTCATAGAGTACAAAATTATTATTGTGGTAATAAGTGAGTCCAGTGCCTGCCAAAAAAGGAAAAAGGGAGGGTGCAATTTTTGAATTCTCTATTCAGCATAAAATGCAGAGGTTTTGATCTCACAGTGGTCCAAAAGGGTAATGATAGCACAAGTAGATTTTTAAAAACTATTAATCCGTTCCCACTTATTTTAGTGTCAGTTTGATATGTAAAGGGCTCTAAAACTTTTGTCTGTTATAGCTGTTCATCTTTTACAAATGAGAGGATTAAAGTTTTGACCTTCAATGGGTTTCTATGCATTTGCTTGTCTCTAAACATGTGAATAATCACATGCTGTTCTTAGGACTCTGGGTGAAGCATAAAATAACATTTATTTAACACCTTACTATATGAGAATTTCTTTGCTACTACATGTACAGATAGTTTAGTTCTGAACCTATTTACTAATGATATGRTTTATCACTGTAATACTGGCTTCATAGATATATATTAGTATATTATGAGAACATTTATCCTTTTGCATTAATGAAATTCAGTGAGTGAGGAATTCAGTGATAAATGTAAGGGGTGCTTTTTAGTGCAAAAAGAGGGGAGTTTAAGGATTGAGGTTTTGTGATACCTTATAAGTTTATAGAATTTAAAGATATTTTATTTTCCATGTTAGAATTTAGAAATCCAAGACACTGAAAGGAAAATGACAAGAAACAGTCCTTATCCTGTCATGTCCCAGTGGGTTTGACTTTTTACTGTCTCTGTTCTTAGTGCCTCACCTCAGGAGGAGGAGAATACGATAGCCAGAAAATCAGAGTAATAATGCATAAATTTTATCTATGGCACTACAGTAAGAATAAATGCACTTTAATAATGTATATACTTTTAGCTTCACATATTCTTTGACACCATTGGTGGAAGTTTTCATCCTATTCTGAACTGATAACACTAACATTTCAGCTCTTGGAAAAAGTGAAGCCAAAGAGGGATGATACAGCTGAAGAAACTGATCGTTAACATCCACATGATTCCATCTTCTCTTCCTTTTACATAAGTTAACAGTGAAGTGCTTAGTATATCACTAAACTAGTGATATATGAGAATTTGCCAGAAAACTCCATAAAAAGGAAACATCTCTAAGAATTTTTATAACTAACAGTAAAGGGTACCTCAATGTCTATTTCAAAGCTGATTTGATGAATATAGAAAAGGTCAAACTAAAAATAACTAGACTGAATCAGTTATAAGTGTAGTAACATATGCCTCATTTAATAATGAACTCTAAATTTGCTCTGCAGTTTAAGTAGTATCATGAATGCTAATTCTGACAGTAAAGGGTTATGAACTACCTGTCTGCTTGAGTCTGGCACAAGGTCAGGCAGTTATAGAACTAATGAAAACCCTGATGTACCAAAAGGTGGATGATTGACATGAGTGTGCTAGCTGAAKAAAGTGCCGAGGATCTCTGGTGCATTAAAAATGACAGTGTCCTGAAACACAATTTACAGCACTCCATTTGTTTAGCCCAAGTGTAGCATTAAGCCCAGGTGCTTATTGCCTACATAACCATGGCAGAACTCAGGATGTATTATATTGAACTTTTACACTTCAATCACCAGAGGAATTTTTCTGGTATGGTTTGTGATGGTCAAACTAAGCCCATTATTCTCTGAATGTGTGATTATCATAGAAAGGCTTTTTCATATTTAATTCAGAGCATCCTGAAAATATGAAAAGGAATTATTGTTAAATCTTTGTAAGTGAAATAAAGCATAAAACTGTAAAATTGTCAGCTAATAATTTTACAATTGATTATTTAAAATTGTTTGAAAAGCCTGTATTCTTCTATATACTAGAAAACCCTTTGTTCCTTTTGCCTTCTAGCTGTGCACTTCTCTTCCAGATCATTGCATACCACAGGATTAATTTTCATCCATTTATTTCCTTTTTAGCCAAATCTACAATGCTATGATTATTTTAAGTTAATTCCCRGATTTCTGTAAGTAATGAGCTGGTTTCAGGACATGGAAATACTGGACAACAAAGCATAAAATGGATATCAGAATGGAAAGTGTCAGAAAATAATTAAACAGAAAAGATTATTCTGAAATCTTGAGAATATCTAATAGGTAAAACAAACACCTTTCTCCCTGGAGTGCTTTTCTGAGAGGATTCATTCAGCCATGTAGGAATTCGGCCACACAGAAAATTTTAAAAGGAAGACTCTCAGCTACAAAATTGAGATAATAAACTGGAATATAAAGATTTCATTATTTAGAGCTATTCTGAACTAACTTTCAGATGTGCAGCAGCTCAGAAAAAAATTGATTCAGTTGACTTAGGATTCTGATTTTAAGAGATGTTAACAGCTGAAGTAGGTAATTGGAAAGAATTTTTTTTCTCTATTTTCATCTATTATCTGCATGTTTTGTCTCCTATCCCTCCTTACATCATCTTTCTTCCAGGTTTCTCAAATAATTTCTACAAAAMTTACTCTAAGTAAACACATTCTTTAGAGCTGTAAAGTTCATGTTGGACAAAGCAGACCTTTCTGGACCTCGAGAAATCATCTTCAGTTACTGCATATAGAATAATGTATCTAGTTTTGAATCTCCCAATTCATCAAGTGAGTAACATGAAAAAGAGGTAACTCACCAAACTAAGTGTCTGGAACATAGGATGCACATGGAGAGGCTGAGGGAATGGAGCTTGCCTAGACTCAGAAAGAAGGTCTGTGGAGGGATGTGATAGCAGTTTTCCTCCTCTGCCTAACAGGGTTTAAAAAGAACATGGAGGCAGGTTCTTCTCAGAGTGTCACAGAGAAATTACATAAGGCAATGGCCACCATTTACAGCGATGGAAATTCCAGATACAGGCACTATCAAGAACCATTAAATCAATAACAAGTAGCTTGGCCAAAGGCTGGACAAAAGCTGAAGTAACCTGATATAATTTCACAGCTAATACTTGAGCAGGAAGTCAGACTAAATAAACTCCATGGGTCCCTGGTAACCCAATTAATTTTAGGAATCTTAATGCTAATCTTCTAGACACCTAATTTGGTGAGTTACCCTTTTTTCATGTTGCTCACTTGATKAATTGGGAGATAGATACAAAACTAGATACATTATTCTATATGCAATAACTGAAGATGATATTGTGATGGAATTATTGGTCTATAATGCTGGRTAAACCATCTGTATGACCTTTTTAATGTGATAAAGATAAAACTGAAGGTTAAAAATGAAAATAAAAGTAATAGAAAAATTAAGTTTAAGAAAGCAAGTAAAGCATTCTTTGTATTCTGTTTCTGTGTGGCCTTTGAGCTACAATGCATGTAATGCATACATTCTCCTGTGGTTTTCAAATATGAATCTGTTGCTGCTGCATGTCACTATAGTAAATCTATTATAACAACTGTCTTTGACCATTAAATGGAAAAAGGAAAATGGATTTTTTCACAAAGGTTAGACACCASGTTCATGGTGGTCATACGATCTCACAAGAACTGAAACAGAAAAACAACACCCATAACTGTTTCAGCATGTGCAAGAGTCAGACATGTACAAAGCTGCTGAACAGAGAAATTTTCACAGTGATTCAAGGCAAAGTCATTTAGCACAGATGTTTCTGTAATCGTGATGGACTCAGAAAATTCAGTGCTCAGTGGTCCTTGAACACACATTTCCCAGCTATATGGTGTATCTTGAGTAATTAATATAGTAAAATGGAAGAAGCCTAGTCTGGGTAAAGTATATCTCCCTGAAAGTTATGGGGAGCAGGGAAGAGGATGACAAAGCTTTATCTGGTATATTTTACTCTTACATGATTGGTTCACTAATAGCTTTATTCTATGGTTTGGGATTTTGTTTTTGGTTTTTTGCTTGATTGATTTTTAGGATAGGGGTTATTTAGCACATGGTGCTTCATTCCAAGTGAATCAAAACAGCTGTGATCAACCATGTTGGAATTTTGTTTCATTCCAWCACTCAGCAATATGAAGAACAAAAAAATAGGCATTGCTCATCAGTCAGGTAGATATTTGCAGCAACCTGAATGGCAGAGCTGGCTTTCCATTAAAGTCTGACAGTTTGTCTAATTTTCCTTTGAAATCACAAACACTGGATTATGACGGAATGAGGAATATATGGAATATTCTTAGAAGAAGAGGAGGAAAAGAAAAGAGAATGTAGGAGATCACATAAAACCTGCAATCCAGAAAAACATAATACAGGGCTTTGGACAGGACTTTAACTATCYGGGTGCAGGGGAAGGTGCTCCTGCCCATGGCAGGGGAGGATGGWGGTAGGTAATCTTTAAGGTCTCTTCCAACCAAAAYCATTCTATGATTCTATGATCTATTCTACAGGGATGAATTTTACCAAGTACCATCATATGACATAAAGACAATATGGGGTTACCCTGCATATCAACTGGGATTATGAGACTAAGTATTCAGTTTAGAACAAATAGACTGAAACAGAAGCCAGTGGAGGAATTAGCCATTGTTGGACTGTGCTAGTGGTTGTAACCAAGTGAAACAAAAAATTACAAGGCATTGTGYGACCAAGTACTAGAAGAGGAAAGGTTATGCACAGAATCTCTACATTAAGTCAATTCATGATCCCCTTTCACCATTATGTACAGACATTCTTGTTCTGTCTATATCTCCAGGTATAGTAGCAGGCTCTCATACTAGAAATAGCACTGGTCTCACTCTCTGCAGAARTAGGAATTGCAATGTGCCATCATATCTGGCTTCTTGTCTTGAAAAAATCAAGTTGTCTTACTTTTTCCATTTCTTTACCTGCCAAAGAGTATTTTCTGAGGATGTGTCACAGTCTTCAGTCATATACATAGCTGATACTGAAAAGCACTACACAAAAGAGAGCTCCTAAAGCTTCCTATTCTTTTCCTTTTTAGCTGTTAACAATAAAACTGAGAACAGTGATGTTGGAAGTGGAAAATCACAGATCATTTATCTTTTCCCTTTCCTGATCTGAACTTTCCTTGTGACTAAGAAGAGCAGAATCCTCATTCATGATCCAGAGAAAGCTTTCCCTAAATATATCTATTGATAAAGGTATATGAAAGGGGGCTGTTCCTTCTTCATCGCATACACTGAGGCTTGTCATGAGGTCAGAGTGACACACTCTTGTGCTGTCTCAGGGACCATTTACTCCATAATSACTCACATGAAGTGGAACTACTCCAGCAATAGAAATGGAGACTGACCTACTGCAGATGTCCCAGAGACTGATCTTCAAACCTCTGCTGTGGGATGTATAGATGTTACACATGAAGATGCTGAAGCCCCCTAGTACTAGATAAAAGATACAAACYTCTCTTTTCCGCAGCCTATTGTGAGATGAGGAATATATATGTATCAGAGTCTAAAACAGAGTTCAAAGTTCTGAACCTTGCTCAGGTGCTCCCAGTAGTGCATGAACACTATTCCGTGTACCTAATTAATCTTTAAACATACATGGCACAGGGAAAAGGCTGTTAGGGTATAAGTGAAGAGTTTCTCCTCATTCATACTCATGTCATTCCCAGGTAGTACTTGAAGGCTTTTCTGAAAAATAGACTTTGTGGCGTTTGATTCCCCTGAGCCAAAAACAAAATTTAGGGCAACGGTGACTCATGTTCTGTGTGAATGTTCACATTCAGCTGTAAAGTAGCCAGGAACTACTGGATAAAGAAAAGTAACTTTTTTTAAAGTTACTTTAGAAGTACTGACCACAATCCTGTCTTGAAAGAGAAAGCTTAGTCACTTCCTTTGTGAAAAATTTCATGGTTGAAAAGTTATTCAGAGGTAAAATCTATCAATTTCTCCAGTACTATCACAACCCACTGAAGSAGATAGATTATCCATTGAGTAGTCTTTTCTGCAGCACTTGGCCCTCCTGAACTGTAAGGGATTTTTGCACAGAAATCTTCATTGAAAGACCCTTTTTGCCAAACTCAGGGCATTTTCAGGGCTAGACAGTGTGTCAGGTACTTTGCTCTGCATAACAGAGCATCTGTTATTACCCTGCAGTCTTTACAGATGTTATCCAAACTTACCCTTTGATGGTTTGCAGGGTAAAATGGCGTGAAATAAAGGACAGTATTTTACAGCTCACTATAATGTCACAGAAGAATAATCCCAGTGATCTGGATGAGATTTGGATGAAATTTCASAAGTACATGGCTGTTGTAGC
The DNA here is from genome assembly GCA_014549065.1 of Cardinalis cardinalis. Taxonomy (NCBI): domain Eukaryota; kingdom Metazoa; phylum Chordata; class Aves; order Passeriformes; family Cardinalidae; genus Cardinalis; species Cardinalis cardinalis. The sequence goes on along the minus strand of JACDOX010000066.1, from coordinate 103,940 downwards.
TGAAAGGATACTCAGACCAGTAGTATCAAGGGTTGAATGGTGGAGCTGAGCTCAGTTTGAGCTACCAGATGGGTGGAGTGACCTGACTACCTGCATATAATAGCAAGAGAGGTTGAAGAGGTCAGTCTCACTTCTAGCATGATACATGTTATGTCAAAATGGTTTGTGACAGCTCCCACTGGCTCAAGAATGACTCCTGCTGACTGAGAAACACTTATGACAGCTCCTACTGACCCAGCCAGTGGGAAACACCTCTTTAACTCAACTGGGATAGATGGTACTGACAAAATACAAGAGGTCCAGGTCAGATATCAAATCTTTGTCAGTACATTGCAGTCAGAAAATGAAGTCACATAGTCTGCTCCTCTTCCAAGTAGTTAATCCAAACTGGAGTATCATAGTTTGCCTAATATGCTTAATAATGCATTGGGTAAAGATCCTAAGTGATTAATCTTCTTTCTGCTTTCTCTCTTGCTCAGCTTTCATTGATTATAAACCTCATTATTTATTATATTTTTATATTTGTATATGAATATATGTTTTTATTTTACATAGTTATTTATAATAATACATACAATTATATACATTTTTATAAATGTATTACTGAAAAAAGTCCTGAAAAAGTATTGGTATAGGAAAATACTCAACCATGAGTATTAAAATAAACCTGTGTACAACCAAATTTGAATTACATAATACTACATTAATGTATTTTAAAAGAATGCCTTGGTTCTGTTCTGCCTTAAAGAATATTGGGTCTCTACCCCATCATTCTCTGAAAAATTTCTAAACATAGAGTAGCAGCCATAACATAGAGAAAAAAGTTCAAGCTGTTCTAACTGGTTACCACTGAGATAGAGAGATGAAAGTGAATGATGTGCTGAAACACAAAGCTGCAGGATGGGATTAATAGTTCTGCCTTTTAATTTTGCTTCCTCACCTTCCCTGCTTGCAAGCTTTAAAAATATGCTGCTCACAATGCTGACCAGTAATAATCACCATATTTATAATGGAATTCATCTCCTTTTCATCTGTTGGCATATGGCTTTCAAGATGCTCCATCGTTTTTTGTCAAGAATGTACAACTTCAGGGTCAATCAAGCACAATCATTTGTGTTTTACATCAGCAGAGTTCATTTATATATGGAAACAATACCTAATGAGTTATGGTGRATCATATAATAAGGATCTCTCCTGACTTATACAAATTTCTCACATAATTTTGATCCAAATAAGATACAAAAGAGGCTTAAACYACAAAGTGAAGTCTCCTGTTGGTGACATATACTTGATCTTTGTGTGTCTTTATCAGTCATTTCTTATAGCACTCTGTGTTAATAATTTGCATTTATCCCTGAAAGTTTTTCTTTTGAGAAGTTTATAGTTGAACAGACATTAGTATTGAAAAATTTAMATCACTTTTCTGACAGAATGCCTTGCAAGAATGGCTTATTGAAGTAAAATATTATCTATTTGCTCAGTCCTAGTTGTTATRTATAATTGATTATACAAATACAAATTCATCCTGCTAGGATTGCTGAACCATAAAAAAACCAACACAGACACTTGCTTACACCAAGAACCGAACAAACTTTTTAAAGCCAAAAATATTTTAACATCCTTATATTTCTGCTTTATCTTGTGTGCATAACTACCTAAGMAGCAAATTGGCTGGTCTCCTGTTTTCACCCAAATCAGGACCTGGAATCAAATCCATGAATAGGATACCAGCTGGATCAGTCTTACCTGCATTGATCTTATGAATCATATGAAATGTCCTACCACTCTCTGCTTCTTTCCATTCAGTGAAAAGCACAAAGCATCTAGTGCAGAGAGAGCCCTCTCTGATATCAGGTTTTTGTCTCCCCAAAATCTGGCCAATTTTCTGCCTCTGGGCTGAACATGTCTGGCCGCTAAGCCCCTACTCTATCCCTGACTCCCCCYACCAGGATGCAGGAGAGACTTGGAAGGGAAGATTGAGACAAAACCAAACCAAGCTAAAACATTTGTTGAGAAAATTATACTTTTATCAATGAAGAAAAAATAGAAACTAAGTAGCTGGCTCAAAGGCAGTCACTCATTACCACCTACCAACAGAACAATGAGCAATAACTACCTTGGAAAAAATCCTGTCTGTTTTACTGCTGAGGCCAGTGTTTATGGTATGGGATATCCCTTGGGTCAGCTGTCATTAGCTGTCCTGGCTGTGCTGTATCTCCTCCAAACGTCTTGCTAAGCACAAGACTGCTCTTTGGGGCAGCAGAGTAAGAAATAGAGAACAAGTTAAAGATGCAAGAGCTAAAATACTGATGAGTTTCAACACTGTTTTGSTCACAAAGCCAAACCACAGCACTATAAAGTCTACTAATTAGCAAATCAACTCCATAACAGCTGGACTCAGTACAAAAATTATATCTTCAAAGACATTCCTTAAATGTCATTTGGCCCTAGGTTTCATGCATCTTGTCTACATAAAAGAGTAAAAGAAGAGCTCCACTCTATTTCAGCTGAAGCAGTATAGAAGCTGATGAAATAGGCATGTTTTATTTTCCAGTGGCACCTATAACACCATAAAACTATTAGATGCAGGTGCTCAGACATCAGCAGGCAAGGGCTGCAGAGGTAGCATCTCTAAGGAGAGACAGGCTGGTTCCCATCTGCCCAGCTGGTTCCAGCCATCTCCAGTAGACACACCAAGGGACACAGCAGAGCCCCTCAGGAGAGATGGTGGCGCTTCTAAAACACTTAGAAGTGTTTTCCCTTCTAAGGGAAGGCACCTTCCCTTCCCTTAGAAGGGAACACACTTCTAAGAAAGGGCAAAACAGTGCATGAAAGTGGAGTGAGGGTGAAAATGTGAGAGAGAATCCTGTGGACACCAAGCTGAGAGAACAAAGGGGGAGGAGTTGCTCCAGCAGCTAGAGCAGAGACTCCCCTCAGCCTGTGAAGAGGACTAAGGTAAAGTAGATATTGATATGCAGCCCATGGAGGACCCTATGMTAAAACAGGTAAACATACTTTGAAGGAAGCTGAAGCCCATGCAGAAGAACACACTGAAACAGGGCAAAAGTGTGGAAGAGAAAGAAATGACAGCAAAGAGCTGTTACAGGTTGATCACCAACCTAACATTCCTCATCCCTCTGTGCCACCTGAGAAGCAGGGTCATGTAAGTGGAGCAAAGTTGAGCCTGGGAAAAAGTGGAGATGGGTATTTTAGTTTTCATTTTTCACCTAGATCTATTTTAATTGTCAATAAGTTAAATTTCTTTTTCCCCACRTTGAATCTGTTTTGCCTGTGATCATAACTGGTGAATGATCTCCCTACCCTTAATCTATGAGATTTTTCATTGCATTTTCTCCCCCCATCCTGTGGGAGAAAAAGAGTGAGACAGCTGCTGGATGGTACAAGTAAAACATTCACGTCCATCCTCTTTATTCAAACTTTAATTCATATCCCACAAGAAGGTTCTTGTGCTAGGGGTAAATCTACTTCCTTTTTGAAATATTCAGAATTACTCAGGATCACAGTACACTACATCTCAGGTGAATTTATCTGTGCAACACGTGCAATGAAAAGTGTATGTTATCACTGAGATGATTTTTGTCCAATGAAAGTAGAAATTGTGGTTATACAACATGGCTGCATCAGCAGTAGCCCTACATTTCAATGCAACAGAACATAAGAAGTAAAACCATATTGCTAGCTTTTAATCAATCTTCTTCCTGGACAAATAAATACTAGAAAAATAGTCTGGATAGACAAGGGATGCCTAACCCAGTAAAATGCAATATTTGGAAAACAAACCCAAAAGAAATGTTATGTTTGTGTTTGAGATCTTGCTTCATGTAAGAAAGCGAACATATCTTTATAACAATATGTACAAAATCTTGTCTTGGGAGTTATCCTTTTGGCTCAGCCTGAAGCACATAAGCCTACCCTCATATTCAGGCTTCAACACAGAAAAWGTGAACAGAAGATAAGCTTAAACTCAACCGAAGGTTAGGGCCAGTACTTATAATATAGGGTAGAAATTGCTATTGATTTTCCTTTTGCCATTTAATCAAAATTCTCTCAAATTTGGTTAGGTCACATAATTTTGAAAAATAAAATGTAGCCCACTTATATGATCAGAATATGCCTTTTCAGACCTTAACTAAATACACTGTAGAATATCTTGTACAAACATATTTTTGTTCCTTTGTCAACACTGCCTGGCATTACTTCGTGATTACACTTTCAAGACACAGAGGCAATTATAAGACTTTCTCTGAAGATTTTAATCTCTTAAAAGAATATGAAAAGATAAAAATGTCTCTAATGTTTAAGACCAATGTCTATCTAACYCAGCCTTCTGTCTCTGAAGTAGTCAGTAAGGGACGTTAAAAAAATCATTTAAACACAAGCAACTAAAAGCAAGACAAAAGAGAAATCCACGGTGCTAAAGTGGAATAAACTCTCTCTTTGTTATGTTCTTTCAGCTTCTGGCAGTATATCCTTTAAAGATTTCCTGAGCTAGAGAATCACTTCATCATGTTTAATAGCTCTTGACGCTTTTCTTTCATTAATTTGTATAATCACTTTTTAAAAGCCATTTATGCAYGTGGCCTCCACAATATTTTGTGGCAATCAGTTCCACAATGAAATTATGTGACCTGTGATTTTTTTTTTCTGTCACTGGTAGACTTGTCACCTAATAATTTAATCATCTGCATKTAATTCTGATTGCTGACATGGGATACATTCCCCCTTTTTGTGATGTTATTGCCTTTATATATTTTTATTGTTGTCTTCCTCAGTTATTCTTTCATTTTATTTTGCTTCCTTCTTTTTTTTCTTTTATTCTCCCTCCTAAGACTCTGAGTGCATTTAAATTGTCCTTGGACATAAGCTGTTCTCTACCTCTGATCATTGTTGTCAGCCTTCTCTGTACCTTTCTTAGTTCTCATATATCCTTTTGAAATAAGGGATTAGAAGTTTATATTGTATTCCAGATGCAAGTACCATCATAAAGTGAATTTCTATGGATCTCTATGGTTATATAGTATTTCATATTTTCTTCTAAAATCCCTCCTTAATAATTGCTAACATTCTGCTTTCCTTTGCAACCACTGCAGGGTATTGATCTCATGTTTTGTGAGAAATATCCAATGACTACAAAATCCTGTTCTTGGACTGGAGTAATGAATTTAGAGTCCATCGCAGTGTTTGAGCATTTACTGCTGTTTTAACCATGCTGATTGCTTTATACTTGTTGACATGAAATTCCATACTACATTATATCACACAGYCAGTGAGTCTCATAAGTTTTTTTCTGAAGCTCTTTAGAGTCAGCTTTAGTTTAGTGTTTCTTGAATAATTAAACAAGTAATTAATAACTGTAGCATAACATATACACAAGAGGACTGAACAAAGATAGGACAGACATTTCTTAGCATTTCACTGCTCAGCTTTGCATGTTTAATGTCCTTTTAGTATTTTAAATCTAAGGTTTAAAAATTCAGTTTTATTGTCTCAAGTGGACGTCAGTAAGTAATTATGTGTACACATACATGATACACAAGTATCATCACTACAATGAAAAAGACTAAAGTTTATCAAAGTATTCAAAATACCAATCAGACATATAGAAACACCTTAAAGAAAAGGAAAAGAGCACAACTTATCCATAAAAATGCTAATAAGGACCCAGAGAAGCACCCACTCAGTTTCAAAAGATCTTGTACTGCAATTTCTCCTAGACCTTGTAGCACACAAGGAAAATGTCTGGGTAGCAGTGAGTATTCTTCCATTAAACACGAGTAACAGTTGTATTGTAGTCAACACATCTTCATTTCAAGGTATATTTTCAAAACCCCTGACCTTTACTGTAAAAAAAAAAAAACAAAGAAAGGAAAAGTAAATTCTTTTATTCAGGCTTGGAGATTTGCAGTGTTGTATGATTGACACAGAAAAAAAATTATGTTGTACAATTCTATGGCAGACAGGCCCAGGGCTATTCAGATGAGAGAACTAATAACCATGCTGGCAAAAGAAATTTCTTATTAAAACCTTGTTAAGGAACTACAATAATTCATTAAGAGTTATATCATTATAAAAATCCATCATTGTTATAGACTGTTTCCTGGGGCTTCAGTTTAGTAAAGTTTGACGTGCCCTTTATGCTCCAAAATTAGGTAAAGCTAAAAATGATTTATGCACCGAAAATGTTAAAGATTTTATAAAGCACAAAAATAACTACCCACAGCTTCCTAACCTTGGTATAGTACCTCAGGGGTTCATAGCATAAGAAAAAAATGTCTTTTAAAATGGACTGTTTAAAGCCTTGTATATTCAATGGGTCAAAACCTGCTTACATTAAAAACAATGGGACTGCAAATGTCTTCAGTGGGAATAAGATATTTCACATGGAAAAAATAATTTGAGAATAACTAAAGGTAACATCAAAATGGCTTATGAGATCAAATTAATATAAAAAATGAAGAAAATAAGAAAAATAAAGAAGAAAAAAAACCCCATCAAATATGAGCAACTGTGATTTAAAAAATAGCATTAGCTAAAGCTCAATAGGTATTTTTCAGGATTAGTTTCTGTCCTTGTTCCATGCATATTTTCACTTCTAGCTAAAATTATGGAAATCATCTCCTCCAAGCAAAAAACCTGTTATATTATTTAAAATGAAATTAGGAAAACTGCATCAAATGAAAAGATTATTTAAGATTCCCTCTGAGAAGTAATGAGTAAACAACATGTAAATTTTTGCCTGAATAACAGTTTGAGGATAACACCATGTTATCCATTGAGGTCACCAGCAGTGCCATAGTGATGCTGGCTGCAGAGCTCAAATTCCATCCAGGACAAACTGCTCTGAACAGAGCTGCARAAGAATGTCTGTCAGTGGCATTGGTTCATGATGAAATGTGTTGTTTGGACCTCTGATAGTGAGYAGTGTTACAAATGAACACTGGCCAGTCCCTCACCGGTCATCAGCCAGATGTTTATGTCCAAAGTTATGCACTTTTTCATATGCATCATTAAGATCCATTTAGTTTAATTCACTGCTCAGTTTTATTACATGCTCAAGTCACAGCACTTCCACAATATCCAGACTAGCAATTTTTGCAGTTAATGCTGAAATTAATAGAAGTATATCACACTAATTGGCACGCTTCTTGGCTTTGATGCTGGCAGGCCAAGTGATGAATGGGTTGTGGAAACTGAAATAACCTTTCACTTTTGAGATGATCCTTGTCAGCTGGAATTGAATCACACTGGAAAGAGACCACTGTTGTTGCTTTAGCTGCACTATATTTTTGGAAGATGGCTGGATTTTTTCTCTCCACAGGCAGGACATTGAAAGATATTCTTTGTAAATACTATATTTACACATGGCCACTTTTGCATGTTGTTGATGAAAATGTAAAAGTGATGCCATGCATCTACATCTACAAAACCTTACTTTGAGCAAACGTGCACATATAAAGACAGTAATTCCTTGTTAAATTAACTGAAATGTTAACAAAAAAATCATTATTAATCAGGGTCTAATTTTTATGGAAAAGGAAATAATAGAAATATAGTTGAAATTTCTATATGTGCACTTCCTGTTTTCTAGCCCTTTTCCTGGTGCTGCAGTCACTTTCCCCCTGTTCTTGGAAATCCTAAAGCTGGTGGTGTCATACCACTGAATCATCAACAGCTGGATTCCTTTTCCAGAAGAAATGTGATCTTCATGCTGATTGTGTCTTCACATTCTAGGGTCCACTTGGGATAATTTTCTATGTTTGGGAAYTGCTTTAATACCTTTCCTCTTCCTTTACTGCTCCACAGTTGGATTTACTATCTTTGCTACATCCAAAGTCAGTTTTACATGGCTTCAGGTCTACCTTTCTGTAATTGACTGAATTGTTTATTCGTTTGGGATCTCCAGTGCCAGCCTGCACTAAATGCCTTATCATCCCACTCCTGAGGTCCTCTATTCTGCATTCTGCATTCCTACATTTCAGGGACTCTGCTCTAGTACCAGACCTGCATTTTTCTACACTACTATGGTCTGGTTTCTTACAGTGCTCTGTTACAGGCTACAGGGTAACTACAGGGTAACAAGGTAACAGTGCATCCATGCAAGGAGCATTCAAACATAAAAATAATTCTCAGATGTTAGTGTGCTTCCTCTGTGAGGGCAAAATACATCTATGAATGTTCCCATAAACACACAGATCCCAACCCTTTATAGTGTAATTTCAACCCCATGATTCTTTGTAATATGTGTTTAATTGGCTCAAGGAAATTTTTTTTTTCATTTTAACCAGAAAGCAAAACAGCTGACATTTCAGATTTAGAGAGAAGTAGGCAATAAAACTCTCCATGTAAAAAAAAAAAAAAAAAAATCTCTTCTTCCTCTGACATTTACCCTGGAAAAGATATTTGACATCAGAGTCAGGACGTATGGAAGGATGACACAGGGAACAAAAGAGAATAGGTTACCAGTCAGGTCTGAATGTAAATGAAATGTAGATACTGGGRTCTTTCTGGTTTCTTTGAAGATCCAAAGTTGATACCTGATGTAATATTCCTAATAACCTATTCCTGACATTAGATTCTTCTTTTCTCTGGCAATATTTTTAAATGAAATAGGTAGTGCCACCTGCTGTGAGTGTTTAAGCCTTTCTTACTCAAACCTCTCCGAAAATGAATAGGCTCATTTATTTTAATGAAACTCCTTTTAGTATGCACTTCAGGTGTGTAATCTAAGCTATCCAACTCATCAGCAGAATGGTAGGTAAAACAACGTATAGAATTATCACACATATGGAAAATTTTTCTATTCAGTTTGAAAAATACAGACTTCCTGCTTCCTCATAATTATATGGGAATAATTCTGATTTCTGCTTAACTGCTGTTTAGCTCTCTTTGCTGGTTGCCAGCTGGTGTGGACTCGGTTCAAGTATTCAGTGTTAAATGTTAAGGCCCTGTGTGGTTGCATCCTAGTTATTTAGTTCAGTTAAGTTTCCAGATGAATAAATGCAATAAGGAGGTTGTGGCACTTCAACCTCCACAGCATGTTTTGTCTCACCTGTGCAAAATGAAGAAATAGTTAGGACATGCAGCAGTCTCTGAATTGCACTTGCTCTGTGGAATGGTGYGTAAACCTGAGCAAATGCACATTTTATGCAGCTTTACAAACAGGAGACAACAGTAAGCAAAAGTTAACAAAGTTTATGACTTTAGCCAAACTGTTATTCCAAAAAAGGTCCACGCCTTAATTCTGAGCAATGGAAAAATTGACACAAGATATTTTTCAAAGGACTTAGATATGGCAGGAATGGGAAACAGATGTTTATTGTACTTTGCTATGTCTGAACTTAACATTTTATTGCTATAATATAGATATGGCAGATATGGTAACCACTTAAATGGTGCTATCTCATATTAAGATCTTCCTTAAAAGAGATAATTTTCTATTCTGTTGTAGGTATTTCGCTGTAAATATAGTGAACTATAACTCAGGTTGCTCAGCATAATCTRTATAGGATTATTTTTCTCTTACTGACCCTTGTGTTACACATCTTCCTAATAGGCTTGATGCTGCTCCCTTAAACTGCATTATACACCAAGAATATTTAGGCCAATATGTATTTTAAATAGGTTGACTACACCAGTATTTGTTTTTCACATCACTGTCTCAGCCAAATCCGTCCACAGTCTGAACCGGACTAGCTGCTCGGGCTTATGGCTGTCACCATTTCATGTAGCCTGCATCACACGTAGGCCATGATTCAGAGCTAAAAGGCCACAGGGCAGCATATCTCAGATGCATTAGCCATCCCAGTAAATCTGTGACTCACTAAGTTGTTTCACCTTCCTGTGGTATTGCTGGCATCTTGAGCTCTGCCTATGTGATTTGTTGCTGTTCATGACAGAAAACTGTCAAAATGAATATACAGTTAACCACCAAAGTCTAACTGACCTGAGTCTCTCTTTGTCCTTATTAGCACCTCTTCTTTCCATCAATGGCTAAGTCTCTGCTTTCACTAGAGCCTGAGGAACTCTTCCTTAAAGACCAAATTKTTTCCACAAACCATCTGTCACCAGCTGAATGCCTGTTTTTCCCCAGTTAACAGCAAGTAATGCTTACTCGAGCTATAAATCCCTGATGTGGTTTCAGAGAATTTTGTCTTTAATTCTTTCTTCTGTTTCGATCAATTCATCATCAGAGCATATTTTTTTGAAGTCAGGGGAAATTTCAGTGTACTGGGAGATTAACAGACCAGYTTTCCCCACTCCAATTTAAAACAAATGAACAACTTATTACCTTCTTTTCTTCTTTGTGCTAATGATCTGAGCTGTGAGTGACTCTTGAAGAGTATCTGCAACCATAGAATTGTCTAGTTCTATGATTCCCTTCATTTTCTCTTTCTTATTCTCTTTGGTCTTGTTTCCCTTGATTATTACCACAAGGGGTGCGTTTGGTATGGGCAGGAAAGAAAGAGAAACACAACATCCTCCAGCAACAACACCTTCCTATACTTAAGTTCTTGATTGTTTCAAAACAAAAAACACCAAAACAAGTCCAGAGGAACAGAAAATGTTTGATTTGTTTGTTAGAGCCAGAAGCTATGCTTCTTTGCAAAACAAATACACATCTGTCTTGCTGAGCCAAAAGCAAACTCAGGAGGAGGAAAGTCCAGATTTACTGATAGGACTGTAACTGCTCTGCAAATATGAATTATCACAACACCATTTAGAGCTGATTTGATATATTGACCTAATAATTTATTTGAATCTCAGGAATGGTATAAAAATCAGTCATATCTCAAAGGGGATTCTGGCTTCCTTTTGTTTTCTGTGTCATCTTTAGGAACATTCTGCATGTATATCATACCAAAAGAAGAATGTTTGTTTTTTTTTTTAATGTTTGTTTTTTTTTTTTCATGTCACAGGACAGAAAGTAAGAAAGATAGAAAGATGCGAAACAAAAAACCCAACCTCCCCAAGAAAAAAAGAGAAAAGAAAAAAAAAACGAAAAAAAACCACAAGCAAACAAAAAAAGAGATCCCAGACAGTGTTTATGATTGCCTTCTTTTGTAAAACTGCCTTAAACAGGCAAAGTTGAAGTTGAACAAAAGCAAATACTACGATCATAGATAGCTGCAGTCACACAGCAGGCATGTAACGGAGTTCACAGCTGCTTCTTTCTCTGGAGTAAGACATGCAGCACTAGAAACAGCAATGAGCTTTTAGCAAAGATGCCACAGATCAGCAGTTTTATCAAAGGGACAGACTTACTGCAGAGAATTTCCCATCCCACCATCTCATTTCAAAGAAGACACATAGAAGTATCTAGTGAATCAGAGACTACATTCCCATAGAGCTTCTTATGACAAGTGCTGTCAAAACCACATGGAAATATATCCTCTCTGATCTAACTTCATGCTAGTTTGCTGGTGCTTTTGAAAGGTCTTTTCTTGTGGGATTTTTGGTTGTCTGGTCGGTGGGCTGCTTGTTTTTGCTTGTTTTTGTTTTTTTAATAAAGAACCCCTTTACTGATAAGCTTCAGGTAAAAAACTGTGGGAATAAGGACATAGATTCCTGCAAATGTCAGCCTGTGTCTGGTGCAGAAATTGAATAAAATAAATTAGAACTAAAAAACAAATGCTTTCATTTAAATTATTTGTCCTCTGACATAAACAGAGAAAAAATCCAGTTAGCTAAAGCAGCTTTTGAAATTAAATTTAACATATAGTATTTTATGAAGAAAAAATTGTCCTTTCCCTTTTCCTAACAACAACAACAATTCTCTCTTTGACCATAGCTAGTAAAATTTGYCAAAATTAAAATCCAGTGTTTATGGCATTCCCTGCCTGGAGATGCTGCAGCTAAAAAAACAGAAAACCCAAAACAAAACCAAACCAAAGAAACTGACCCACCCCAAACAAAAACAAAAAAACAAAAAAACCCCAACACACAAAAATTCCCTAACAAACAAAAACCCCAAAACCAGAATAACCAAAAAATATGAAAGGAAGGAGGTTGTTTCTCACTTTTCTGTACTAAGAAACCAATCTATAGAAAGACAATATCGACTTTGGAATTTTTTAAAAGAACAACAGACAGTTAATCAAAATGGTTGTCCCAGGCCTGAACTGTAAAAATGCTTTGTGTGGGTGCTGCTGGCATTTCCAGCCTGCAATGGGAAGGGAGCTTTGTGTATCCTGTTTCTATCTACCTTTACAGGGTTTTGATGACTTGCCTTGCCAGGACAGCTGCTGGTGAACTAAAAAATACCTCTGCATGTCCAAGTGCAGGTGGGATGAAGTCCCACCAAAAAAATCACCATTTTAATTGTTTCTTAATAATTTTAATTTTGTTATTATTCATTTTTCTGTTTAAAGAAGTGCCCGTCCAATGCTTTAGGTAAATGTGCATAAAACTTGAAACAATCCCATCAGTGTTTTCTGAGGACTAASCAAGCAGCTGGTCTGAACAGAAAGAGCTCTCACTGGGATCCTGATTGCTCCCCAAGCATCTCCTTTCCTCCCACAAAGGTGCATTTCAGCAGACCTGCTGGAAGTCTTATGTGACATATAGACTCCCTGGCAAGCCAGTCTTTAAATTCTGCTTTTAGTTCCTCTGGCAGCTCTGCTACTCCAGAGATTTCTGAGCTTCTGTTCTTTGCTCTCATGCAGAAAGGGATGGTGGTCAGGATAAACACGTGGAAAAATAGAATAATGGCACATTTCAATGTGGAAGTGAAAATGAGCAGAAAGGGAGTTAAAAGGTGAATATTTTTAAGAGATAGGAGGGCACAGGTGTCCTTTTGTACTAAGTAAAAAAATCAGTTCTTTAAAACATGCTTTTACCTTCACTCTGCCAATCAGCATGCATGGGAATTAAACATCTGGAGCTGTGGTGCGTCTGAAGTTTGAAGTTTATTTCAAAGGAAACCAACTTTTAAAAAGTCCATCCCCTTGCATCTGATTTGAGCGCCTTCCGAAAAATAAGCAGTAAGAYAGCTAAGGACGAGTTGCCTTCTCTTTGCTGGAGAGGATTATCCATGTGTTTTGGGGCTCATACAGGGATAGAAACCATTTGTGTCTTCACATTATAAAAGCCAAGTCAGTCTTCATTGTAGTAGTGATTTAGCAGCAGGTKTCCTTATCATAATATTCAATACTTATATTGATATAAGCTTAGAAAGAATAGTTTGGTAGAATGGCATTTAGATCCAGATTTAATTTCCCTGAATGTAGGTGTCTAAAAGAAAGATAAATATATACATTTCCTATGTACTTAACAGAGATTCAATCAATACAGCCAATGAAGCCTGGAGAGCAAATCAAAGGTCCAGCCTTTAAAAGTCTGCCTAAGCTAAGAGTGAGTTGAATTACTCTCCAGGATCTTCAGATTGTCCTCATCTACAGCCTCCTCCAAAACTGCTAGGGGACYACAGGATGCTCTTGACCCAGTTTTCAGCAACACACTTGCATATGAAAACAAAATCCCTTGCTGTAAAGTCCTTTCTTCGTGCTCTTGGTGTAGTGAGAGGGGGACAAGGCTACTAGTAAAATGCAAAGTTAGAGGTAGCYTGGCTTCAGAGCAGCAGCCTTTTAGTTTAAGGGCTACCCTCCAACACTCACCTCCCTATTTGAATTCCAAAAGAAATTAGTGATATTTTCAAAAGGCCTGAGTACTGTCAGTTCTGGGTGAARTCAGCATTCTAACAGGATAGAGGAAGTTTTAAAATTTGTTTGGGTGGCAAGTCTAAATTTTAAAACATAGCCATATTTATTTAAAATTTAAAAGAATTGTATTTGTGAGTCATACTGACACCCAATGGTGTGAATCAGACAATGGGAARTTTTCAACACTACAAAACTGCACCAAATTTATAATCAGAGCAATATTTAAAAAAACGGTAAAAAATTCCTGTAAAAGAATCAATAACCTATTTCAGGGATAAAAAGAGAAAATTAGAGTTTTACRCAAATTGAAGGAATGGTAATAGATGAGAAATTTCATGAGAGAGCTTTATACCTCAAAGATTTAATTCCAGCAGCACCTAAAATTCAGCATGTTGATGTCAGGGCACTCAATGTCCTGCATAACCTCGGCAAGTGAACTTCAGGATAGCCTTGGGATTTTTTCTGTGCTATGGCAAAGGGAAGACTGGAGAACCATTTTGTGTGTATCTAGGGCAAAGGAAAAACAGTAGTATACAAATGTGGACAGAGGGGAAGGGAATGCCTGAGAAACAAAATGCATGGCTATGAGGTTTTCCAAAATTATATTTGTGGCTCTTCATGCAGATAAAGAATCACACCACAAGCACCTTATTATTATGTTACAAAACTCTGGAAATATATATCTGCCCACCTATCAAGACTGCTATTAATAGTGAACAAAAATGGTCTGGAGATTCTGTAATCATGCTTACATACACATGAAACATGTGCACACACACATGCAAGTATTAATTACAGTTAGAGGTGTATTTAATTTGGTTCTTCTCTTGTTCTGGTATAAGCCAGAATTACCTGGTAAAGTCAGTGGAGCTCTAAATGTCAATGGGATGGGAACAAAGGGGGTCTTTGTGCTGCATAATATGAGATGAGAATAAAGGGGGCTTTATTCCTCTTTAGGAGGGTCTTCCTTCCTTCCTTCCTTCCTTCCTTCCTTCCTTCCTTCCTTCCTTCCTTCCTTCCTTCCTTCCTTCCTTCCTTCCTTCCTTCCTTCCTTNTCCTTCCTTCCTTCCTTCCTTCCTTCCTTCCTTCCTTCCTTCCTTCCTTCCTTCCTTCCTTCCTTCCTTCCTCCCTTCCCTCCCCTCCCTCCCTCCTTCCTTCCTGTTGTGAAGCTGCACTAAATGCTGCAAAAATTTGTAATTTTCATAATGAAAATTAAGAAGTTCTAGCATATAATTGTTATTTTCCTTTAACTATGAAGTAAATGTTGTCAAATGCACTGTGATCTTAACTTTAGTATTCCTTATAATGGTACAATTTATTATTTATTTAATTCCATAAAAGCAAGTGGAGTTAATCGGAACCAAATTGGTATAAATAAGAGGAGAATCAGAGTTTGAAAGGTAACATCTTGCTGTCTGTTACACAGCYGTCAAAATGGATGAAAACACCCTGTTATGTTCCTCCAGACCACGTACCTTTAAAAGCAGAACTGTCAGTGATTGATGGAGTTCCAATGAAAGATACAACAATTATAATGCTGCTACATATGTGAACATCTCTCTGTATATCAATGTCATTTAGGCACAAATGTTGTAACTTGACCCAAGCATGTTTCCTCTGTCAAAAAAAAACCCAAACCAAAAACAGCCAAACAAAAGTCCCCTTGAATCCCCTCTGAAAACCACAAACTAAAAAAAACAAAGAAGAATGACATATCAAATACATTTAAATATAAAATACAGTAGGTATCTATTAGAGGTTGTTCTGTTTTAAAAACTCAGTGTCCAAATTAATACCGCCCATACCACTGCAAAGGGGTGTGGCTCAAGCCAAATAGGACTTTCAACAGTGCCTATTACTAGGAAAGATATTTCACTTTGAATACACAAAAGAGTTTCTGGGAAAAACAGGGGGAATTTGATTATTGTCTCAAGGATTCCATCAAATAAATTAAAAAAAAAAAAGAAAACCAAAATACCCCACCCAAACCAAACAAAATCAGTGAGAAAAAATTTCTAAAATCTTTGAAAGAGATTTTATCCAGCAGTTCAGGCATTTACCCAGGATGACATAGACTCAAGTTAAATCTGCTCTCCTTCTAAGGTGTTTTGAGTCTACAACATTCAAAAGAAGGACTTGATGAATAGTTCTTCCTGAATACTTATATGACATAAGCTGACACAAGACATATTCAGTACTTCTTGCCTTTAGAGGAGCCATAAAAATAGTCTTTGAAACTTAAGCTGGAAATTTTGTTGGAGCCAAACTTGTAATCAAAGTGAAAAAACCCCTAATTTTATAGCAATTACTTTAAATTTTCACTCATTCCTTGTATTCTATGCAGTATGACAAATGATAGAATGACTGCCTCTGAATATTTTCCATGTTGATGGCTAAGGTATTCTTCAGYGCTAGAGCTCAGTGACAACATTGTCTCTAGCTTTTTGACCTTCAAGGGAATTAGTGAAGCATTTCTTATGGCATAACTTGCTATTCATTTTGTGCAAGTAAACAAGACTGGAGGAGAGTAAGCAGCATGGGAAACTAGTAAAGGCGCCCCCAAAAAAAAATTGAAGTTAAAAACAAAGGGAAAAAGATGGAATAGGAATTGAACAGAAAAGCAAAACTAGTGTCCTGCTTTTCTTTTTTGCCTGTTAACAACAATTACCCCCTTCCTTATCTGTCACAAAGCAAACAAGCAGACTTCTGGAAAGATCGAGCAAAAGGCAGGGCTGACAGTTCTGCAGCCAGCTCAACAGCTGTAGAGTCTTTACTGGGTGCCATCTGCAGCAYAAAGACCGAGCTGCGTTTCCCTTTTAAGACTTCTTCTGGAAACAACTTGAAACCAGTAATGATTGATGCATCTTTTATCAAACACACATAACTAATCCAGTAACTGGACCTTTCACGTTTATGTGGCATTTTCAGGCTAATGAACAACAATTAAAGCTGGACACTGGGACATTCCCTTTTTTATCATAATTCACTAA
The DNA here is from genome assembly GCA_014549065.1 of Cardinalis cardinalis. Taxonomy (NCBI): domain Eukaryota; kingdom Metazoa; phylum Chordata; class Aves; order Passeriformes; family Cardinalidae; genus Cardinalis; species Cardinalis cardinalis. The sequence continues at coordinate 87,271 of JACDOX010000066.1, read as the reverse complement.
TGGATGGAGCTTCAGTCATTGCATCTTCTAAAGCTTTACAATTTTTTTCTATGACTATAAATGAGTTTTTTATTCTGCAGATTTTAAGACTTTGGTAGAAGTCTTTTTGTTGCTATTGTTCACAGCTGAAGGAGAAGGTTATTTGTTTTACTAAGATAAGGTTTCTAAAACATCCTGCTTAAAAAAATAGAGCAAAAACAGATGATGTTTTCTCTCTTTTTCTAGTTATCTATTATTTTCTAAAGAAACTGAAATGCCATCTTGCCTCCTGGATAAATTATCTCTTTGTTTAAAACACAGGCAAAAAGCCTCCAAGATATAAATAAAGGTCAGCAGAAGAGGTTCAGTTTAGCACAGACATTGCTAAACACAAAGTTGTTTAGCTGGACTTTCAAAAACTTGTATATTTTCCTTTTCTCACAGTGAACACTCTCATTGCTTTTACACTATGCTGGTTTGCAGTAAAATCACCCAGGCCAGAGCAGGGACCCAAGCACTAGCACTACAGTTGCCCTTCTTGTTATTCCTTAGCACAGCTCTGTCCTCTGTGAGCTCAATCCATCTCAGACAATGCCCAATTACAGCCAGGGAGTTAGCTCAAACACCATTCTCAGAAATCAGCTTGTTTGCAGTTACATTATGTGTTAGAGCATCTAACCATTGGCTATTAACTACACTGTGCCAACTTAGTACAGATGCAATCATATGCTCAGACCAAAATTTTACTCATTTCATCCACCATCTGATGTTTTTTGGAGTAGCTTCAAAATTAATATTAAAATTGGAAATTATTTCATTTGTAGTCATACACTGTATTGAAGATGTGATTTCAAATTTCTTCAATGACAGATAATTATGGAGCAGCCCTGRATGTTTGTACAGATTAGGAAAGAGATGCTGGAGAGCARTGYCATGGAAGGGGACCTGGGGGTCCTGGTCAGTGGCAAGTTAAACATGAACCAGCAGAGCCCTGGCAGCCAGAAGGGCCAACCCTGTCCTGGGGGCATCAGGCACAGCATGGCCAGCCGGGCAAGGGAGGGGACTGTCCTGCTCTGCTCTGAGCTGGGGACGCCTCACCTCCAGGACTGGGGGAACTTTTGGGTGCCACAATATAAACAAGACATTAAACTGTTAGAGAGTGTCCAAAGGATAGCAACAATGATGGTGAAGGTCCTTCAGGGGAAGCCATAAGAGAGCAGCCGAGGTCACTTGGTCTGTTCAGCCTGGAGGAGACTGAGGGGAGATCTTACAGAATCTACAACCTCCTTGTGAGGGGAAGAGGAGGGGCAGTTGCTGATCTCTRCTCTGTGACAGGACCTCAGGGGAATGGCCTGAAGTTGTGTCCGGGGAGGTTTAGTTTGGATATCAGGAAAAGGTTCTTCAGCCAGAGGGTGGTTGGGCATTGGAAAGGCTCCCCAGGGAAGCTGGCACAGAACCAGTCTGACAGAGCTCAAGAAGTGTTTGGACAATGCTCTCAGGCACCTGGTGTGACCCTTGGGGATGGTGCTTTGCAGGGCCAGGAGTTGGATTCGATGTTCATGGATCCCTTTCAGCTCAACATATTCTGGGATTCTGTATCTAAGCTTTCAACATTATAAGAACCTTTTTTCTTGGGTTCAATGAAACCAATTGTTGTGGTTTAATCCCAGTCAGCAACCAAGCTCCACGCAGCCACTCACTCACCCCCCACCAGCATGATCAGAGAGCCCTGGAAGGGTAAAAGCCAGAAAACTCATGGGTTGAGTTTAATAGGGAAAGCAAAAGCTGCACACACAAGCAAAGCAAAATGAGGAATGGGCAGGAAGGTGTTCAGACATGCCAAGGAGAGCAGAGCCCCATCACATATAATGGTTACTTGGAAGAACGAATGTCATCACCCCAAATGACCCCTCCCCTCCTCCTTCTCTCCCCCATTTTATATACTCAGCATGAACTCACATGGTCTGCAATACCTCTCTGGCCAGTTTGTGTCACTTGTCCCAGCTGTGTCTTCTCCCAACCTCCCATACACCCTCAACCTCCTTGGCAGTATAGCAGTATGAAGAGAGAAAAAGACTTGGCTCTGTGCAAGCCCTGTTTAGCAATAACAAAAACACCTCTGTTTTCAGCCCTGTCTTCAAAACAAATCCAAAACACAGCCCCAGACCAGCCACTGTGAAGAAAATCAACTCTACCCCAGCAAAAACCAGTACACCCATGAACAAAGAGGACCGGGAAGTTCAACCTGAACCGAAAAAAGAACTTTTCTGTGAGAATGATGGAGCACTTGTGCAGGTTTCCCAGAGATTCTGGCTATTCTCCTTCCCTGAAGAAATCCAAAGCACAGTCCTGAGTAATGTACTTTAGGGAGCTGTGCTTGAGTAGGGAGGTTGGACTAGACTGACCTGCAGTGCTCCCTTCTAATCTTAAACATTATGTGATTCTGTCACCATCATCTCAGATGGAATTGATGCATATCACAAGTTTTAGCCTTTGAAGAGAGTTACTTTGAGAGACCAAACCAAAATCTTCCACCTTTTTTTACATTATAATTCTAGCTTGAGCAGGACATGCCTTTGAATCAGCAGCATAACTAACAGCTCTCAAGCTCATATTGAATTTTGTTCTAGGGTGAGGTATTATTATGCAACAGGACACGTCTTCTTCATCCTTTGCCTTCTTAATTGGAGAGATGCAGAAAGCCTCTTATTGGTAGCTAAAAGTCCAATATACGTTATGACTTGACATAATAGCTTAGTGAATAAAACATTAACTTCATATGTAGAAAAAAAAATCTCCTTTTATTTATTTAGAAAGAAAAACTTTGAATTTCAAAGAAAAAATATTAATTTAAGGAAATTAAAAAATATAGGACACAAGTTTTTGCACAAGCACATGGAAACTAATTGCAATCTACTGRCGTAAACTAACTGTAACAGAATCAAAATTCTAACCAGGTATCTTTAACATCTCTTTAGTCTGAGTAGAATAAAATAAGCTCACATTAATGGATTAATGCACTACATTATGTAAGTAAGATTATATATTTAGATAAATAGTATGTTCTCCCTGGATTACACAATTACTTAAAAAGAAAAATCCAGATTACATGTAAACARATACCAAAATGAAAGCTGGGTCTCTGAAATAATTTTCAGTGACACAGATTTCTAAGACTTATATGTCCAAAATGAAGTGCTTTAGTGGATGTTTGAAGACTTTGGCCTTACAAGTGTGATTTGAGAATAATGCTGCTTTAAAAAATTCTGTGTAGCTAGAAATGTGCAGTATTTAGAAGCCTAAATATATAAAAATCCCAAAATATTTCACTATTGCCTGAACTTTGACATCTTCTTTATATGCACATATTGCTGCTGCTCATTTTACCCAACAAGGAAAATCACATAGTCAAGGTCACAGAATTGAAGAATGTAGTAGCCTTATTTGTCCAGGTGAGACTAAGACCCATCTTTTCTTTCTCTTTCCCTTTCATCCAGAAGGTAGAGGTCCCAAAGGACTGTAGTGTCAGGTCAAAAGTTAAGAGCAATAGCTTTAGATCCTTTCTTCTGCTAAGGCATCAGAAGTCTCTTTTGAGTACTCTCTTTTTTTTTCTCTCTCTACATGAACTCCAGGTGAGAATTTCCCTTCCTTTGGGGCACTTTTAGTTTTGCTACTTTTTCGGCTTTGAGAAAACTTACTCACGGTTCTGCCTGCCTGAATCTAGTCCTTTGGTTTAAACTGAATGGTATTGTAATTTTTCTGGTTGTACTTGGACTTCAGCTTTATAATTTTTAGACAAACTGAACTAAAAAATGTTCCAGGAATAAGGCAGAGGCTTTAGAGGTTTTGTGAAACTTCATAAATAACAAGTCTTGGATTTTCACCACAAAGTCACATATACTTGAACATAACCTAAAGTGTTCATTGTTTCCCTTTCTCCTTGCCTCTTAGAACACCTTCATCTCCTGGGCTTCACAAAGGTCCATCATAAATGGCCTCTGTCTCTGAAAATATTTTACTATTTGTGGGTCTCCCACAAATACAAAGCCCTTCAACTTCACACTTTGTTATGGCTTTCTAATTCATTATCAATGTTCACAAAATTGTTCTAATTTTAAAGGGTGAGTTTTATCTGTCAGTATAAGCATATTTTTAAGAATAAACTGAAGTTAGATATTAATAAATATTATCCTATGATCTTTTGTCTTTTTAGGAGTTCTGCAAGACATTTTATATTAATTCTGTCTGTTTCCTAGGAAATGATAAGAAAACATGTAATGTTTGCCTTCAATATTATGAGAAACCAGAAAGCACTCAAAAAATTCCAAGAAAGCCCCATGAGGTTTGCTGATTTCAGGTAAAAGCAAATGATTAAATGAAATTTAAACTAACTTACAGTAAACCAGGGTCAGACAATGTGCATAATATATCAAGGTCAAAAGGTGGGTGATTCTTTGAGACAGTAATTCTGAGAGCTGGGAGTAACTTCATTTTTTTTTTTTTTAACTACAAAACCTTTGTATGCTGTTTTGTATTCTTTACAAGTTTTAATTAAGACAGTTTGCTGGTGGGTGCCCAAAGTAAATACATGTGGATATAGCACTCTGTCTCTTAAGAAATGTCTGAGGTATACAGTGTTTAAAATTTTTATGCCTTTGTGACTCTATGTATCCTCTCTTTCATCACTCCCTTGGTAGTGTAGCTTATTTTCCAAGTTAAACAAAGGCATTGGCAGAGAAGCTACAAAGTGTTCTAATCTCCTGACCCTCACACTGACAGTTCAATATATTTTAGAACAACTAAAGATATGGAAGTGGAATTATGAAACAAGCAGGCACTTTAGAAGAATGTTCTATAAATTTATAGCTTTACTGCATAGTGGAACTGCTGTAGTTTTAAAAGAGCAAGGACATACATCTGGAAAATAAAACATAATGGTAGTGACTCACTGGAAGAAAAAGATAAAAAGATCTGTCAAATAAAATTGTACAGAAAATGTGAGATTATTGGTTTCATAGGGATTTATTAATTTGATAAATTTCTATTCATGTTTACTAAATGAGGGAGGGGAAACTGAAACACAGGCTGATGACTTGAAATCATTTCATAACATGTTCTGGTTTTATTTTCCACCTATATCTAAAATTCATGCAGTTAGCTAGGGAAAGGTTCTTCTTCTCAGCGGGCAGTAACTCAAAGCACACATATTCAAGCATCAAATGTCACCACATTGCCATCTTACTGTGAGTGACTGGAATTTACTTCCTATTGTTAGTGGAGCTGAAAATTTCTATGAGATACTACAGAGTTCATAATGTGTTGTCTAAACTGAAAACATTTTCAGGCACTGAACTGACCTTTTAGAAAACTGCACTTTCATCCTTAAAGTGCTGGACTATTGCAATATTTCATTTAAAAGGTTATTTAAACTTTTTTCATCTTTTTGTGAAAAAGGGTAAGGATTATTTTGTGAAAGAAGTGTCTTCATATAACTCTTCTGTGTCAAAAACCAAGGAAGAATATCACTCATTAATCTAAAACTGCTTCAAGAAAAGAAAAGGCAAGAAAAGGCTTCAAGGCAGAAAAGACCATGGCTGCTATTCTCCCTGAGAAATAAGCAGATAATTGTAATTAATATTTAATACTTGATTTCTAGTTCTAACTAATAATTATTAAAGTGTCTTTTTTTCTATGAACATTCTGAGAAAAGATGAGAAGATGAAAATATTTTTCTTCTATGTTATTGACTTAGAACTGAGGTACAGAGAAATGATGAGCTGCTCACAGTCAGTCAGAAAAATCTGCAACTGAATGTGTACTTCTCCAACACCAGTTAAAAGTCCTGACAAAAAATATCTTCCCCTACCAATTTGGCTGAAAAGGGATTGATTGCTTGTAGAGCCTAACCATAATACAGCACCTGTGCATTTAAAAGAAGGAAAAAGAAATTGAACCAGATTGCAGAGTTACCAGCCTGAGGAGTGCTGACCACAAACAGCCTTTTCCCCTACAATTTATCAGAGGAAGGGAAAAGAAGTATTAAAGATAGGATTAATCCTCTTTAGAGGGGAGAATGTGGGAAATGATTACTGCAAGAACTGGTTGGCTGTAGTGCTAAGGGATCAGATTTTAGAAAAAAAATAACAGCCTGCTTGCAAATGATAAATGAATATGTGAGCTTCACTGATGGCACACATGACTGTTTTTAAACTTAGAAGAAGTGACAGAGGAAGATGAGCAGTCATGGAAGTGGCAGGGTAAGTGTATTAAAGGCATAGCATAAGAGAAACGAGCTGACATAAAGACCAGTGACCGTAAGGAGAGGTGATAAAAAAAKAGAAGGGAATATATTAAGGAAATGAGTTAACTCTTCCTGCTCTGAATCTTGTAAAACTCTTAGGTCAATGAAGAAAACAGCATTGTCCCAGGAAATAAGTGGAGAAATGTGCAATTAAGAACAGAAAGAAAAAAGTACAGAAGATTTAACTGTATGTTTTGCTGGCATCCTYTTCTTAGAAAATTTGATATGTATTTGATACTTTTTTTCATGATCACAAACATAAACTTTAAATGGGTATTTGGCATTTCTAGAAGGCTCAAACACACATGATTAAATAAAGCAGACATAACAGAGTAAGGTACAGCCCAGCCAATTATTCCTGGCCTAGCTAGGTTGCCAAATAATGCAGATTACATGCAAAWTTTTACTTTGAAATTTACAATAAATTGTGTTTCTTGCAGTAGGCTGGGTCAGAAGTGCACATACATTAATGGAGGATCAGCTGCTGAACGTAATTTATTAAGCTGGTATAGCTTATATATTTCAGACACAAATCTCAAACAAAAATGAACTAAATAAAATGAAATTAAGCTTTTAGGGACTACTGTAGAATTATTGGACCAACATAAAATATTTTCTTCTAAAGAAGTACCTATCRTATTTCAGAAGAGAGTATGAGACCAAGGACAACTTAAAAAGTGGGCCACCTTTCATGGAGGCAAGAAGCCAATGCACAAAGATGCTCCATTGTTGCAAGCTTCTAGAAGCAGCAAGCAGTGTAACTGAGGTTTTACTTATTTTTGTAACTTCTATAGAGGTTGAAACAGCTGCAAGTAGATCCTGAGGGAGGAAACAGAAGCTCAGTCCACACTTTAACCCAAGCACTGGCACAAACAGGAAGCTGCATCTGAAAGAGGATTCGCCTACTAAATAAACAGCCACTCAGATCTTTGTTGAAGTTGGAGCTGTTCATACTGCATGACCATGAGGTTTTCAGCAACAGAACACCATAGGGAAGTAATTCTTTGGGCCTCCTATTGCCTTGCAGTAGTTGTAGCTGCTTACATCTTCTCTGTATAGGTGTCGAATATTTATAGGATCACAGAATGAATGGTGTAGGTTGAAAGGGACCTTTAAATGCCCTCTGGTACAACCCCACTGCAATGCACAGGGTTGTCTTCAGCTACAATACATTGCCCAGAGCCCCGTGTAGCCTAGCCTTGAATGTTTACAGGGATGGGACATCCATCATCTCTATGGGCACCCTATCGTTCTTTTGCATCTCTTTTTAAGCTGCTTTTCACAGGAATTAGGGACTGTGCATAACATAAACAAATGGAATAGTCAACCTAAAATACCCTTTTTTTTGTTGATGAAATTTTATAAGAAATTTTTTTTTTTTTTTTTTTTTTTTGTTGAGAAAGTATTTGCCTCAGAAAAGGATAGTACAGTGATCTTCATGTAAAAAGCTGAAAAAGGTACCACATTTCTAAGTTATTTTCATTTTTTTCCTAAGAGACCTTTAGTATAGAAGTATAAATAGCTGTGGAAAGTAAGATGCCATGCAGCAGTAACTATGGAGATAAATGTTTACATTTAATAGTCAGTAATATATTTATGTTGCTGCATCAGGAGCATGCATCTTATGGTTGCTGTTTTACTTCCCCAGGTCAAATATATCACAGATGTTCAATGTATTAAATTATATGCACCTCTATATTGAACAAAACCAAATGCAGCTATAAGAGATACTTCAAAATAATAATTAAAAATCCCCCTGAAACTGCAATTACTTCCTATCCTGAGGAAGTATTCTGGCAGTATGTTCCAATACTCAGTGAAAAATTGAGGATGGCAATCCTTGCACACTAATTTGACACATTAAAAGAGATGTGAAGTTAGACGAGAAAACCAATCTTTTTTGGAAAACAATCCATTTTTATTTAATATAGTGAAGCATTGCTCTTTTTTACATACATACTGGTTTTGCATTTTTTTAAAATAAACCTATCTGGTTGGAAGTTTTACTCTCTCCTTTTAAGAACATTTTAATATATTGAGATTCTTAATAGAACTTGATAAATTTCCATCAAAATCTAGTGCATGTGGAATGTGTGTTTTCCTTGATATTGACATTTTTCATGGTAAATGTCAGATCGTTACTTTTATTTTCTTCCCCTACTTTTCTTTTAGGGAATGTATATAGAACATTTTCTTTCAGGTCAACATCATGGCAATGCTTTCATCCACTGAAGCTCTTAATTTCCTCATAAGTACTGTAGATTGCAGGATTCTGGGGTCTTGTGATGATGAGACTTTATCATCATGCTATAGTCAGCATGAGGGGTCCTCCTAGAAAGACACTGCCTACATGAGAGTCTAAAACACCAGAAGAAAATCTGTGACCAAAATCAACAATATTATCTACTTATTCTATTATTATAGACCAAAACAACCATAGGATTTTGAAGGAACAGGTTCTTAACAGTCCTTCTCATTTCATAACTCATTGCAAATTCATGAGATGCTGAGTTTTGTTCACACATATTTAAATACCATAGAGAAACTTTTAGCTGTCCTATTGGTAGTTATTACAGCAGAAAGGAATACCAAGCTATTTAGGGACAACTACTCTAATTTTCATTGATTTCACCAGGGACTCAGGCCCCAAAACCTATTCAGCCAGACACCATGGACAGCTCTGAAACCAGCGATCGTTATCCATATTGTTGAGCACTCACCCATTWATCAGGGTAAAACTTGAGAATTGAGAATGACACATTTGTCAGTCCTCCTCACTTCCCATAAACACTTTTGTTGATTTTCACTTATATGTACAATACTAAATGAGTGGAACAGTGCACTTTACTGAATCAATACAGAGCATGATGATTTAAAGTGTCAGGATATAAGGCCCAGATAAGAAAAAAACAGGAGGCAAGAATAGCAACATTACTGAGAAATGAAATAGAATCTGCTGAGAAAAATGGCATAAATGCTTGGAATGACAGTAGAGAAAGTTTTGATAGAAATTTAGATAATAAAGGCAGTCAGGTAATTCACTGATGTAGCTACAGATCTCTTGGGCAGTTAGAGCAGATATGGCAGTACACTCAGCATGGTCGCAAGAGCTTGGCTTTAATCTTTATCAAAGGAAAAGTAATTACCTTGATACAGATTTTGAAGGAAACTACGCAAAAATGTAAAATGATTTTTTTTTTCCAAGGACCTACAAATTATTGGGAGGGAGGTGATGGGGAAAGAGTGCTTGTTTTTAGTTCTTTTGGTTTTGTTTTTCTGCTAAATAGCCTACATGGTTAGAGGCAGTTCTGTACGTAATGCAATGACTTGAGACAGGTATAAACACAGTTGATATTGAGAACATGCACTATGCAACAAATAAAAAAATCTGCAGATTTGGTGTACTTATAAGACTTAGCAGAGAAAGAAGCACACTAGGTTTGATGTCAGAAAGTCTGACTAGGAGGGAGTGTGAAATACTCAGTGAAACTTTGGCTGATATTTTATAGCACTGAGGAAATATACTAGAGAGATTGAAATAATGGTAGAACTGACAATTAAAATTCACTGTGATATAATCCATCCAGGGAAACAGAGAGCAAAGTAAGCTAACAATGAATGTGAATAATATTGACACATGTAACAAAAAAGAAGGGAAAAAAAAACCCTTTAAAGAAATATGAAAATTCTAGAAAGAACAGGGAGAAAGTAAGGTAAAAAGTGGAAGTAGTAAAAACCAGGAGATAGAGGATAGCTCTTATTTTTGCATGGAAACCATTTAATTCTTAAATTCAGAAGCTGCATAAATTACATTAGGAATAGTAATTGAATGCAGATTTGCAGTGCACATGCCATAAACACTTGGTTTAGACTGGGAAAGATACAATTCAGGGATTGATTCTTTTTTTGCAGTAGCTGATACCAGTCTGTTTTTTGGATCCATACTGAAAACTGTTGATGCAGGTGTTTTCCTCACTGCTGAGTAGCACTGACATAGGGCCCAGGYCTTTTCTGCYTCTCACCCTACCCCTCCAGTGAGGTGGTTGGGGGTGCACAAGGGGCTGGAAAGGAGCACAGCCCAGACAGGTGATCCCAAATGACCAAAAGAATACTATATGACATCATTCCTACCATAYGGCATCCTGCTCAGGAATAAAAATCATGATGTGAGGAAAAGTTTGCAAGGGCTACTGATACTTGGATATTGGCTGGGCATCAGTTGGCTGATGGGGAATAATTGTATTTTCTTCACTTGTTTTGTTTTTCTTGGCTTTGGTTGTTTGTGGGTTTTGTTGTTTTTTGGTTGGTTGGTTTTTTGTGCGCTGTTTTTTATGTGTGTGTGTTTAAGGTTTTTTATGTTTTTTGTTTGTGGGGTTTTTTGGGTTTTGTATTTTTGTTTGGGGAGGATTGAGGGAGAAGTGACTTTTTTCTTTGGTTTTTTGGTTGGTTTTGCAGGAGAGGGTTGTGAGCAAGTAAGTAGTTATGTGGTTCTTAGCTGCCTAACATGGTTAAACCATGACAGCACTGAAGGTGTTGGATGGCAACAAGGAACAATGAGCCATGTGAATTAAGGCACAATAAAAGCGGCTTTCTTACCTTTTTTTGGTCACAGTTTTCCCCATCTCCCCTATTTGCAAAAACAATCCAACAAACAACTTTGGATTTGCTTTAGACAGTTGAAAAAGAAAATTGGTAGGTTGAAAACACTACTGTCAAATTCTGGCCTACTTAAACCATACAAACCTCCTCAATTTAAAGCCACTTATGACCTAAATCAAAACAAATACGGGAATTTCCATTTCACAAATGTCACTGCAGATAAACTTTGGGTGCCCAAAGCTTATCCTTTATATACTTTATAACGACAGTCAGCCTGACTTGATGTTAGAATCCATTGCCTAAAAGTATGTGGCTAGAAACAGGCTAGGAACCTTCTGTCATCCTTTCAGGCTTGCAGCTGCATCTCTAGAAATACAGATTTCCTGCAGTTCTGTGTTGCCTCYGCCAAGATCATGCATGTCTCAAGTATCCTCGGGCATCTGGTACCATATTCGTGCACTCAAAGCATCCCTTGGTAAAACAGTTTATTTCAACAATTTTATTTAGAACATGCTGAAAGATACAACAGTTAAAGAAAGAAGAGAAATAATGAGGTGCATAATTAAACTGGGCATTTTGATCAGTGCTTTCTAAAACCTAACTAGACATTTGTTATACTTGCAAGCTGTCTTGTTCCCAGTCTTCAGTTCATTTAATCAGATGTAGCTTAACTGCATCTAATACCAAGAGCTACACAGTGATTTTTAATATAAAAGATCTCAAATTCAGTTTAGAGTCTGCCTATACACTCTGAAATCTGCTTATAATGAAAAGAAATTTGGCAAAACGATTTTTTTTTTGTTTGTGTGTTTTATTTAGCAAAGTAAAAATTTTCAGAATTTGATTGTCATTACTACATTCAGTAGTTATAGAAGCATGTCAACAGAGGATGGAAAGGCTGTGTAAAACCTYGTTTCCTATATTTCTCTGGGGTTTCTGACTCAGAGTTGTAAAAACCCAGGAGTAAACTAGTAAACAGATAGTGACTCAGCCATGACCATTCGCTCTTCTTTTTGATCCGTTTTATTTCCTTTCAGAAAGCAGTTTATTCCCTTTTGTTCCTGGTCAAAGACGTGATCATTCCCTGCACTTCTCTAGACAMTTTTCTACTCTTTTGCTTACAAGAGGGATTAGTATGTCAGTCTCCCTTGCTTTCTCTTTCACACACCACATCATAGGCTGCTCTCCCCTGTATGGTAGAGAACTATAGCCTTAAATAAATTTCTAACAGTCTGCTTACTTGTTTATTGGGGTTATTTTTGCCAAATTTAAATAATGTYCCATCTTTCCCTGTTGAGTACTCCCTTAGTCTTCTGAAAGAACAATTAAGACCCTGAAAACAGGGGCTTTGCAATGGATACCTGTGAGAAACACCTAGTWTATTTTAGGACAGCCACAACTCCCTTTCACCAAACAGTCAGAGGAYATCCAGAAATGGGTACTAGTCCAGAAGAGATTGTTTAAGCAATATGTCTATTTAAAGCATTGCCTTAGCAGGGCTAGCCTGCAGCTGATTCTGAAGTCAGTGTTCAACTCTAGCCCCCAGGCAGAGGAAGGAACAAGACCGTGTTTACCACAATAATACAAATGCAACTGGCCACCCACTTACCGATATGTACCGGAGCTAGAGTAGTCCAAGGGATTTCACAAAGAAATACATTCACACAGATGCTGCTTGGAAAACATTAAGGGATAATACTTTTTCATGGAGGGACAAGTGTTAGAACATGAGATGTCCATTCTAGGATTTACTGGCATTTACTATATTTAACTTCTGTTGCAGATCAACTTGGCAGCTTTAGTTTAATCTCAGATATTTTACTGCTTTCCTAAAACTACCCAGTAAGGGTATAAGTATCCCTTACTAAAAAAGAATAAAGTCTGAAAATATCATAGGATTGGAGTAGATTACTGGGGAAACCAGATTTCTCATTTAAACTGAGGAAATGTTAAATGAGAAAAAGTTAAATATAGAAGCAACTGAAAGGAAATACCCTTGCTGTTATTCTAAAGATGACAACTAAAAGATTGTAAAAATGATTCCTATATCTTAAATACATTAAAATTTTAATATTAAACCTCTGCAGACTTTTTTTTCTAAAAAGCAGTAAAGAACTATTTTATATTCCTGAAAAAATCCATTTGCCTTTTTTTTCATTAAGAGTATCTGCTTCTTTCTCATCTTTTAAATACTGCAACGCATTCAGCTAATAGCAAGAAAGCAAGAGTTTATTTCAAGCTAGTGCTGTCTCCATCACATAAGTCCTGATATTTACATGATTTTAATCAATATGAAAGAATAACAGATGCTAAGCTSTCCAAATACAATTATATTTACTGTATAAATAGTCTTTGATAAAAACTAAAAAAAAAAATACTTACAGGGCTCCTCTTTGCAAACTAAGACTTTTTTCTTCCATGGCTTCATTTATTTTCTARTCTTTCTTTTCTGTGAAACCTCTTGCAACACAAAACTTCCCTTCTTGTCCACTTTCTAGCACAACCGTTCAGTCACTCGTCTGGCTTTTTATGAATTCCACATTGACTGCAAATGCACAAGAAAAACTTAAATAGGGAAATCTTTGAGTTATCTACATCATTTCTACACCACCATAAGTTTTTCCTTACAGTGTATTTCAAAGTGTGCTGGTCAGTCTACTTTAAGTGAGCCATATCATGGAACCTCCTGTGTTTTGATGGACTCAGTCCCTTAAATTATAAAATTTTGCTGTTAAGAAACACTATTATTGATTATGTCTTCCAATGATCCTTTGTTTTCACCAAAATATTGTGCAGCAGCCTGAATTGCTGCTAGTAAAGTCCAAGGTAAAGACACAAAAAGGGCCTTTGCATAATATCCACAGATGTTTTATTCAGCCACATGGTGAGAYGTTCAGGTCCCAGACCCACACACATTCAGGGTCCAGCTTTTTTTCTCACCAGGGGCCAACCCTGGTCTCAGGGCAGTACAAATAAAAGGATCAATCAGGGAATAGGGAAGGAGTGGCTCAGGAACACAGGAACAGACATAGGAACAGGGAAAGGAGCCAATGGGATGTAACTWAGGGGATGCCCCCCAAGCCTTCCACAAAATTCTTTTGTATATATTGTACTGCAAATAAGTGACCATTAATGMCCTTAAAGAAAACCCTTTTGCATCATACATGAGATTTCTGAATGCACACCATGCTGGCTAAAATACAAATCATTGGAAAGCACCCACTTCTGACTTTMCCAGGGAAAGGTGGCCAGAAAGGATAAACGAAAAGTTTGGGAGCTGAAATGAAAAGAAACCAGCCAGTATTGTTGGATTGATGAAAAAGCTGGAGARCTGTTAGTTTAAAATCAATAGTATGTTCAGTCATGTGGTAAGTAGAATTCCATGCGGTCGAATGAGTTATTGATATGGGAGTTTATTTGTTTTGCTGTATGCAAGGTATCACAAGCCAAAYTTCAGTGGAGTGATTAATGTGGCTGAAAAAAAATCTTGTAGCATCAACTGGGACTTCTGTTTCAGGATGTTGTCTCTGTCCACCTATGATGGCAATGAGATAGTGTTAACAAGAAGCACACTTAAATACCTTGTCTTTTTAGACTAATCACCAACAACTGGGGATGAAAGAGAAGTGCTGTAAAAGGAGCCTTTACAGTGGGGATTTTTACTTAACCCTTTCAGGCAAAATATTTTTTAATACTTTAAAAATCTTTACTGTGATACTAGGGTTTTACAGTTGTATAACACATGAAGAGTACTAGATACTCATGAGTTATGCTGGAGAATGCTTTCTGAGGCATCCAGGTCCCAGTTTGCAACAGTGAAGAGAGGTTTGTCTTAGGCCTGGACTCTCTCAAGAACTCATGTGCACAGGAGACAGAGCCTTCTTTTGTGAGAGGCTGACAGTGCCCCTTTGTCAGTACCATGGTTTGTACTTTCAACAGACATGAAACAGAACTAATTCTGAGCCCTTGTTCTGAGTCAAGCAAAGCAAAGACTGTACTTAAACTGAGCTGAGAAGTGATTGTTGTCCTCCTGCTCAGGTGACRGAGGGGTTTGCATTCCCATGGCTGAACRCCAGTCCACTACACAGTGCACTTGGTCTCTCTATGAGTGACAGATGGTGCTCCCATGTCCCTTGAGCATACATAATTTTATTGTTAGCCAAAGATTAAAGATCATGAGCATAATGTGGAGAATGATCAGAATGATATTTTGCAACATACTTCCAACAATATTTCATGTTTTTGAGTATTGTGCTCAGAAATGTCAATTTTCTAGAGGCACTGAATAGAAGGAGTTGATGACATAGTTTCCAAGAAGAACTGAAAGAGTTGGTCTGACATAATTCACACTTGTGTAGAGAGTAGATTCYCAGAGCTGCAGTCTGATTCACTTGGAAGACATTACTTATTTTTCTCTAAAGAAGATCCCAGGAATGAATTAGGATGTATGGTGTGGCTGCTCAGAGGACAGGGCTGATGTATGTATCAGGGAGTCAAGTTATTTCACATCAATATACATCCAAAGAATATTCTGCACCTCTACTCTTCGACCCCTCTAAAGAACAATCTGCTATTTTCACTCTTTTTTCTTTTTTTTTTTTCAATACGAGACAGAGGCAAGACTCCATAACAGCTTTTAAAACTGGGTTAGGGCACTCACCTGCAATGTAGAAGGCAAAGATTCAAGTCCCAGATTTGCACTAGACAAAGCAGAAATTTGAATTAAATTTTCATGTTGCCTATTAAGTGCTCAATGCCCTACCCTCTGTGCTTGTTTTCCTGRAGTTGGTTCTGTATTTGGACTGGAAATTTCAGTTCTGCTTCTAAGGCAGACTTTCTARTATGTGTTTCATTAAAAACAGTATAAAAATCAGTTCCACAACAATGTGAAAGAAAAAATTATTTTGGAAAATACAGCATGTTTTACACACCAATTTTTCCAAATTATTCTTTGAGATACGCTTGAGCTGTATGTGAAAAACTGAAATTAAAAAACAAAAGAAAACAAAGTCAATTTGATTTGGATTCTAATTTGAGTGAAATAGTTGTCTTGCCTGTCACCTTTACTGAGTGTATAAATAGCTAGGTCCACAGAAGCAGGAACTTAAAGGAAAAGTTTGACTTCTGTAGCAGCCACACATTTTACAATCCATAAATAATTCTTTGTCTGYCTAGTGAACCACTATACACAAACTCACTAGAAAAAAATAGTATAAATTAATGCCATCCAGCAATGAAGAAATACATGAGATCCTATCTCCTCTTCTATTATCAGAAAAGCATAACATAACAGGCAAATGTGACACCAGTTTCAGAACTTCATGGTTGTTATTTACAGYATATTCTAAACTTTTTTGACAATTTTAGGATACTGTCTAAACAGAGGTTGGAAAGAAATGTGATGGAAAGAGGTATTCTGAGCCAACTATGACCCATTTTAAACTTCAGTATATTTTCCATGTGTGCTAGCAGGAAAAAAATTATTATTCCCACTCAAAACCAAATTCAGCCAAACCTTTTCTAGCCTAATTAGTTAATCAAGGGATTATTAATTCATTTAAGTCATCATTTCTAGATAATTATAAACAGCTTTATCTATTTCCTTGTTGTTTACACCACTTAAGGGCAGATTTTTGAGGAGAATGCYGTTACAGCCTCCATAAATTTCAATACATTTCATGAGGAAGATAATGAAATCTATTTTGGGATGTTACTGAAATATTTCAGATTTCTGTCTCTCATTTTCTAATTTTGAGAACTTTTGAATGCCCTTTTCACAGCTTGTGACAGAAATTTCTAATCAAATATTTATAATGACAAAGTCTAGTCTATTATTGTTTAATCATTATTATATTATTTTTACTCTAATATAAAATAATTAGTATAGTGGGTTTTATCCTCATCCTGACTACAATTTATCAAGTACTTGCTTACAATAGACTTTTTTTGTAATGGTTAGTGTTTCTTCTGAATTAAGTTTATTAGATTGTAGTTCTTACCTGTCTCAGTTTTAATTTCAGCTTTCTTTTACTTCTTTCCAAAGAAAAGTGCTCATCAGAATTTCAAATTTGTCATGAGYACTTAACAGCCAAAAAAAACCCAAACCAAATCAGTCACTTACTGTGGTGACTATAAGTTGACTTCTTTTGTTTCCCATTATAAGTTGTTCCTCAAATTTATGGGCACAATTTGTGATGAAAAATACATCTAGCAATTATGGTGCTTGAGAAGGAGCTTTTATATAAGGATTTCCTAAAATACCAAGTTTTTATTTGGATACTTTTCCTATACTTGCTCTAGAGGAGGACTGACACTGGCAGGGGGCTATGTACAGATCASGAATGGGACARGGCTGCTGTGGAACATGCCTTCAGCTGTTTTATTTTTCAGCATCAGTCTCATTACATGATTATGACAATGGGAAGATGCCAGCAGCTTACATCTAAGGTAGCAGACTAAGAAATTAATGTTGCAACTTACTTTATAGGTTTTTTGACCAATCACACAAAGCAAAAGCATACTGACAGTAGTTCTATCCAATCACTATAAGCGGACGTACCTTAGGTTAAAACAATGCTTGCTTATTTTGAATACAATACATACTTGTAAGCCATAAAACACAATACACAGAGCTCCATTATTAAGCTTCAACCTTCCTAACATCTTGCTAGATGAGCTTTTCCATAGCTTAGAGAGTTATTCTAGACAAGCGTTAGTACACAGATCATTGTTCTATTTGGCCTTACTTTTCTACAGTTTAAATAATTTTTCTGCTGATCTATCTCATGGCTATCACAGTTCTACTGCCTCTGGGGCCTGCTTTTTGCAGCTTTCCCAAAACCSTCTAATTTTGTAGACTCCCACAGAAGACATATTTAAAACCAGCAAAATGTTTCTCCAATTACTACACTAAAACAGAGGGGAAATTGAGTGATTGTAGCAGTCCTTGATTTTAGGCCCATRAATATATTTTATCTAGTCTTGACTGTCTACCACATATACCTCAAAGACCAGGAGAACACTAATTTAAGGGCTTGCTRGGTTTGTTTGTTTTTGTTTGGTTGAGGTTTTGTTGTTGCTGTTATTGTTGTTTCCCTAACAATTTACATCCCCTAGCACTTTCAAATTAGGCAACAAGACTCTTCACAGAAATACATAATTCCCAATAACACTATGTACTCTTTCAATCCTTTCTATTTTCTTGATACTAGCAGACCTCCTTAGCAGAGTTTCCAGTAATACTTGGACAAATGCAAGAACAATTTCTACTTGTTCCACTCTGAGTCTCAAGTGGTGCTAAGCACTACTAAGAACTTCTGTCTCCTTGCTTTAATATTATATTTTAATTAGTCACTGACCATCCTCTTCCCACCACTGAAAGCATTTTGCAGAAGCGTAACCTGTGCTATTCCCAACATTAACCCATCATACTCTATGGGATGTCACTGTTGGGACATGCAGTACCAAAGCAGCATTTCACATCCTTCTTAGAGCACATATGTGTTGACATCTTATCACAAATCTTCCATACCTTCTCTATGATTTCTCATGGRTAGRTCCTCACAGCACAGCCAACAAACTCCAACTCTCTTCTCTTCCCCCTAACCCACTCTTTTATAGCACTCATCCTGATTGGACACAGCTGTGTCCTATATAGGGCAGGCCTGTTCCTGATCTTTGGTAATCAGTACAGCTGCAGCTCCTCAAGGGTGAGATGGCCTTCTGCACTGTCTTTATTCTCTTACATTCTATGCCCTCACACATATGATATTTTCCAAAATTTAAACACTTCCTCTTAAAACTTCCTCTGATCACTCAGCAATGCTCTTATCAAATACTATCTCATTAATAAAATAGTTGCACCCTAAACAAGAACACCATTGTAAACCAAATTAATAGAGCACAGACACACAAAATGGTTGAGGTTGGAAGGCAGCTCTGTTGGTCAGCAGGTCCAGCCTCTCTGCTCAAGCAGCCCCCCATTGATCCAGTTGCTTTCCAGAGGCTCACATCCAGATAGCATTTTTAATAATCCGAAGGATGGAGAAACCATAACTTCCCTGGGAACCTTGTATCTTGGTCAAGGTGCTTGGTTACCTTTTTTTCTTCACAGAAGAAAAAAACTCTTTCAGTACATGCAGACTGAACATCCTATGTTTCACGTTGTGTCCAGTGTTTCTTGCCTTGTTAATGAGCRCCCTGTGAAAAGCCTGGGTCTGCCTTATTTAGACTCTCCCCAAAGACTCTCCCTGAACATTATCTGCTCCAGACTGAACCGTTCCAACTCTCCAACCTTTCTATGTCTCTTTTGTACTGGTGAGCCTAGTGCTGAACAGAGAACTCCAAGCGTGGCCTCAACAGCACTGAGGAGGATGTTGGCAGCTCTCCTTCTAATGAAGCCCAGAATTCCACCGGCCTTCTCTGCATCCCAGGCACACGGCTGGCTTATGTTCAACACTGGGATCCCCAAACCTTTTTTTGACATGCTGTTTTCCAGCTTGGTGGCCAGCAGCATGGAATTATTTCTTCCCAAGATACAGGACTCTGCACTTCTTTTTGAACTCCATGAAGTCTGAGAACCTGTCAAGGACCCTCTGGACAGCAGTAGAAGCCCCTGTCAGATCCACCACTCCTCCCAGTTTTATATTATGCTCATCCCCATCTCAAATTCCTATTACCAGGCATTTCACTGATATGTTATTAGCAGAGCATGCCTGGTACTTTTATCACCATGCTCATCAATATCAATAAATCAAATACACGAAGTTACTTTAATCTCTGTTTACCTCTTTGAATTTGACAAGAGTGTATACACCTGGCAGATGATACAGTTCTGAGGTTAGCAAATGTTTGTGTCTGTGTGGCTGCAGACTCTGAATGCTGCTCAGATGCTGTTAATTAAGTTTGGGTTTTTAACAGCTTCTCTTTTCTGCAGGTTTACATTGCAGCTTGTGGCTCTCATAATGTCTTCTTCGAATTTGACATAAGTGTGTATTTTAAGAACTCTGACTAAACTTTTGCATTTTACATCATAAACAATAAACATCCCCACAACCCATTTACAGAATAGAAGTGGGAGTGAGACAAAGAGGAAAAGAAAGAGGAGTGATGTCTTATTTTTAACTAACTCTAGCCTTTGGAGGGGAAAAAAAACCATATTCCAATTTATAAGTGTAACAAGGCAAAAAGTAAATTTTTGTAATTATAGCAGTAGTACTTCAAAYTATTCATGTGTTTGGGATCATATTTATAGATCAAGCAGAATTATCCATTGTAAAGAAAARAAATGGCTCCCAAGGTAGGAGAAGTGAAAGAAAAAGAATAAATAAAGAAGATCTTCCTAGTTTGTGATGCTTTGCTACTAATGCTAACTTGTTTACATGTCACAGTATAGGACTCTGAAATATTCAACAAAAGAGAAAAAGTAAATAATCTGTCATTGGGAAATCCTAAAGTATTTCAGTTAGGAATGATTAGGGGACTTTGTACCTCAGTCCTCTGCAGTTCTTTCTTGACGTCACTATGTTGTGCAGATTTTTCTGCCAAGGGACAATCTTTAAACTTGGTTTTTACCTCTTACCCCTTGCTTGGGCTATCATGGACAAAAACATTCAAGTCACTTGTCATTCACTAAGAACTCTGACGTCCACTSTGTCAGCTGGCTGCAAACACAGCTTAAGGTGTGGAACCAGGGAAAACCATAGGATCTCAATTACAGGCTAGCAGAATTGACTTTGTAGGATGGAGATAATACTAAAATTAGTACTTTCTACGCAAGGTTTCCAAAGAAATGCATAAAGTTTTTGTCAATGATTACTGAAATTGGTTGGAATTTTTTTAATTATTCTATTTTGTTATGTTAAAGCAATCTGAATAATTTCAATTTAGACAACTGTACAAATAATTGAACAAGCAAATAATTAGGAAACTTTAGTTTCAAGGATGCAAGATAAGTTACAGCTGAGTTTGATTTTTAAACTTCTCCATATCTGAGTTAAGAAAACTGAACAAGAAATATTTTTGTGAGGCCAGAAGCTCAAAGTTTTTACAATGTATGTCCATATCCTTTTTCTCACTTTCATAAGGTCCTCACTAAGGTATCTTCAATTGCTACTTAAATTTTTGGTAACTTAATACCCTAGTCTTGAAATTGGTCCAGTAGCCATAGCTTCCAGGGAATGTGTTTTCCTCTTGGCAACATCTGGATTTTGTAAGGACAGATTTCACAGAAAGGCAGAAAGCCTTTCTGCCAAGACTTTATGGTCCTACATTCTCTTCCTACTGCCCAAAAGGGTAAGCACTCATCCATACTCCAAATGCAATCACATGGTGGTGGGTCTCCCGGATTACATCTCTGTCACATTTATGTTGGTGGTTCTGTGTGGTGAAAGCAATGGGATGCCATTGTGCTTGRTAGGTCAGCTTATTTTATGTGCAGCTGGGACACAAAGGGATGAATCCAGACTTTTAAAATAAGATGAACACTTTAGGACCTTATATAACCTGAGGGTGTGAATAAACACTTTTCTATGTAGTTCATTTTATCTGAGAAGTTACTTCTAAAGTTAGAAGACATCCACTTACTGTTCAATATTTCATGAGGTAGACTCTGTGTTGGGGAAGATACCTGTTGCCATGGCCACTCTGGCATATTCTGTCATGCAAGATATGTCCTGAAGAAAAAACTAAACCAAACCAAAGCAAAAAACAACGTAAAATTGATGTAACTTAGTTTGTGATAAGTACTTCTCACCTTGCAGGTGCCATGTTTTGTTGAAATTTCAAATACCATACTTCCATAATATCACTTTAAGGACCATCTTTGTGTAATACACGCTGTAATGCTGCAGATTGTGAAATATTTTCTCTCAGGTGTTACCAGTTATCCATAACATGTCATATAAAATCTCCACCTMCAACACAATCTTAAGAAATATGAACATGCACTCCTACAAATATGTGCATAGTGTGTGTGCACATGTATGTATCTGTGTGCACATATATGCTTACATCCTAAAGCCTATATAAAGCCTATATAAGTCCAAAATGTTTGTTCATACTCAAAGATAATTGATTAATTTTAAAACTGAAGCAAGCAAATAATTTAAAAAATCAATGTCATAAAACTATTTTATTTTTAATTGAATAATGTCAGCTAAATATTACATCATAGCTATCATTTGAGGTTACAGCAGAATTCTTTTTTTAATGTGTCTTCTCTGATTGTTTATGTTTGCTTTTATTGCACATATCTCTTTGATCTCTAACCAGCTATAATTATGATGTTTTCAACATGTTTTATGTTTTTATAACTGCTGTGCTCCATCAGATTTGGTACTTACACTGTCAACTTCAGGCTTTTTATGTTCTTTCATCTTTGTTGTGGGTGGCCTTTGTTTATGGAATCTAATATTAACATTTAAGTGCATATTTCAAAGGAAATGGACCACAAGATGTCAAACATGCATTCACTTTATAATTTATCCATATTAAGCATTTTTTGCTACAGAAGTGCACACTAAGTACCTAATTGATATGTTCTGTTGTTTTGCTTTTTTTTTTTTTCTGCTAATGGCAGTTATTTACTGCTGTACTTAAGTGGGGATGCAGTAATCATACAGGGGCGTCTTCACACCTACAAACATGATCATAAATTAAGTTTTCCTTTTGATGCTTTTGTTTTCTTTGTATCCTATTTGGTTGTTTGTATCTGGTGTTTGTTTTCTTTACAGGGCTCAAGAGGTAGACATCAAGAGGTAGAATTTAGAGCCCATGATGTTCCTTAGATTGGTCTTGAAAGGATTATTGACTTTTGCTCTCACTCTGTCCATTTGCCTTCTTTTTTTTCCCTATCTCTCAATGTCGAACATCTCAATAGTGAAAAAGAACTTTTAATGAAATCTTTTTAACCCAATTTCAATAAAATTTGTGTAAAATATACTGTCCCCTAAAATATAGGCAGTAACCTAGAGACTCATAGATGTGGAGTCTAATTAATGCTTGAAAGAAAATTCATCACCATGMGTAAGAAAATACATATTACTTGGTATGCATATTCAGTATGTATGTTATTTTCTAGCTAAAGAAAACTGGTATTACAAATAGACAAGTCTGATTCCAACCCAAGTTGTCAGGAAGAAATGTATTTCACTCACCAGATATGAAGGTCAAGGAGTCATTTATGCCAAAATTAATATGTGGGGTCAATGACAGTCATAATCATGCCTGAGCCTATTGAGGAATTCCATTAAATATAGAGTAACAGCATGGGTGTTGTGAGGAAGAACTTGAAAACAGACATTTAAAATGGTAACTGCAATTATATACAGAACTTCAACATGACTGCGAAGGGTATTGAGTGAAAACTTCAGTGAGATGTGTTAAGAGAAYAAATCTCAGGAAAAGAGGACAGTGTAAATACAGGGTTAATTCAGCAGCCCCTCCTGAAAGACCTTACTGATTCCCAGATGAACAAGTTTCACTTTTCCTGGTAATTAAAAGAGGAATCTATGTAGCATCTTTTTAGTCATAGTTTTATCTCATAGAATCCTGTGATATTGGAGGTAAAGTGCAGAGGCTACAAGGAAGGCCCTGAATTCTTTATATATAAATTCAGGACTTCCTGCAAACACACATACTAATTTAAATACTCTCTTCTATACAACAAGGGAAGTGAAGAAAATTCAATTATAGTCCCTATTCTACAAACATATATATATTTTTAATATACTTATTTATATATTTATACTTTTTAATCAAAACTCAGGAAGCTCCTTTTTCACTCAAGAGACAGTATAAAACAATCATTAGTAATGATAATATATAAAAGATACTGAGACAGCCTAATGGACTAGAACAGTACTGTAGCTGGAGTATGCAGATGTTAACATCTCAAATTCAATTTGATCTTTTGTATGTAATTTTGGAAATTGATAAAATTTGGATACAAATCATTGCTTTTGAAGTAACTTAGTTTTTAATACCTTTTTGTATGCTGATATTTTTCTTCTCTCTCTTTATTTTTCCACACAAAACTGGTTGATCCCCCTTCAAAAATAATTTAGCAGAACCTGGACATCTTTTTTTGTAGCTACTTTCTGCTCACATGTAGTAAGAATTTTCTTAGTATATTCTTCCATTTTGCTGTTTTATTCAGCATCCAAACCTTTTCTTCAGTATTTAAATGGTATCTTAAGAACCTCACATGGGTCAGTAAAAAGTGTAATGTTTCAAACTCAGAACATGCTGTGCAAGCAGAGAAATTGTATTTTTTCTAATATGGAAGCTGAGGCAAGGAGAGGTCTGTTTAATAAAAAAAATCATCCCAAGAGTTCCTCAGATTCTTAACAGAAGTTGTGCATTTCTTTTCCCCATCACTTTTCTGTAAGTATCAGACTTTTTCCTAGAAGCTGTTCAACTCTGAAATGGCCTGTAAAGAACCAAAAATATGAACAGAGAAATCTGAAAATTATAAAGAAGGGATGTATTGGGTAATCAAACTTCAAACAGCTCTATTCATTTTTGGCATTGTTCTATCTCTGTTGTCTCTCACATGATATAAAACATTTTATTATGCAGAATTAACACTGGGAAATGTCTTAATAGCCAATCAGATTGTATTTAGTGATCATCTCTAAATTTAATGAGGGTATCATTCTGTAGATCTGAAAGTCTAGTTTAGTTCATTTTACTACTTTTATCATAGCAATTACATCAACCTAAACAACAATTAGGTGACTCAACACACAGTAGGCAAATTAGTAACTTCCGTTAAAGTAGGTTTATGGCCCTCTTGAGCAAGACTTTTGAGTAGCAAACTGTACAGAGACCAAATTCCGAGACTTCATTCTAGTAAAATTTTATTGTACACTCTCTCTGGTATTTCTCTCTATACTACAAACATAAATCAAAATAATTCAGTGATATTCTGTGATAATCCAGTTCATGGCATGGTTATTACTTATTACTTTGAGGCCTGATTCCTTTCAACCGTTCCTTTTTATTAAGATTGCAATGTAGACTGACAGTTAACCCTGAGGATTTTTTTCTTTCTTTCTTTTCAGGAATGGCTACTAGAGAATTAATTTTTTATTTTGTTTTGTTTTCCAGTTTACAAACAGTAAACTGATTATATCTGAATCTGTGTGCATTATATTGCAGAACATAAAGCAATCCCTTATGTACCAGAGCAAAGCGTTTGCATATGTTCTTTCAGAACTTTTCATTCAGCACCATGTTCTTTCATCCTAGGAGGAATTTCAGTGATGTATTTCCCCTCTGGGATTTTAGAGTCCCAATTTTGTCTCTTTCTGGCTGGTCACTTCCAGCTAAATATCCCAGTTTGCTGCTGCCTTAGTTGCACTGACGCAACTGTTGGCAGTTGTTGCTGTAAATAAGCTCACTGAAATTATTTGGGTTAAAAAGGAAAAAAAACAACCCAAAAGTCAGATTTTATTTTAAAACTCTGATCATTTGGGGATTTTTTAACAAAGGTCTACTAATTTCAGCATAACAAGAGGCACTGAGCTGCTTTGGGGAGCAGAGAAGGCCTGAGGTAGAAGCGTAGGCAGAAATTTGTTACGTATTTTTTTCAGCTAAGAAACAATCAAATATCTGCTTGTGGCAAGGAAGGAGGAAGGCTGTAGGCCATTTTAGAAGGTATTGAACAAGAACATTTCCTTTACATTCTTATTTTTAGTGAAATGGATAATGCAATTTCCATTTGTTATGCTCAGAAACACAACTCAGTGCAACAGTAGCACAAGTTTTTCCAAGAGAGTCACACCACATGCACAGACAAATCATTTACCTGTTTCAGAATTAGTACAGTCTTCAAATATAATTTGATGAAGAGCATAATTTGAGCAAGTAAAATTCTTTTACTTTTTAGCTTTCAAGAAAGTCATCAAGAGTATCTAGAACAGGAATTACTTATCATTAGGGTTCTTTTTTCTCTCTGTGGCCGTGTCAAAGGTAATAGGGGGTCTGGAGCTTTAAAAGTAGTACAGCATMCCCCTACCACTTGTAGGCATCCTAATTCATAGCTGACAGTTTTCAAAACTGATGAGAGCATCCCAGCAGTGGAGTTATTAATCTTTGCAACAGATCAATTTAATAGCTTATTCAACTGAATTACATACTACAGCTATTACACAAATAACAAAKGTTTCAAGTTTCCTACTCTGAATCATGATGTGCAATTGCTACATTTCCAAATGAGATGAAGTGTGGTCTTCACTGACCGCATTCGTCATAGCTAGRTTCTTGCTTCCATGTCCATTTTGAATCTGTTTATCTACTAAAAAAAGACCTTCAGCTAAGGGATCCAGGAGGTCTGGATCGCTTATCATCAACCCTGTTCTAGTATTTGCTTACTTAGTTCTTTAGGATTACTCCTTTTTGCCCTCTCCAAGCCAAATGTCCTTTAGAAGAGAGTAGTATGAGGAAGTATAAATATAATCTAATCTCATTAGGGTGCTCATTTTTTGTTATTTTGATTTTTCTTTTGTTTTAGCTGTTTGTTTTATTTTATTYAGTTTAGTTTAGTTTTGTTTTGTTTTATTTAAAATGAAACAGCATAGGCAGAGACTGTTAGGCTTCTGTTTTCTGCCAATCCTTGCTTTAGGATGAAGACTACTGTTCAGTGACTAAGGTATGGCTTGCTGTAGTGAAMAATTTACTCTCTATGCCTAACAGTAGGAAAGGATTCCCAGCCCAGGCTTGCAAGAAAGCTGTATTGCCTTGGGTCTGAATAAAGAACACTAGCTTAAATCCCTTCTGTCTTTCTGGGTTTTTTGTGTCCTGTTCTAGTCTTGGCTAGCTTAGCTCTCTTCCTGGCTCTGCTGACAGTCTTCTAAAAACACATTTCTAAACACTTCATGAAAAGTCTGTTTGCTCATATTGAAAAAGAAGATTCTCTGGTAAYTGAGACTGCTTGGAAAAGTAGAAAACTCTCAGCAAAAAAAGTGTCTCCTGCAGACTCTAAAAGTAAATATCTCCTTTGCATGACATCAGGTTTCCAGGCATCCTTAACATATTCTCTTCTATTTCTTGGTTTTGATTTCTTTAATAAAAATTAGTCATTACAATTACAATAAGCCAGGCATAAATCAATCCTTTCACTATGTCTCACCCAAGAACTTATTTCTCAAGTAAAACAAAAGATATTCATCGCATATATTTTAAGGACCAAATGAAAAACTGCATACTAGAAAGGTAGTCTTCTTAAGATCTCTCTGTAGGAGTGTGAATTTGTGAGTCTCCATTTCYGAACCTCCTTCTACTTTTCTCTTCAGAGATCATGTAAAATATAGAACTGCTCTTCACTTAGGCATGGTATTTGAAATCAGTACTGATGTTCCTCCTATTCCACAATTGCATTTCCAGGTCTTCAAAAGAAATGAAACAAAATGTAGTGAAGCATGAATTTTCTTCCACTTTAATACTTCTAATTCACAATAAATTAGTTCTGGCCTTGGAACTAATGAATAAGGAAAAAAAAAAAAACTTAAGGACATCTGGATTTGTTTCAAAGAAGTAGAGAATTAAAAATACATGAAGAAATATGGGAAAAAATTTACAACCATCTGGACATCATCCTGGATAACTGGCTCTAGGTGGCCCTGCTTGAACAAAGGTGTTGGACAAGATGATCTCCAGAGGTCCCTTACAATCTCAACTGTTCTGTGATTCTGTGCCATCAATTAAAAAATAAAKTAGTGTGAGAGACAAATAGTACAGTCCAAGGACATGGAGTCGAATTAATTCTCATACTCAGTAAAAATATCTTGAAATGCAAATTAATTAAGAGTGTGTTTAAACTGATTTAGAGGTGTCCTGCCCACTTCATCCCCACCTAATGTTAATATAAAATCCATAGAAAATGGTTTATGTAGAGATAGTTGTCAAATCTGAAATGTAAAGCAAAACTATCTATTTGGGTAAAATAATATTGTGAAAAATCTCTTAGCTCAAGGATGAAATCTCTATTCAAAACCAAAGAGAAATGTATCCCTCAACCACTTTGTTAGTTCAGAACATCTATTAATCTGGTGGTCATTTACATACACATGAGATAAAAGAAACTCAGATTCAAGTCCCAGCTCTAATTAATGACTAACTCAATCAAATAGAACACCTGCAAAGACAAAATTAAGAGAGATCATRCAAAGAGTCTTCCATCAGTATAATTTCACAGACTCCAAGAAAAGTAATTCTTCATTTTATTCATGCATGATGAAAAGTAGCTTGTTGGTCATCTTAAAAAGTGTGTTAGCATGCACTAACTATTTGCATGACATAGGCAGGGAATAGCATCACCACAGATTGTAGTAATAAATAAATATATAAATATGTGCTCTGTTTCAGTTGAAAACATAACACTTTGTAAAAAATGTCCTTAAAAATTGCATCATCAAAAATAAAGGCCAATGTTCTTGTAATCTTCCAACTTGTGCATTTCCATCTCTGGCAGTGAATATTGTATCATGTAGGYCCTGTGACTGTGGCTAACCATCTACACAATTTTTTTTTAATATTAACCATTTCACTAATGATCAGGTACATCGTGAGTTTAGAGACTGTTTCTCTGTGTGCTTCTTACTCACTTTGCTTATGAATTTTTCAGAAAACATTTATTTCATTTTAGTACAGAAAAAGAATAAAATATTCATAAGGCTGGAAAACTTTTTTGACAACTTATGACTATGTGGCAACAGTCTCCTTACAAGCTACCTGTAATAATTACTACTCCTTTTATTGAAATGTTCTTTAAAAGCAATTTTCTATTCAACACCTTGGGTAATTACAGTGGGAAATGATTGATAACATCAGTTAATATTAAATATTGTACTGCTAATCACCATGCAATCTTGCATGCACTTATTCATTAGTTACTTCTTTAATTTGAATGGCTGACAATTTACACGGAATGCTTCAGTTATATGAATTATCATATTTTTATTCCCAAGAGAAGGCCTGCACTTCATTAGAACAGAATCATTCACATTGCTTTTCTTTCATTTTCAAGAGTGAARTACTTTGATTTGAAAGTTCTGTAGCTGTAGTCAGGCAAGACATTAAGCTCTTCACCATCAAATAACACTATGCAATGCTTGTACAGTACAAAGGCACTTCTAGAATAAACAAAGTCACATTGTTATACACTGGCCTGACACTAATAAACAGCTGATTGTGGTCTCCAAGAGAACTTTGTGCTTCAGTGTCACATTCTGGAAAACAATGTCATGCCCTCAAATGTGTTCATACTATTAGCTGACTGCTAGAGTGGCTGTAGATGTCATTAACTTTGTAAACTGCTTCACTTTATCACCCAGGGCAGATCATAATGTTTTAACACTTAGACTTATATGTGATTCAGACATTTAAATCTGATGAGTCTTCCAAAAAGAGCATAAATACTAAATCTAGTAAATCAGTTTTATTAATGGGAGTTAAAATTATTTTGGAAGTAACTCCGAGTAATTTGGTGGAGACAGTATATTCCTCGTGAAATATGGAACCATCTGTTGTATGGAATCTCATTATGTGATAATGCAGTGATACACACTGTATAAAATCTGAGCTTAAAAATCTTTTTTTTTTTTTTTAGTCCAGGGTCAATGTGAAGGTATTTGCTCATGAATACAAGTAACCAGAAAACAGAGGACATACTTACTGACTTGTGTTWTACACTTTCTTACGCAAAACTTGTCCTCTGGGAACATTAGTTTTATGGTCCCCTGAAATTCACCTGAAATCCCCCTACCTCCCCACAGTGCCAACTGCTCTWTCTCTCTACACTGTCACTAATTAACAATATGAAGTCAGACTCAGAATATTTGTTCCCAACCTGGACTTAGCTTGAAGTTTTCTCCCCMTATTTTCTATCACCTTTGTTTCAAAGGCTTCTGTGTTGGACTCATTTTCTGTTACCTGTTCCTGCAAACTTTACGTCTTAGTAAGAGATACTCATCAAGAGTTTCTGAGAGTAATGACATGGAAAGATATTTTGGAGAAATATGCTTTGTACAGCTACRGCAATAATAGTTCTTATTAGGTCAACTTCAGACTCCACACTCAAATGGGAACCCATTTGTTAGTATTTTCATGTCACAGTTTATATTTGTGTGGTTTACACAATCAAAAGTTTACAGTGATGAGGTAACTATTTCAGAGAAGTCAATATGAGGTATTGATTCAATGCCTTCTGAGAAATTCCAAGATTTTTTACATATTTATATGAGCATACTTATATCTGAGATGTAAAATTTCAGATGATAAATTTAATTTCTTTTGTTATTCTGACCCATATTCTACCTATACACAATGAAACTATTATTGAGACTAAGCTCTCAAGGTAGTATTAAATACATCCCTCAATTAAAATACTTAATTTATTTTATTCTCTTCATTCAAATTTGGCAACAGAATTTTACTCTGTCACACAATGTGGCAGAAATCCCCTAACTATTAGCAAGTTCAGTGCTGTAAAACCACATGATCCATCAGAAATAAAAATGGAAATTTCATTTTAGTGAAAGGCTGAGATTTCTATTTTTATGGTAGAACATAAAACTTCTCACTAGTTCTGCTACTTCATGGTACTTCATTTAAAAATCCATATTCTTATGTGCACAGATAGAACTTTATGGACATTTTAATTAATTTTTCCCGTTTCTCATTAATGTCTTCTCCTCCTATATATTTGGAATCACTAGCATTGAGACTAAAGAGACAGCATACTAGAGCAGCATCAGAAGGATCTGGTACTAAGTCTGCTTCTCCATACATATTAACATTAAGTAGCAATAGCTCCCCCAGGATCTCAGCAGAACCACAGCAATGTACCCAGAGGCACATTCTGTGACTCCATCCTACATACCTTGCTTATCAGTCT
This sequence comes from Cardinalis cardinalis, assembly GCA_014549065.1. Classification (NCBI taxonomy): domain Eukaryota; kingdom Metazoa; phylum Chordata; class Aves; order Passeriformes; family Cardinalidae; genus Cardinalis; species Cardinalis cardinalis. The sequence continues at coordinate 56,495 of JACDOX010000066.1, read as the reverse complement.
CTGATGAACTCCTTTATAAGAAAACTTTAGTACAGTTATATGAATTGTTGTTCTTAAAGTTGCTTAGATTTGGGTTTTTTTGCTTCCTTGATTCACACATTTCTCTAAATGCAAACTTTGGGGTTTGTGGGCCTGCACTCTCTTAGTTCTCAGTCTCCTCCACTATCTCCTTCAGCCTCTCTTAAAAGGATCTTCTTTTYTCAGTCCTCATTTCCTGTGTAGTTGTGCACAGGACAGCTTTTTCCAGATAGAAGCTACCCCTTTAGGACTTGAAAAAATGAAAATCTGTAAAAAAGTTGTTATGCAAACACTCCAGGTAAATTGCCTCATTTTGTATTTTACAGTGAGCCTCCTGAAGAAAATTGTATTTCTTTCAAACAGTTGAACTTCTGACCCTCAAGAGGTTGCATAAATAGTGAAAGTTCAATTTATGCACTTTTCCTGAAACAGGAGAGCGTAGACACTACTTTGAGTATCCTCAAATCTGAAATACAATTTTCCAGAAATATCATTCCATTTTGGATTTAAACATATTTGTTTTTGTCTTAGAAGCACTGTGCAAAGAACTCTCCCTGGGAAAAAAAATAGAAAGAAAATTAACTGAAATAAAATAAATTTAAAAGTCCAGTCTGAGTGATTACAATTGGTTTATCTGAGAAAAGTAACTTAACATTTGGGCACAATGAGAAGTTAAATTTGAAATATTTCACAGGCCATTTGACATTAAAAAAGATTTTATGCTACTAAAAGAATTTAATATTTTAAGGAACTCTTTTCAATATAAATATTTTTATTTTGTTCATAAATATTTTCCTATTTTTAATCTGCTTTTAATAGCACTAGAAAGAAAAATAAATGAGGTGTTCAAGTCCTTGTAGTTCTGGAAAAATATATTTATCCCAAAATATATAGGGTTTTTTCTTTCTGGTAATTTATCATTTATGGTTATTTAGGTTGAAAAACGTAATTAAAGTAAGGGGAAGTGAAAAATAACATAAACTTTAAAAATCACACATTTAAATACTACTCTATGGTTGCGGGGGTTGCTTGTTGATATTTTGTTTGGTTTTTTGTTGCTGGTTTTTTTTTCCTGGCAGTTGTTTGCTTGCTTCTGKTTGCAAAGTTCTTCACTACTCTCAGCCATAAGATCCACCAATATATATAATGAAAATAAAAGTTTCCTTTTATTAGTAACAAAAAAGAAATTCAATATAGGACTTCCAGGACTTCTACTTTAAAAAAAAAAATTTTCCTCTCTGTCTTCTAGTGATAAAGTGCTATCAACAGGAACAGTCAAATTTTGTTATATTTTAGCCAAGCCACATTTCCAAAATTCCTATACTTCCTCTAACCAGGTAGCTGCCACAGTATCTTCCAGGGGACTATTTTTTCTTTCATTCTATTGTTCTGTTGGGATTATATCACAAGTCTGACAAATCAAACATCATACTGTCTTCCACATTTTAGGATTATTAAGAGAGAAGTGTCCTAAAATTTAACTCTAGAATCCTCTCATAATTTTCTGGTGAATAAGTTCAATAGTAAAACATGACTGGGAAGGTTTCCTGAGAAATCATGGACCAAAATCACTACCGCAATATGAAAGAACARTTGAGTGTGGTTTGAAGAGTGTATGTGATTTATGCTGTGTCTGGCCTGTTCTATTCTGATAACTGAGTTATATGATTTTTAACATATTAACCTTATTCACAAAACTTTAAACACTTTACTTTCTGCTTGACCTGTACRGTGCTCTTTCTGTCTGTCCTTGTATCAGTCTATTGATCTTGATGGTGCTTGGGCCATTTTTTATTTTTGTATTTGCTTCACACTTGAGAGTATTAAACGCTTCTGTAAAACATGCTCATAGGTATAAATATATAAAAAGAAGAAGACATTTTTCTACTGGCAGCACTATTAGTTCAGTCTGAAGAGAAAGAAAATTGAGGACTATCATGGTGAAATCTTTTTTCATCATCTTTTTTTTTCCCCCAAGATAGAAATGCAATCCTTTCCTGATGTGATAGGGAGCATTCAGTGAAAAATTGGCACCATTCAATTTATGTAGAATCATTAGTACTTTTATGTGTTTTACTAGAAAAAGTGAATGGTATACTGTCCCTAACATGTTTAAACTTTAATATTATGAGATAAAATACTCTTTTTTATAGATTTCAAACAGCTYGTTGAGTTTACATTTCCTTCCTAAACTTTCATTAAATTCCAGATATTTCTACAACTATGTTCAACATTGGAGAGAAATAATAATAGGGGGATAAAAAGGAAGAAAATTAAAGAACATCAGAAATCAGCAACAAATTCTTATGATCTGGAATTACATTACCTCAGAAATATTTCAGCAAACCTTAGACTTGACCAAATATAACTTGTAACTGCTGCAAGCTTGGTGTATGCTCTGATTCTCTGCTTCTGAGGTCTTATAAATGTATTTTCTTCTCTTCATCTTGATAGCTTTTTGAAAATTTATGTCTCTTTATTTTCTTATTCTAAATTGTTCTCTATGTTTTCAGGCAGCTCTTTAGTATTGCTAAGTAGCATGGAAGAGATTCAAACCCCTCTACATACTTGCATCTTTTCTTCTTTTTTCAATAGTGTAAGAGTGATTATRGTGCTCAGGAAACAGAGATGCTAATAATCCTGCTTTGAACCAGAGCTCACAAGACCAGGTGTGTACTTGTTTCCAGAGAACTGCTGGCAATTCACTTCTTACCTGCCTTGGCAAGTGTCTCTCTAGCCCTGAATTTCTTCTGAAGACTGCTAATCCTTTCACAATGTCTGGTATGAAAAAAACAGACGAAAAATAGTAAGCTTGACTAGCTCAAAATTATGAGTGTCATTTTCTCTTGTGACCCCTTCATGATCTGAACTGAGTGTGAATTAAAGGGTGATATATTAACCTACAGCATGTGCAAGATCCTGGTGCTTGCTGTTCTGAAGTTTTACAACTAAACATCAAGCTATTCATTTAAATTCAGCCTTACAGCTCGAAAGCTTTCTTTATTTGGGCTCCAGACTTAACATTGTTTGAGAATGTCTAAACACTGAATAATTGATATCTATTGGCGCATGAAGAAAAATACTTGTCTTAGTTTTATCCCAAGATATTCTTCTATCTGGGTTAAACACAACCTTAGCTATACAAGCAATCCTATTAAAACAAAATCTCTGCTTTCCTTTTCTTATCTATCCTATCTTACTTTAGTAAGCAGTAACTTCTTCTTCTCTGAAAATCTCACAGCATCCACAAACATAAATAGCAAAAAAGAAATTCTAATCTTTCTATGATATTTCTGTATACCATTTCTTTTCATCAGAAAATATTCACTTAACTTACTTAAAATTATCTCCAGTGGCAGATTTTCTTCTCTCATGAAAGAGTTTGTCTTCTAGGAATAGGATTCATGGGGCCTGATTCCCTATTGAAAGGACTGTGCTTTTCATAATATTAAAACAGGTTAAAAAAAAAGAGGAACAATTCTCTAAGAGTATTATTTTATACCAACTACTCAAATACCAATTATCTAAGTGTAATTCACTTTTCTGGTAAATATTAAAGTTTGCCAATAGAAATGCTTTCAATTAAAAGTAGGATGCAATCAAGCAAAAATCAAGCAGAAATATCAAATATCAAAAGCACTATCAATTGCCTTATTCTTGACAAATGCTGTTAATTAATGAAAATACAATTTCTTTTTGTTGAACTCCACTAACTGCCCCACTGATTTCAAAATCACAGACTCAGAAAAACACTTTAATACTAGGCTACACAAACTTGTTCTAAACATTCTAAAAAATGATCATGGCTGTGCAACTATTCAGAGGGAGTCCAACTTCTCCAGCTGAATTACACCTAAATCAATTATCTTTCACTTCTGTCCATTCTTGATACTATGTAAATTTTGGACTTTTGAGTAMTTTACATAAAGAAAAACTGGAAAGTTTTACAAACTTGCCAAGGCAAATATTTATAGCAGAAGACCTACAACCATTCAGAAAAGTAAAACCCACAAAGGATTAAGGTTATAAGTGTAAAAAGTATGCCTCATATTAGATTAATAATCTAATCTGATTCCTTTCATAATTATTATTTAATAGTTTTTAACTTTATCTTATATTCACTGTTGATTTTTTAAACTAAGCTTTTTGACCCTTATAGGTTAAATGAGCTCTTAGTGTGGACTTATAATTGGCATGTTAATGAGCACTATTTCACAGTCTCTAACAGTAAAAAAGTAAAGGTAACTAGAAATTAATGAAAAAAATCTTGATTTTTTTGAAATAATCATGTCTCTAGTGTTAAAAATTATAATTCCTAAAATAAAAGAATGTATGACATAGAGAAGCCATTGGCAAAAGCCTGAAATGACTCATTAAAACGATTGTCATGTTTGAAGAAAATCACAATAATACAATTTGACTAATTACAAAAACAGCAGGGTGGAACTATGCAAGTTTAATCTTGACTGACTGCATGGGTCAGAATAGAAACAATTTCAGTCAAACTCTCCTGTGCTTTGAGATCTGTCCTTCAGGAAGAAATCATTCTTTGTAATAAGATCTGTGTACATCGGTGACACTACATCTGGTGACTTACTTTGCTTTGTACAGCTGGAAGAAGGAAACAGCATTTTTACTTTCAGACAAATCTGTTTGAATTATGCTGGCACATTGAAGAATTCCCTTGTCCACTCTAATTTCCATTGCAATGAATAGAGCCTTGTCATGCTGTTGTGCATCCTCTCAACTTGAGCAACTGTTGGGTGGCTTGATGCCATATATACTATAGCTGTTCCCCTTGTATCAGAAGCTTTCCAAGGACTTTGCAAAATACCTCTCATATACTTGCAGTGAGCCCAAAATAAGGTCTTCTCATTATAGAAAACTCTGATATAAACATAAAGTAACAACTCGATCTCTATAAAAATCCAGTTTGTTTCTGAGTAGTAAGCTTCATGTGAAGGTTTGTATCTGCTGAATATTTGCAAATTCTCCGGCTATGAAAACTAAACCACGGAGCTTTTCAAGAATCATGCTGTTGGRGCAGTTTGAGGAAGTGAAGGGACAGTTAAGCATGATGGATGACTGGGAATCAAGTGCTTACACTTACTCCCTGGCTCCCTTCCTAGTTTGRGAAGCAGCCTAGACATACATTGACTTATGTAAGACCCTGGAAATACATTATTTAGTTTCCATATAATGATTAATTTTGGCTTCTTGAAAACAGTATAAAGATATATATCTATTGTAGAGAGCTTGAGGATAACTTCATAACTTCCATATTCATATCCAGATGGCCATCAAGGCAGTGGGAGATGCTGAGGTCACCTGTCAGCCCAGAGTCMCTTGTTTTCTCAGACTTTTCAGCTTTGGACTGGGTGAAAAGGAGCCTAGTTTTCTGCTAATTTCTCTGCTCCCTTGTTTGCTTKGAACTAATGTCCCATCCTTGACCTGCTATGGATAAAAGAAACCTCATTATTGCAACCTTATGATTTTCATTCCTTCTGCAATCACTTTGTATGATGTTCTATGCCACTTACACCACTCTGGCCAAAATTCTACCTTTCATTTTATAGATACTCGAGGAGGGAAGAGGAGCAGAAGAATTTAGTCATTGTTTTTTAAAAATAGCTTGAGTATCTATCAAAGCTACCAGAATACTCACTAGCAGAGGTAAAAATTTGAAAATAATGGATCTCATCTGTGCACAAATTGCATCAAAATTTGTCAATAATATGCAGACACTGAATAAATAAGTTTTATTGAAGTTCATAATTCTGAGAAGATTGGATTTCATCAATTTTAAAAGGTTCCATAAATAAAACTTCACTAAGAGCATATCATACAAAAGCAATGATTTTAGTTTTAATTTTAATTCTCTTTAAAACTGAAAAAAACTCCAAACATTCACAGTATAGAGGAASGAAGGAGAATAAAAGTTTCTTCAGGAAACTTCTTCAGCTGAATGAATTGTTTGATTTAATTACAAATTTGTTTCTGCTGATTAGGAACAGTGATATTTTCCCTTGTTTGTTTTTTTTTTAATTTTTTTCTTGGGGAATTTCTTTTCTCTAATAATTACTTGAAATAAGTACCATTTTTGTCTTAATTCAGCATACAACTATTAGGATATTTTYCAAAAATTTGCACTAATTTCACAAAATATGTAATCTATCAGCGTTACACAGGCTCAAAAGTTCCAACTGATTAGTGGGATGTGGGTTTTTTGTGCTTCTGGGTCTTTTCATGTGAAAAAATTAATCATTTCCCTAAAAATTATCTTAAGCTCCCTCATAATTTCAGACATTTCTTGGACTTTCTTTACTTCTCTGTTACTCTCTGTTTCCTGTGATATAGCACAGTACTAAAATGTATGTCTTAAAAATATGAGGAGGGTAGAAAAAAGTTAATTATGGTCAAAGATTATTCTGGGAAGGTGTACTGGCAAACACAGTGGAAGAAAGCACGTGGCATTCCTATCTATTTTGATCCACAAGTAAAACTGTGTCTCTTAATATGATTCTGTGGGCTTCTACAGAAATCTTAAAAAATGTGCGTTTAGAGAAGATTTAGAAGTAAGGATATCATAAATCATGCCAGTTCCTGTTTGTATATGTCTGTACTCTGTTGTGACCAACCCACAACTTTTCTAAAGACAAATTGCCAGGATCTGATGAGAACTAAATTACTTTGTGAAAATTAACCTTTTTTTTTCCCCTGAGCATTTTTGTCAATGTCWACAAACAACTACTTATTGTGTAAGAAGGAGATTGAAATTCACATTTTACCAGCAATCTTTACCAAGCGAAACTAGCCTCCGTGATCAGAAATAACATAATTTAAGACGAAAGATAACAAGATAGAAGATTCAGGACATCRCGGTTCCAAAAACAGAACTGCAGTTTCCTAACTGTTGTGCAAGCCTCGTGCTCTGTTTGGCTGCTCACACCCTTCAGWACAGCAGGGAGCTGGTATCTGCACAATGACTGTGTAACCATGCTAAATATCTGCCTGGCTGCCCTAGGTAAAAACACATTTTATAAACAAGTGCACACTGCAGGGTGAAGACAGATTGAAACTCCTTGGATGTCTCCAAGTTAACTAGAACCATGCCAGCCCTGTTTCAGGAACTCTTTCTTATTGAACGGTGTGCTCAGGGAAWCACCTCCTCTTAGCAGAGCCTGTTGCATTCAGCACAGCTCCATCTCCGCCCTGTCATATAGCACTGGCCTAATTCACWCTGCTCTTTTACTGCATTTTCCAGTTCTTTGGAGCAGGTCAGGATTTTCCATTCATGACTGTGCAAAAAAACACATCAAAGATAAATAGAATAATTATTGGAAAAGGCAAAGAATGAAAACTATTCTCCCAGTGTTTACTTAGTGAACACAAAATGGTCCAAATAACATCATTTTTTGCTCTTTACATTTTGAGCCATATTGCATATGCAGGTTTCATTCCAAACCAGAGACTGGCAGGATTTGAACAGTGTTTGTGAACTGGCATTACTTTGCACGTAATGAGTAGATACCTCATGTTCACCTTATTAATTCAACAAATGGTCCATTTCAACAAATGTGCCACCACCTGCTGCTTAATCAAACACGTAGTTGTAAGTTCTTCTGAAATAAAGTAATCTTTGTTGATGAGAGCACCTCCCATAMATTGTATTTGCCTGCATCTTAAAAAAAAGTGGTGACTTGAGCAACACAGGACATATATTTAGGAAAATAAATGAGCTATACCCTTATATACAACTTTTTCTTTCAAAGAAAGAAAGGGAGAAAAGAATAAAGCTAAGAATCAGACAAATAAAATCAATATGAAATTAAATACCAGAACAAAATGATAAATTAGAAATATTTCCTTCAGATACACATATCTCTCAGTGGGTTTCCCTTCAAAATTAAAGTCCAAATCAAAAACTACTAAAACAGAGAAGAAAAATGAATACCTTGTGAGCAGTAAAAACCATGATCTGACATATCATCTCAGAAGGATACAATAACTATATATTCATGTGATAACAACAATATCCTTATATTTATGAACTGAGAAAAATGATTGAAAACACTGTCTTACCATGTTTTCAATAGACAACCATCATCTTGCATAAAAATAGTATAATTTGTGACAGCTGCAATACAGGCTACATTTTTTATTTATTTTGAAAAAAAATCTACAGAACAAAGCACAGCTATGATTTGCTGCCTACCTGTTCTTAATTATAATACCAAGCTCCATAATAAATCACAGGGAAAAAGAATGAGTACCCTAAGGCAGATTTTAGCAGTCTCTGCTTCTTTCACACATTTATATGGYGGGAAATTGAGAGGATCACAGAATGGTTAGGGTTTTCTTGGACCTCTGAAAATTGCATAGTTCAACTTCCCTGCTCGAGCAGGGTCAGCTTGAGCAGTTTCTCAGAGCTTTGCCCAGACAGGTTTTCAACACCTCCAAAGATGAGCACTTAAACCAGATATCTGGGCAAGCTGTCCCAGAGTTTAATCACCTGCACCCAACACAATGTTCTTTATGTCCTAATCCACAGGATGTCAATTTGAATAATGTAACTCAAAGGCACTGAAGGTCGTTTATGCTYGTTCTAGTTCTAGTTCTTAGGTGATACTTAATGCTTTGGAACACAACTGATGTTAATTTCTAATCACAAAACTTCTGAGTGAGATAAAAAATAACTGTATTGTGTAAAGATCATTCTAATAATTACATTCCTGGTTTTTAAAGCTGTAATACATGTCTGTCCATTTACTGCCCTACTCTTTCCCAAGCTTTCTTTTTTCTCTGTGTCCTCTTCTGTCTTCATTCTTCAGTGTACTTTATTGTACTCTTTCTTTGTTGAACAGCTCTCTGTCTTTCAGTTGTCATTGTCATGATGAGCATTTTGAAAGCATTTTACAGAAAGGATTTGCTTCACAATATTGCCTAAGCTGTGTGGATACGTACATGTCAGAATAATGTCTCTTGCTGTCATTCCTCTGCCACTGCTGTGTCCTATACCTTAAGATTTAATTCCTTCAAACTGGGTTTTCCTATTTATTCCATTCATGGTCTATTATCACATCTCCTTGATTTTTTTTCCTAACTTTATTCTGCTTTGTGCATATATTAATGAAAAATTAATGTAAAATTTCCTTGCTCGTATCATAGTTCTTCAATTGATTGTGTTCTCTTCTCACCACTTTCATTGTACATCAAACGTAAAAGCACAGCAAGGAAATCTATTTCTTACAGATACATCAAATGATTCAAACTAACTCTTGCATTTAATATACAGTGCAGAGGGTTTGAACTCTTCAGCTCCCCCAGGAGAACTATGCAGAAACTCTGCATAATGCTTCACAAGCRTGGAAGTACAAGTAATGTAGCTGATCTCTGCTCCTTAAACTTTCTAAATGTTGTTTCTCTCCCAAGTCTTATTCAAGAAAAACAGTTGCAGCTGATTGTTTCTTTTTCAGTTGCAGGGGAATATGGGGATGGGGGGGTGTGTGGAAAAAGAGAAAAATAGCTTTTGTTTTTTCTGTGTGCACCAATGTACTTTGGGCATATTTTTTGACCTTAAAGAGAATTTCAGTCTTTGCTTTTTCTTCCACAATGACCTTTCTTCTATCTACCCAATTCCCTTCAGCCCATCCTTTCTTTCGTCATTGTAAARGAAATTCGGATTGTGTGGGATAAAATTCATCTGATTCCAATTAGTACCTTGAACTTAAGGTACTAATTAAATTAAATTGTTGAAATGGGCTCCTCTACAGTTGCCTGTGCACCACAAGGGCAGAGCCACATGCAGAAATTACAAAGTTAAAAAGCAAATTACAGTTTTTCTGTACTTCCACACAAAACACTGGTTTATTTCTCACACAAAAATATCATTAGTTGCCTCAAAGGATTTATTRCATTTAATTTTATTTCCCAAAAGCTGTGCACTGAATCTGAGCAAACTATCCTGTACCCCTCTGTAACTGATGAAAAAAATTCATACATCCTGAGGTATTGAGATAACTGCAACAATTACCCTGCTCTTCATTAAATACCTGAGCTAGCTTGATTGTGATATTGAACTACTACATGGCCAAAGCTAAATGAGATAAAGTTCATGTTTATTATCTCCAGAAAAAATATTGCTATTCATCACTTCCTGTGTTTTACACTATGAGTCTAGGTCATTCCTTAGCAAATTTCAGTGCATACTACCCATTGAGAGAAAAAAAAAAGAAATAGATAGACAGATAGATAGATAGATAGATAGATATAAAATATACGCATGTAAAAGCACAAGAGAAATGCAATACATCTTTCATTCCATCTGTTTCTTGCAAAGCTGGGCTTTATCCTTGTTTAAATCCAACAAAACAAACTTAATCTGCTCATTGTAGTCCTAATCCTCCAATCCTTACAGACTTCAAACTACTGTTAGTTTCAGTCAGCTAAGGTATTACAAATAAAAAGATGGAGAGCATCCTGTCTTTTCGAAGTCTACTGTCTGTCTCACATGAGCAGTAGGTGTAGCTTGTTGTATTTAATTTTTTTGTTGTATATTGTAGTTTAATCAATTTGGCATAAGATCATGGACTGAAATGAAAACTTCTAGCTGAAGTGGACATGAATCTGAGACARCCTCCTATAAACAGCATTGCATCCACTGGAGAACTTTGTTCCAGTGGTTTTTTCCCTCCATAAACAGAGGGTTGTTTTGGATTAAGTGTTGTAAGACAAGCAGGTTAACTCCAACAGATAATCTGTGATGCATATCTTATCTGTAAAAATAACCGCCTGTATGGGACCCAGTAATAGCTGTCATCCAAAAATCTCCCCATGAAAAAATTACTGCTTTATTGAGACATGTAGAAGTGGACAAAAAAGGGAAGAAGCAACTTCTCATGCATGAAATTAAATTTTTCTACAAGAAATAAATAATGTGTCCTATGTGCAATATCTCAATTTAATTATCTAGTCATAATCAAACTAAACCGGGAAAAATGCTGTAACTTTATATTCTTTACAGAGAATTCAACTTTATAAAGACATTTTACTTAGACTGGGTTAGCTCTTAACAGTGACATACTGGGGAGTTTGCAATTTAATTAAAGAAGAAATCTTGAAAGTAAGTGGGAAATATATAATGCCTTGTAAAGCAGACAATGGTTCCCAAAATATTCATGACACTTTGCAATGCCTTAGCAGTGCCCTATCGGTCATGTTGCCTTTATACCCTTCTTGAAAGGAAAGTATTGGGTTTTTAATGAGAATAATACATTTTGCTTCTGTGGTATCTTCTTCTAACATAATCAACATATTTTACTCCAGATGCAAACAAAAGACCATCCCTAAGGTGTCAATGTTATTTTGTAAGGAAGTAACACTTGAGAGGATATGTTTTGGTGGTTTTTTTTTAGTTTTTCTGAGACACCTGTGAATTCTGAAATTTGTGTCATTTGGGAGACAAAATACTGAGGATTTTGTATTGAATATTTAATATTAAAACATTAAAGGCAGTGGAAATCATTCATTTACTGCAGTAATGCATTTACTTTGAACATTTTGAATGTCATCTATGCTTTCCATATTTGTCCTATGCATAAATTTTGAAGGTTGACATAAAGATACTGGAATCTTTAGGTTATAGACACCGAAAGGGTCCATGCTTTTTATTTTGTAATTTATTTCTTTTTATGTTTTGATCAAGATCTGGGAATATGAAAATTTAAGTATAATCTTATTCTTTTAAAAGAATTGAAATTTTTTCTAGATAGCTTAGAAAAATTCCACCAAATCCATATAATTACACAACCAGAAGAGACCTTGTAGATGAAAAAAAGACCATTTCACTTTTTTTAAAAGCCAGCATGGCTCACAAAGCCCTCCAAAGATTTAATTCTGTATTAAGCTCAACATTTTTTGCCTGAATCCTCTCATTGAGTACCTATATACTTTACTGTCACACTGGTTACTTCACATGAAGTTAAAATTAGAAGGTATTTATTGTTGTGCATTCACAAAATCGAGTTCAATTTAAAAAAAAAATTCCACATCTMATCACTTTTGGAGTTAGTTATCTTATAAATTTTGTAGCAGGAATTCTCCAAGACCATTGCATTAAATCTGAGAAGGAAGAATACATATGGGAAAGAAAAGAAAGACCTGCCAGAACAAAGTCAGATAAGAAGAGTAGGTATTTCAGGAGTAAGGAAGACTCACAATGCTGTATATGAAGAGATGGTTCTTTTGTGACATACAAAGTATACGAAATAATAATGTCTTGGAATGACTGCAAACCTGATAGTCTTATGTATCACAGGATCAGGAGATCTGTAGTAACCTCAAAGATCCTTTAAAATATTACATAGGAAAAGAATCAGAAAGTTTATTCGTTCCGGGACCACATTCTGGAAAATGTACAGGGGAAGCTGATCTGTACAAAGCCCTGTGATGAACTATAATATTCTCAGTATTAAGAACATGTGAGAATTCTAATAAGGGCAGTATTCAGTGGGGTGAGACTGGGTGAAGATGTATAGAATATAATATGTGAAAGTATTTCAGTATCTCACACAGCAAAATGTGAATCTCTTTAAAAGGCTGTAGAAACTGAATGAATGCTGGCATTAATCTAAATTCTCTTACTCTGAAAATATCTATGTTTCCATTGGCTAGGATAAAAATATCTAGGAGATATTAACTTTGGTTCTGATATATAAGACAGCTTATAATGGTCTGGCATTATCAAGATTTTTACTACGGGTATTTTATTGCTTAATTGCCAACCAAAGGAATTTTATAGCCCACAGTGCAGTATTTGGTTCTCACACCTCTCAGAAATACACTTGATTCTGGTGTATTCCCTGTGTTGTGTTCCTATATTCTCATTTAGATTTATTTTTCCACAGGATGATACCCAGTGATAAGTTACTGCACAGTCACATACTAGCCCTACTAATTTTTTATTGCTCTTTTTGCATGTGTTCTGCCAACAAATGATACTCAAAGGTCTGGCAATAGCAAACATCATCTTCGTGTTTCTAAAACAATGATGACTCCTTCGTCGTTATACGAGAAATGCAGTTTGTACCTACTTCCAGTATGTTAATATTTTTCACTGCTACCATGTTAGCTTTGTCATTTGTTACTGCTATATAAAGAGTTATTCAATTAGGGTACGGCCATCACCATGAAGGCAGTTTGACAGTGAAGCTGTGGATTCTGAAAGAAGTCACTATTCATTTTTATTTCTTTACAGTAACCAATAAACCATCAGGTGTTAAACAGATATAAGAAACTCATCCAATGAGGAGGTGGTACTAACAAAGCTTTCCTCCTAATAATTCTACTTTTGGGATGCTATTTTATTTCTGTGTTTTAGTTTAATGACTGCATAATATAAAGTACTTGAACACCAGTCCTAAAGAATACCAGCAAGCAATGGTGTCTGGACCCTTTCCATTTATTTGCAAGAATCCCACTCTTCTAGTTCCTCTTGATAAAAATAAATATCTACTACCATTTTGGAAACAATAGTTGTTCTCCTAAAAATGCCCATGGGAAAAAGAAACTCAAAACCATGAGAGAGAAAACATTTTTGGCTTTCAGCCTGGAGGTAGGTCTGCCTACAGTTTCTTCTTATAAGATTCCCAGAATGGGAAAAAAGAGGCTTTCAGGGTCCGGAAAGTGAGGTGTCATTAGACAATAAACTAAGATTACTAACTTATTTTAAGCAGAGAAATCTCCAGGTCTTGTTTCAGTTGCCTAAAGGCAGCTAAGCAACTAGAGCATATCCAAGGTTTCTTAGTTGATATCAGATGTTCTGGGGCATTCTACCTAGGCCCCCCCCATTGTTCTAGGAGGCTGGGTATCCTGGAGGCCTTGTGAGTTCTTAAATATGGAATCTCAAACAGAACTAAAGACTGATGCTAGCTGAATTATGCCTAAACTGAATTTAAAAAATACCATTTCCTCCCCTCAGACACATTCTTTTCAAACAAGTCTTTGTTCCAGTACAAGCGTCAGCCATCCTAGTGATTTTCCTAGGCATAACATGTTTTTCAGTGCCCTGACAAGTCCCCAGGAAGCCTCTTTGCAACAGCTTGAGTCCTATATGCCCAACCTCTGCTAGGGCCGCCCAAGGCCACTGCGCATCTCAAGTTTCTCAGCTTCTGCATGAGTTCTGAATTCCTAGATCTTCCTAGAATGAGTCCGCATGCTCTTTACCTGTACTTCCACAAGCATCTTTGAGAGAAGAAGCTGAGTTGCATGGGAAGAAACCACCCTCCATTCATTTGGATCTGCTGTTTTTCAATTAATATCATATTCAAATTTCAAAGGAACCTATCATATACGCTTCCTCTCACTTTTCCCCTTTTCTGCTTTGCAGAACATACAGCTTCCAGAAAAAGCTCGTTATAGATTAAGAGGTCCTGAGATGCTGCAGTGGTAAAGTGAAAACCTAGGGAAGATGAAGCTGGATTGCAATATTGTTGAGATATTAGTAAATCGATGGTGTCTGTTTCCAGCAGCAGAGAAGGAGGCATCCATACTGATCAACATCAGACATCTTTAGAAAAAGAGATTATGAAGCTGGAAGAGATGTAATTCCTGAACTAAGAGCAAGGACTTGCATTTGAGTAATTCATTTTGAAAGGAAGATTTTGCCTGACAAAGCAGTCCCAATTATTTTATGTGATACAAAGTGAGAGCTAATTAGATGCCCAAATTATTTATACAAATTAAGCAAAAGCCAAAACTCTGAAAGGGGTAATTAAATTTATTTGAAATTAGTATTTCATTGAAGAGGCCTGGAGAGTTGCCAACGGCAGGATGCCTCCCTCAGAAAGCCTGTTCTGCACTATTCTGTGAATCTGATGGATGCTGAAATGCTTCAGAAGGTACAAGTTTCCTAGAGCAAAAAATACCAAAACAGCAAGTTTGAATAGTATTTTCTATATTTGTTCAACTAGCAACAAATGCTATTAAGGGATTATGGAGAGAAAAAAAATGTAACTGAAGAAACAAGGTGAAAAAAATTCACCTCTTTCTCAACAGAGGTTTAATTTTAATGTTAAAGACACCATTTTGATGCTACAGCTATATTGAGGCCTAGACAGAATGGTTAAAGGATGTGTCTATCATGCTTCTCTTCAGGGATGTATCTAGTAGCCACTATAGCTCAAGATGGAGCTACTTATCCTTTTTCCTAGTTGATGCAAACAGCTTAACTTGTGCTAACTTGTTTTTAGTAAACTATAGCAATTTTTTACCTTTAGTCCATCAGAAGTCAGGCCAAAACACTATTTATCCTTTTTTCCTTCTCAAAGATCACTCTTGTTTTATTTTGCTCACAGCAAAATATTTGCAGTAACAATTCTGATCAGCTCTCATGCTTGTGCAGAAGCATYCAGTGTGGGTTATGTTCGCATTTCACATTCACACCAAGACAAACACCAGCCAGCTTTGTGACTCTCAAGTCTTGTCATTGCAGCAATGTGAAATAATTCTGGAATTCTCCAGAAATATGAGCACTTAACTGTTTCATTATTTCATAAAACGCTACCTTGTTAAATCAGAAAGTAATCAGTGCTTTTTGAATTCAAGAATCTGGGGACTCAACATCCAAAAAATTTTAATTGTCTCAATATTAAATTTCTAAGAATACATTTATTACTGTAATGAGAAAATGTGAAAACTGATTTTCACCATTTTGTGTGGAAAGAATAAAGCAAAGGAACCTTTTCCTTCAGACTTGGAATTGGATAAGAGAAAAAGCAGTACTTTTGAAAAATCAGAAACTATTTTTTTCACTCTAACAGAAGCTAGAATATCTTCACCTTCTGGATAAAATCAAATCACAATTGCCCCCAAGTACTGGGTTTYACCCAAACCAGTGCCTAAATGTTGAGACATATTYAAAATTAGAGATTTCTATAGGGAGTTTACCTAAGGTACCTGTTGTGGTTTAGGAATGGTAGTCAATAATTTCAAGTTCCTACTGACACTCTCCAGACCACATTGCCACTTGCTCACTTCTCTTCCTCTCTCCCTTCTTGCTGCAGCAGGATGAAGAGAAGAATTGAAGGCACAAAAGATCATGTTTTAAAATAGGAAAAATTTTCTGGAATTTTCCCTGTGGTTTCCAGTGCCACCCAAGCTCTCTCTCCAGCTAGGAATCAGCTCCATGCTTACTTGATCAGAAGGAAACCCTTCTCCACAAAGAGATTTCCTTCCCTACACCATCAGCAGTGATGTAACATATACTGTTTCCCCAGTTTGTGTTATGGTTAAATCCTAGAAATCCCGCTTCATGACTTCCTCAAATCCTTGCTCAAAGTCAGAGCAACAAAAAGTCAGTTCTTGCTCCATTTCCTTTTTATTTCATTGACTATAGTACCCCTATGCAGTGGATCTCTTATAAATCTGTAAAACCTTTCATGGAATCTTGGACTATGCAATCCAAAGAGATTATTTTTAGGTTATTTTTTAATGAAGAGTAAAATTTACCTAACTTCTTGAAATCATACCAAATCCACTGAATATTATTCTATATTTAGATAAGGATGCTTTTTCTTTTCCCCTGAAAAATCAAAAAAAATAACTATGAATAGGATAAGACTATGTTTGTAAATAGCTTATTTTTACCTTTGTAAGCATTTTACTCAACACAGAAAATGTATATATGAATATGTTTACGCACATCTTTGTATGTGTGAGCCATATTTTTAGGCCACGGGTTCTTTCTTTTTCTACATTTTATTATGCTGCTCTTTGAAGCAGTAAAATTAGTTATGGTACTTTTATTGATGTTGATTACAGGGATGTCTGATTTCATTTAGTGTTCATATTGCACAGTAAGTGTCTTTTATAACCACCTTACTTTCACAGATGATTTGTCCCACTGTAAAATCATTAAGGACATTCATTAGAATTTGTCACTCTGTTCCAGCAAACTAATACTTTTCAAAATAAAGGTTCAATTGTTTGCATTTAATTTCAGTCATGTTTTCTTTTGGGCTTTAAGCCATTTTGTATTTAACATACTGCTAAGTGACTCTGGCATTGCTTAGCATTGTAAGAAGCCTTTCATTACTATTCCTGGCTGCTGATCAGAATAATATTTAGAACTACCTTGTTAGTATCTTTGATGCCACAACCTCTTCCTCTTAGTTTGTAAATAATTCACTGGAATTTGTTTTCTAGGTGTAGGGGAACCCTTAGGCAAGTCTGTTTGTTCCTTAATGAGAAGATGCATTAGAGTACTCAGGTCCTTCAGATCTCATTGACCCAGTTTTGGGCCAAATRAGATATAGTGGGTGAAAAACTGTATGAAGCTGAAGACTCAGAGGATAATGGTCGATAGATTAATCTGGCAATCAGCTAAAAAGAATTTTTCTCGGGAGTTGATGTAAGGCCGCATCAATGATCTCGATGATGGAATATAATGGAACCTCAAATACCTCACAGATGACAGATCAAATCAGGAAAAGAGKTACTATGATAGAAAGGTGATGCCATTCACTGTAACTTCAAAAAGCTCGAGGAACAGACTGAAAATATTGTTGAAGGTCAAGCAAGACAAATGCAAATCCCACAGCTGAACTGAACTACTTCCATAGTGCTATATAGGAACTTCATACTGCACAGTATGCATAGTACTACATAGGAACTGACTGTATACAAAGCAGAAGGATACTGGAGAATTCCAGAGGACAGCATCTTAAACACAAATCAGCAGTGCACCTCTTTGGAATTATTAACTATATTTCCACTAAATCTGGATTCTGTGTTATTATTAACTATATTTCCACCAAATCTTATAAGACACCAGCCATCCATGTTAGATTGGACACTTAATGTTASGTGCCTACAGATTAGATCATTTACYTTTGAGCAGATCACTTGGTGTCCCCCACCACTGGTCTTTTTATAGACCTTGAAGGTAGCACTCCTGGGGAACAATTCATCTCACCTAAACTAGATTTCAGAAATCTAGATCTCAACTCTGCCTGTTTCATCTACTACTTCAAAATACATCTCAGGGCTGCTTATTTGTATCTATTCATTAATGAAAGAGCTAATAGGATTAAATGATGTAGACATTAGTAATAAAGTAAGATGAAATATGCCTCAGGTTTTTTATTAAGTTGCAAGCCATGGAAGTAGCTCTCACTGGAAGTATTAAGTAAGTTAAAGAAAACATCTTTTCCCCATGCTGCATCAGGCACATGCACCTTTCTAAAGGATGTTTCTGCTGTTAGGAATAACCTGAAGCAATTATACAAATTTTGCTTTACTGGCAGCAAGAATTAAAATGTGATTCTTCCTGGAAGTGGCTGAAGGGCACAGCTACAAGCCAACAGATGGCAACTTCGGTTCCTCTCCCATTCCCTTACCAGAGTACAGTAATAGCTGTAATCTGTACTACTGTACTAGAGTACAGGAACTAGCTGTATTTGCTGTGTAAAAAGAACCATAAAATATCAGTGAACAAAGCAGCACTAGAAACCCTAGAGATGATAAGTGTAAAAAATGGAAGAGCRGAGATCAAAAGGCACATATGTCAGGCAAATAAACTTCAGCAATTCAAGGGAAAAAATCTTGGTCCACAGAACTCTGCATTCAAAGTAATCTATAGACTTGAGAAGAGTTTAGAGGGGAGACAAAACAAGCAATGTTTCCTGTAAAAACATCTCACATAAGTCACTCAAAAATGGGGACATGTTGTGCTTACTGTTTAGCAGACAATTAAACAATATCTTCCTCTTTCAAAAAGTGTAAAATCTAATGTCAGAACACACAGAGGAGATGGCTTTTGAGAAAAAAATATATTCTGAGAAAGGAAACTCAAGAGGAAGAGTATTTTTAAGCACATGACATACCTTTTTATCCTCATACCAACACACTAAAGTACCTTCAGGCTCTAGAAACCTGTTCCTGCTAGTACACAACAGGAGTTTGCCTGGCTCACACTGACTAACTGTACTGCTGACAAAACATCCATATGCTCGTTTGTACGCAGAATGCTGTGTTGGATTTGGCAGGGACATTGTTGCTTGTTGTCACTGCAGTAGTGAGTTCTGCCCTGACAGTGTTTCTCAACGTTTATGCCACCCTATTCTGTCTTAAATATACAATGCTTCTATTTTCTTCCTCCTTTTCTAGTCCACTAGTAAGTGGAAGAAGCCTTTGATTTTRTGTCAGATATTACTTCTCATCAGTGTTTGCATTTGATCAAAGAAAAGAATGAATGTACTCATCTGCAGTGTGCTGGAAGGTTAAAGCACTAATTAATCATAGGACAAGTACGGCAGGATTTGTCAATGGCTAACTGGAGTGTTCAGCTAACTAGGGTGTCTAGGTTGAATAAAGCTATCCAGCTTCTGGATACACACAAGACCACAAGGATTGCAACACAGCTTTATTTTCTTCATGGCCTGTATATTCATATAACATCTGAAAATTGACTAATTGCTTTTAGGGTGTAAATTTGATGTATATTAGTATTTTTAGAACATAAGTATTTTAGGGTTATTATGTTGGAGTATTATATATATACATGTTTTTCTTATTCCCCATGCAGATCCACCATTACTGTCAACATCTTTTTTGCCTGAATTTTACTGAATGCCCTCCATCCAAAGCTTCACTTTCAAAATATGTCAAATGAACTTCTTTTACTTTTTGTTCATTTTCATCAGAGTTGYTGCAAACTGTTTTTGCCCTTTAAATTTGAATGAAAGTAAGACCTTTATTCATTGCTGATTCATGAAAACTTGCAGCAGGGATGRGATTGTTTTAGTCAATTGAGTCCTGATAAATTGAGCACTTCAGTTTTTCATTATTCACACATTTATCCTGAAAATCTTTTGTACTGCATCTTTACACAACTAATTTACAATAACAGTGAAGTGAGTGAGTTCAGCAAAGTTCCCGTAAATGAACTGGTCTATAATAATTAATAGAATAAAACAGATGCAACCGGGATATTTATATAAGAATTGCTCAAGCATATCAATTGACCAAAGGTATAAATTCCTTCATTTTTAGTCCATACTGTATAATATGGACATGTAATCCTGCAAAGGAATTCTATAGATTGACTTTTTACAGATTTGTAATTTGCAATAAAATTCTATGAGGCTATTTTGTCAATAGGAGAAAAAAWCAGTCACTATGAAAGCCTTCCACCTTCTATTTTTACTTTGATTTTTTTTTCTTAACTTAGGACACTCTCCATATGAGTGAATTATATATACTTTTAGAGTGGCAATGTCAACTGATATCAGGAACAGCCACTTCCTCAAGTCCGGGTGTCTCTGGCTGATGGATGTGGCTGCCACTTTCCCCTTTTCCCTTTGTGATGTCCACAACCAGCAGCAATGCTGAGCACATACCCCAGAGACACAGTCACTGACGCCTGTGCACAGTCATGGACACAAATGACGGGTGCTCGTAGGACACAGACATGTCCCGTCACACAGAGGGACACAGATACAGTGTGGCCACAGAGAAGGTGCTGCCCCCACGTTCAAGACTCTTACCACGCACAGGGACACGTCCCCTCCTCCTCTAAGGCTGGCAGAGGCAGAAAGTCACTAGTGCAGCACACACCCCACACTGCCCAGATTCAAAGTACACACACATTCATGAGTTCTCCCAGCACGGGCATGCTCCCTGTGCCAGCCCAGCACTGCTATGAGGATTAGAATAYGGGTTGGACTCGATGATCTTAAAGGTCTCTTCCAACCTAGAAATTCTGTGATTCTGTGATTCCAGCCCCCCTTACCTGCCTCATGGGTCCCTGACTCACTTCTGGGTGCTTGCTGCACACACACAGCACTCACACATTCATCCTACAGGCACCCAACGCTCACAGATTCCTCTGAATACCAGCATAGGTTCTCTGCCCTGACACCTCTGCCTGGACAAGGGGCACCCTTCTCACTTGGCTTTTAAAACTGGGGTGACCCTTTTACATGTACATGGCCCATTTTATACCCTTTTCTGTTTACCACTTCTTTGTTCCTCTCTCATCTGCTTCTCCTGCACAGTTGCCCCCACCTGGTGTAGTTCCACTGACCCCCTCCAGTATCCAGGACTCTCAGGGTTGCATTGTTGTCAATCGCAAAACCCCGGTTTGCCTGCAGCTTCTCGATAGCCCATCAGATACCAGGGCTGACCAAGTTTAGTTTTTATCTTTGTCTGCCTTATGCTCACCTGTCAGGTTTGTGTATTTTTTCCTGCTTCCCCTCTTTTCCTTATTTTCCCATTTGACAAGGTCTCTGATCAGATAACTGTGCTGGAATAAGTACTCTCACACTCCCAGAGATCCTCATCAATTAGTGTGACTGAGCAGGTCTGACTTCCTCCCTTTTCATTTGCCAGTCAGGTTTGTATCTCTGTATGTCCTTCTTTACGTCTTCCTCCTTTGATTGTTATCTCCTTTTACATTGGAAAGTGCTTGGCCAGACAGCTTAAAGGAGATGATGTTTCCTCTTTCCACACACCCCATACAGGCAATAGCTGAACAAATGTACCTTTAGCCTTGTAACAGTAGGACTGTTGCTGTGGTCATATAAGCCAGAGATAGGGTGAAGGCAGCTCTGTGGTACCTATTGTTAAAGTAACTTATGTAGTTGAAAAATATCAGAAAATTTCCAAAGCAATTCTTCTTACTGAATGAAAATCAGTCATGTCCCAGTAATGTATGCGTATTTCCCAATGTATTTTCACAGCGTCAACAAGAGATTGTCCCTTTCAAAAATATTAATCAAAATTTGTTTATTCCTGTGTTAGTTTTATACATCCATATTCTAGAATAGACTGACTGACTCCAAGAAAACAGCATAGGGGAAAACAAATATTCCTATTAAACAGAAAGAATTCCTCTTCAGAGCAAACATGAAAAGAATTAATGCATCTGAAATGTGTTGGTCTCAGTTTTCGTATCAGTGATATTATATATATATATATATATATATATATACTGCCCCAGCCAGCTGCCCAAAATACCTCTACAGTTAATGTGCAGTAATAGGTTTCTTCAGAATAAATTGAGATATTACATTTCACCCTAAAGTGGTCATAGGAAATAGGTCAGGTAGAGCAGTTTGCAGGGCTTGCCATTCTCCAGTGGCTCTAATACTGTTTTTAACTGATTGATTCAAATGTAGACCTTTACAACTGCAGGCACTTTAGAATGTTCACAAAACTAAAGGCAGAATATATTTTAAAAACATATAGCTTTGATTTCTGAGTTCTGATTTTTTTAAGAATCTTTAAAAGACAAACATAATAACTGGAAGTTGAGTATTTAAAAACAAAACCAAGAAACTTCTCAAATAAACTGGCTGTGATAAGTGGAGGCAACTGAGGCAATGTTAAAGATACACTTGGAAATCAATTTCCACTTTCCATGTTAAACATAATTTCTGGGCCAAGGTTTTAACAGTGTGAGAATATTGTTTTTCAAGAGATGATTCCCAATTCAAAGGCCTTCTCAAAGATACAGAAATCAGAAAGTCTATGCAAGTCCTAAAACAAATCCTAGAAGCTCTGTAAGAATTTATGGCATATAGGAGACAGATATTACTAATTTCTYGATCCAAACTTCTAAATAATAGATTTCTTCTTTGTTTATTTGTTTTTATTTCAAACTTTTTTAGCAATATGCATTATACGCTCCAGTACAGAATATATGATAAGGTCTTTTATCACCTTAATCTGAAAAAAAGTCAAACGAAACACAAACCATGCAAACTCAGTTTTTTTATATAAGTAAATTATCTGAATTTGGTGCTGTATTTGCTGAACTGGATGTAATTGCTACATGCATCTAATAAAAAATCTTTTATTGGAGATTTAAATGCCATGCTTCTATTCATCTTCATTAGAATTTTATCATCTATATATTTGAAAAAATGTTGTATATGTAGTACTGTATTGCAAATTATATTTATAGCAATAATATATATATATAGAGAGAGAGCGAAAAGCTTCTTCAGTTCATGTCCTAAAATAATGTTGAATACGTTTGAGCATGGAAATATATTTATTGGTGTCATTTTGGCTTGTAACAGAAATGTAAAGTTAGTAGGGGAAAGTATCAGTTGTCAAAATCTTTCTGAAGGAAAGCCAAATCTGTAGATGAGTTCAAAAAGGGAGGAATGTCTCTTTGGAGGATTGGGGTTCAATGTGTTGTCATTACTGTCATGGAATCTAGTCAGAAGGAAGCCACTAGCTCTATACTCTGGGGGTCAGTACTGGGTCCAGTCCTGTTCATCAGAATCACAGGGCAAAGTGGACCCTCAAGAAGTTTTCCAGTGACACAAAACTTGTCAGAGTGGTTCAAACTGCCACAGAGAGGGACCTTGTCAGCCTGAAGAAATAGTSTGACAGGAACCTTGTGGAGTTGCATAAGGGGTAGTGCAAAGTGCTGTACCTGTGTAGTAACAACCTCACTCACCAGTACATGGTTGGACCAGCCAGCTGGAAAGCAGCCTGTCAGAAAAGGTTCTGGTTGTCCTGATGGACAACAAATTTTACATGAGCCAATGATGTGCCTTTGACAGAAGGAATGCCGATTATATCCCCGGATGCATTAGGAGGAGTGCTGTTGTCAATGCTTAGTGAAGGTTCATTGGGAACTGAAACAAGTGATTAAGAGCCCATATATGCCCTTCACAATTTTACACTACCCACTTCAGCAGTTTTTCTTATTGAAAAGCACTACTTGAAATGTGAAAAAATCTGTCTGGAGTGACCCATCCCCAGTGCATAATTCAACTAAGTAATGCCCCCAGTAAAAACTGCTCTGTTCCCAAGAGTAGAGACAATAAGGAAGGACATTTAATTGCTGACTTAGTATAGGGACATTATCTGTCTCTCTGTAAATAACTTGGAGTTAACTTGGAAGTACTAGAGTGGGATCTATATAACTGTTCCTTGGGAAAMTAACAAGCTTTGATGTCATCAGAAACACAGAAATATATGTGCCTCTAGACTCACCTATCCATACCATACATTAAGAAGAACATATTTTCAGAATTCTGCTACAGTGACATGTCTCAGTTTGTTCCACAAAGAGCAAAACCCTATCAGCTCTWTACCCACTCTATGAAATCTAGGGTGTCTGCCACCATGATATTTTCTGAAAAATCCCTTCACCAGGATTTCTTCTCCTGGGAAGCTTCAACTTCTCCCTGTTTTGCTGTTATGGAATGTGATTTGGAGATTGTTTATCCAAACATGTGAATTGTTTTTAATTAATGACCAATCACYATCAGCTGTGTCAGACTCTGAGGGGTCAGTCACAAGCTTTCATTATCATTCTTGCTAGCTTTCTGATGTATCCTTTCTCTTTCTGTAGTATAGTTTTAATATAACATTTTAAATATAATTTAATATCATATCATATCATATCATATCATATCATATCATATCATATCATATCATATCATATCATATCATATCATATATCATATATCATATCGTATCATATCATCAGCCCTCTGAGAACAAGGAGTCAGATTCTCATCTCTCGCCTCATCCTGGGGATTCCAGCAAACCCCACAGGTGTCAACTTAAAGACCTGCTGTTATTCCCTGGAAGTTTATTCTGTTATAAGATTAGTCCCACTGATGGAGTGTATACAGCCAAACCTGACTCCAAATAGCTTATCCCAAAAGTAGGTGTTTAATATATGCATGCAATATGATACAAAATGTGTCAGTATCATTAACATGATATGCAAAAATGAAGTGTCTTAAAGTGATTAAAATGCAACTGTAAAACATCCTGGATGAGGTAAAGTACAGTAATTTAATACAATCCCAGTTCCAGAGAGAAAAGATATGGAACACGCTACAAAAAAGACAGCTTACTAGCTTAATGAAAATATGAATAATAAGATAAAAGTAATTAAGTAGGAGCTGAGTAAGACAATTCCCATGCTTGAGACATCACTAGCAGAGTCTAAAAACTTCTACATTTTCTTCTTGTTGCCCCCAAAATGCTTGTGAAAACATGGTGCCTGAGGTATAATATTCATGTTCAGTAACCTTTGAGATTAAAATGTTTTCTTTAGAGATCCTTGAAAACTGATGCACTAAAGAAACAGGAAGACCTTTCATACACTGCTAAACACAATCTTAGTAGTAGTTTTACCATAAAAGTTACCAGCTTTGATCCAGCCCTTGTGCCTCAATTCACAGTTTAAAGTTATCAGACAATAGCATATAAACTTTCTTAGCCAAAGTAGGAAAGGTGTTATTGTGTAAGATTCAGAAAAAGTCTCAGTGAAACAGTCATATCTTCATATACTTTGTTGAATCAGAGCTTAACTTGCTTTTTTAGCACTGAATTTGGGCCTTTTAATTATTAGATATTTTATCTAAGCTAAAATTCTTATTTTTCCTTCATAGTGTCTTCTATTGTGTTTCTTTCTAGCACATGCTTTTAAGATATTTTTTGTCCTTTTTGCCTCTTTATCTCTAGTTTCCTCATTTCCTTTATTTAGTCTAAATTTATCTGTAAGGTCTCATAGGCTTTAAACACATAAATTAACTAATGGTGAGCCTGAACTATGATGGAACCAAAGCATCTTTTTCAGTGTTAAAAGCTCATCTCACTTAATTTAGACTATAGGAACATACTATCTACATGCTGGATGGATTCCTTACACCACTTTTCTACAAGGAGGACCTAAAGCCCTACTCACCTGTCCCCACTTCAATGCCTGCTACCATCTGAGGTACCACTCAGTACCCAGGGCATGCACATGGAGATCACAGTCACATATTGGATGGGATCTCTTGGAAACACGTGCTGGGCTGCAATGGCAGCTGGAGGCCAGGCTGGACACACTGACGTGGTGTTAGACATGTTTATGTGGGCAAATGAATTGAGCTATCTGGCTTGCCGACAGACATCAGTACCATAAATACCTGAATTTTTCTAGGATGAAGTAAATTATATTCAAAAGGCATGACTCTTCTCCAAGACTTTATGAAGAGTGATTTTTAACCTGTGGAATATATCAGGCAAGTGCTTTCAAATGTATGTTGAGTAGCAATCAATGGATCTCTTTGTCAGGCTTTTTTGACATTTCTGTTTCATTCTAAAAATCCTCAGCTCATATACAGAAGATCCCATCCCAGTTGTCATATAACATGGTGTAACTTTATTGTTTTCTTCCTTGTATAGAATTCTACCTATTATCTTCTTTTTCACTTTCCCTTCCTCTTCACATTCTATTCTCTTATCTCCCTTTCCTTCTGCCTTTCCTTTCTGTTCCTTTGTCAGATGTCTCCATCTGCCTGTTTCCAGAAGAGAATTATATAGACTATTACATGCCTCAAGGGATAATAGAAAATTAGGATTTTATCTGTATATTTTGTTGGTGATGTTGTTGTTGCTATTATTATTATTATTATTATTACTACTACCACTATTACCATTATGAAAAAGGGACTAAAGAAACAAGCAAAATAATGGCATGTGTTGTTTTTTTTTTCTGCCAAAAATTAAGTAGTTTACAGCAAGTCAACAAAATGACATCTCATCACTCACATTTTTTAGCTTTGTGAAAATTTTGATTAAAGATAAAACTCATCAGCCCCTGGAACAAGATGCCACTAAATGTGCCCAGACAATTGAACAGAGCCAATATGAAAGCAAGAGACCACTGGCCAGCAGAGTGAGCCTTCCAGCTTCATGAAAGGAATGAAAGAATGAAAGAAAATATCAAGTGACACGAGGGTACAGCACAATTGATAAATTCCATATAACCCTTTAGTCAACAGATGTCTGTGGCCACAACCTCAGTTTTTGAAGAACAGTATAGCTCCATGGCAGACTGGAGCTGTACTGATTGAATTCACTTCAGAACTCAGTCCAATTATCTCTGTATACAATGAGTCATTTGCACAGCTGATCTCTGGGAATTCCTGTCACAGCATATCTATGGATAATGTTTCATTGGAGTTCAATATGGAGCAACTCTGAGCCCTAACTGAGGATCTTAACCAAATACAGAGAGAAATACAATATAGATCATGATTTACTGYAGTCGTCTAAAATCACTCTTAACAACCTTTGCTGATGCTGACAGGTCTGAGATTTGATAATGTAGTTGAAGGATTTTTTGAGGCTGTGAACTCCAAACAAACTAGCAAACTCAGACATGCAAAGGGTATCATCAAAGCAAGCAGTGGAAGGAATCCAAAGATCTGTTAAAGTACAAAGACAATTCCAGATGAGAACGATTCCAGTCTTGCCTGGATTAAGATGTAATTTTAAATTATTGGTGATACTATTATGTATTAGTACTGTGCAATTCAAATTTGAGAGGACTTTAGAACATCACTTGCAGAGATCATCACAGTCAAATTCATTGCATCATGGTCTAAATCATGATAGCTCCGTTATTCTTGCTGTCTACGCAATGCTTTAAATTAAAATCTGCCCTAATAAAAGGCTCTTTAGCATACTGTTCATAGGGGTTCTTTGTTTTTTTCTTTCTGTAGAAAATACAGATTTCTTTAATTCATGTTTATAATAAAAGGAGTAAAATAATTAAAATTTTATTACATTTTATTTTCCTTAAACTTAAATAATCAAATACACAAGACATAACTGGAATTTTTCTAAAATAAAAAAGTGATATGCAGATATATCTGCAAATCACCAATTCATTTGGGCAAGCATATTTCATTTATCTGACATTTTCCAAGTTTCATATACATAGAATAGATTTGCTTGGGATTTAATATTGAAAGTTAGCCATGTTTACCATAAAATTTGACAGAATTGCATCTAAAAGTAAGAGTTGTGGTTACCCTAACCCTGGCAGTGTTCAAAGCCTGGTTGGATAAGGCCTTGGATAACCTGGTGTCTTGGTTTAGTAAGTGGAAGGTGGAAGGTGTCCCTGTACACAGCGGTGGGGATTGGGATTAGATGGTCTTTAAGGTCCATTCCAGACCCTTAACATTTTTTGATTCTATGACTCTATGAATACATAAAACATTGATTACTTGGACAGTGTGACAATTTTATCTTTTTTTCACGTGCATGCAATAAGTATTAAATCAACCATCTCTAACAGAGAAGCCAGTGATCTTTATAGTATTTTCAGCTGAAAAGAAAGTTTCTTCTGGAAGATAGTAGAAGTGGAACTCACTAATTTAGCACAGCCATTTCTATTTAGAATAACTGATGGAATTCCTAAAATAATTATCATAGATTCACCATTCTTGTTATCTAGTTGAGTCAGAAAGCTTGTGCATATGAGGCCACATTTGCCTGCAGACACGCTTGGGCCCCTCTATATGCCAAATGTGCCACTTGCCTACTGCAGTGCAGTGAAATCCTCCAGCAGCTCCAGTTTTCTTCCAGAACAGCCTCTTAACAGATGGCATCTTGTCATTGTCAGTGGCTCGCCATCCCAGAGAGCTGTAAGSATCCATGCAGGGACTGACGCTTCCCTTTCTCTTCCTGTGACATCTAACAAGACTAGCCAATAAAAACCTCTTCCTTTTCACAGACAATTCCACCTTATGTCAGCTGGTTTCTTCCAAGTCACATCGGGCCCATTCTGCTGCAAGTGCACCAAAAGGACTTATGCTGTTTGACAGCTAAGCCATACACCAGCTAATCGCCGYCAGTGAAAGCAAAATACAGGAAAAAACTCCTTTCCTTTCTGGTGCTGCTTCTGGTCATCCCACTCAGCAGTGTGAGCTGGTTTTTTAGCATTCTGTCAGCCCTGTGAAGATCAGTTTAGAAATTAGAGTAGACACAGCTAGCAAATAGCTTTGAATCACTTTGAGTGTAATTAAGCATGAAGCATAGCTGAGGGCTTTATTTGATCCAGACTGGTCATTTTATTACTAATGTACTCTGCAGAAAGTTTCTATATCCTTACTGTGGTGGCTTTCTACAACACTGACTGAATACTCATGCTCCGTGCATTTCATTTAAACATAAATGAGAACAATTAATTTTGATTTGTTGTAACAGTTGCAAAGGGTATACATTAAGGTTTGCTCTCGTGCAGTATTTGCATGTAGCTGTACCAAAACCTTCCACTGAACACAGCAGAACTTGCTGTTGTATCTCATCCCTGAGGTGGAACAGGCACATTAATGCTGTAGTAAATGTGATGAATCACAGTTCAGTCATCCTAAAAGAGTCTAGAGGATGGATCTAAAGACTCCAGAGATCATTCTTCTGTTCAGAGGAGCTAAAGCAGCCATGCATGAGACCTTCCTCAAGGCAGTGATAAAATATAATTTCTCTCTTAAACTCCTGGATCTTGCCCAACCTATTCAGATAGACGTACCTGTGAGTTTAATACCGCATGTGTCACATGCTAAT
The DNA here is from genome assembly GCA_014549065.1 of Cardinalis cardinalis. Lineage (NCBI taxonomy): Eukaryota > Metazoa > Chordata > Aves > Passeriformes > Cardinalidae > Cardinalis > Cardinalis cardinalis. Next base: position 27,104 of record JACDOX010000066.1, on the reverse strand, counting down.
TAATATATCCTGAATTACTAAATTAAGTTAATTATTTTTTGTTATTTGAAAAAAGAAATAATAATTTTTACTTAAGATCATCATATCAGGATTCAGTTCCTTCCTTTTACAATAAGATTTTTCATAGAAAAAAATGCTTATTTGAAATTTATTGTCCTGATCTTTACAGAGAGTCTCTTGTTTAATCAAGTTCTGAAATTTTATAAGTTACCTTTGCAAGAAAATGAAGGAAATGTAAGAGTTTAAAACCAGACTCAGAGAAAAATTCCTATTATTATTTCTAATCCACCAAACTTCAGATATGACATAATGATATTAACTTGTCTCACCTTATAAAAATGCTTTCTCAGGTAAATGAGTAATGCAATTTCTGGTACTGTTTCTGCTCAGTTAAGCTGGGTCAAAAGCAACACTATGCAGGTCACTGTATCAAAGCCAGTGCAAGCGTTGCGTAGTAAAACAAGTCGTCTTGAAAACTTGCCAGATGGCACTAATGGTTATTCATGAATTGCTACAGTAATTCACTCTCTTAAAACAAAAGTCCTTCCTAGTGAGAGAAAAAAAAATGCTGGCACAGAGACAATTGATTTGTTATGTTTTACTGTCTAAGTGAAAGATTTAGGTCACTTAAGCTTTCCCATCTAAGAGTAAGTTACATGTCCATGTTGTCATAGTTCCAGAGCAAGAAAGACTTTTAAAAGGGTGGATAAAAGAGATCTTAGTTACCCTCTCCAGACTTCTTTTTTCAACTGATTGCTAATTCTGTTGCCCACACATAAGGACACAGTACCATTGAAAATACCCAAATATAGCTCATGAGACCCAGAATGTCCGGAAAACTCCTGATCATCTCAACAGCAGCTGATAGCCCAGCAGGGAAACTTAAGAAAACTCAGTTGACTTTATATGTCAATGTTCAGCAATTAAAACAAGATTCAGACTGTCCTTGACTGTAAGAAGCAACATCTAGTGACGTGTGGTGATGGTGGAATTGGCATTCATTTTTAGGTTAATGGCTGGACTCGATCTTAGAAATGTCTTCCAACCTAAATGATTCTATGATTCTAGAAAGGCATTTTAGACACCAAATTATGCATATTATCCTGCTCTGTGCACTGTGAATACGTACCTTTGCCTTTAAACATCTGCATCTGTACCCTGTTAGGTGAAATTAATCTGATCTGATCTGATCTAAGTCGCAAATTATGCATCAAACTGAATCACATGCAAATATTGTCATGGTTTAACTCCAGCCAGCAACTAAGTACCAGGAGAAGAGTAGACAAAACTAGGGGGAGAATAGACAAAAAAGTAAAACTCATGGATTGAGATGAAAACACCTTAACAATCAAAAAAGAACTTTTATAATTATAATAGGAGAGAGAAAAGGAATAAAATCGAAGAGACTCAGAGTAAATGTGCTCACCATTCTTTGATCAATGCATAGTCTGTCCCTGGGCAGAGATTGATCCCTCACAACCAACTCCCCCCAGTCTACACACTGAACGTGACATTCTATGGCACGGAATGTTTAATATCCTTTTGGCCAGTTTGGGTCACCTGTCCCATATGTGCAGAATCTCTGTATATATGTATAAGGCTCCTATATAAGGCTGGCATTGAGATTTCTGAATTCTTGGAGCAGAAGCTGGAGATCAGAAGGGAGAGTAWAGGGTGTTTCAAAGTGCAGTAAGTGTCCTTTTATTCAGATAAGCAAATAAATATCTGGAGCCTATTATGTCATTCTCACTAATGCATTTCAGTGAGTAGAAAACATCTGATCCATAAAAGCCCATTTTACACAAAAATATTTAGCAATAAATRTTTTAAAAAATCTTTATCTGAAAAAGATCAAAGTCCAAACAGCAAGCTATACTATTGTTTTCAGTGACATTGACTCTGGATTCAAGCATTGCTCAATGCAATTAAAAGTTTTGTAAAGATAAATAAATGGAAAAATACTTCATTTATATAAAGTTACATGAAACTCAGGTCCACCTACTTTCTTCTAAGATAGTTGCAATGATTTTATCTATTTTAATATTTGCTTTTGATGATGTGGGACTGAAGAAAAAATCTGAAAAATATTTTACTTTGATTTGCTTTGGCAGCTGGGGGCTTTATTTTGCAGAGGTAAATGTTAATCATGGATGGCACAGGGCTGAATCCCACTGCAGTAAAATCCATAGGATTAGTTGGTAGAATAAACAGTTCTGGTTTTGGCCACCTACTAATATGCCTAAATGTATTTGCTGTGGGGAATGAGATTTTAAAGGAGGAAATAAATATGCATTGTAAGAGCTAGTTAAGTACTTCAGTAAGTCACCTGAACCTCCTGAGAAATTATTGGCAGTTCACATGTATTGTCTAAGTTCTTTTGTGTACCAATGCGACAGGGATGTAATTCTTCCCCACATGGATTTACTGTAAGCCAGAGGCACACACTGCCTGTGAATGAAAGTGAGACTTATAGAGGCACCCATGACTAGGCAACCAGTAATTTCCCATCATTATTCTACCACGAAACATCTTTGTAATGTAAGAAAAATCCATAGCAGAGCTGTTGGAAACTTGGAGGTGAGAGTTTCTTTTTAATTTTTAATTTACTTTTTTATTTCAGTTTTGCCTTGTGCAGAAGTGGCTGCCTATTTCAATAAATAAAAAAAGTGCCATGATGTCACCTTATATTTCTTAAGCAAAGGTGAGCCCATTGCATGTTCTAATGTCTCAGTTTGCATTGTGCCATGTGGTGTGACTGAGCAGACCCTAACCCACAGCAATGTGAAGCCTGTAACAAATGGCTTGTGTCCCTGCTGCTCCCCATCAGCCCGGAGAGCAAAGATATGGAGAATTATATAAGAACAGTGGGTGGAAGCAGTTAATGGGCTTTTTGCTGCTGGCATTTCTCAGACAGAAATACTGTCAAACAAAGCCTGGCATGCAGAAATCATTATTTACTCAGATGTGATCATATAAAGTTTGACAGGTATCATTCAGTTGCTGACCTGCAATGCAAATAAGGAAAAAACACATTGCCAAAGCAAGGTTAGCTCTTGTTCTGTGATCATTGCCGAATCACTGTCAATATAAAATGGACGCTCTCTGTGCAGCTGTGGTTATTTGAAAGACATTCCTATCAGACTTTTACATGGTGCTTTGGGGGTTTATTCTGCATGATAGAGTGGAGTTTTATTTCCCTGTTTTGAAGGGGGTCCTTGGGGAATGAGCTGAGCAACTGGGCAGTGCGAGTGACTTCCTGACTCATGTTTTGTGAAGGAGAAACACGCAAGGAAACAACTTTCTAGTTAGTTTTCTGAGGAACTAATAAGTGTGAATAAACGTAAGTATTAATCTAATTGGCCGCACTTTGGAAGCACTATTTCCATGACAGGTGACAGCTATGATGTTCATAAACAGCCCTATTTTCGAAGCATTACTTAATGGAAGTGACAAATAGTTCAAACTGAATATATAAACCGCATCACAGTATAACACCTCCTAGTGACATATTGATTAGAGCTTAAATGAGTTGGTTGAATTAAATTTGGRTCATGGGGTGAGTGGCTTTTTTAGACAAGGCTAGAAGCATGAAAACCCTCTGACTCAAATATGAAAATAAAACCCCTGTTTTGAATAAAATAAATTCTAGTTCTGCCTTCCCTCTCATTTTCCTTCCATGCCACACTACTGTATCAGTACATCTTGAATGGTTTAAAGGAAAGGCAGATGGTACCTTTCAAAATGTTATTGAGTAATTTTATATTAGTGTACTGTAGTGTCATTGTACTTGATATTGAGATGAAGAATACGTTAGCTCGAGGTTGTGCATCATTTTCTGTGATCTCAGCTGGAGGTAAGATTGTTCAAAACTGGCACAGCTTGAATATTGATACAAATACAATTATAACATTCTGCTAACAGAACTGAAAAATTGCTAATCAGTTTTATTAATAATTATGTGTAATTCTAAGAGTCCTGATCCCTACTGAGCCATTTAGGAAACTCTACAAAACAAAATGTGCTATAAGCATATTTCCAGATGAACAGCTGTATGAAGAACTGATCCATCAAGTTGTGTGAAAGAGCGAATTTTTTTTTAGAAACATTTGGAAAAAAAAGTGAGATATTATTTCCATTCATAACATAGATGGGACTTGGAGATTCTCACTGAATACTGCAGTAGTGGAATAATGTTTGCTACCAACACTGCCATGGTAAAGAGAATAGAAAAAGGAGAAAAGAGATGACGAACAAGAGGAAGGCAAAAAACTGAAAATGTAAGCTCTTTAGAAAGGAAGTATTGTATTAATTCAGTCCTTGTTTGAGGTGATTTTAAGGAGCCTTTTTTCCAGAAATATTCTAAGCAATCTCAACTGAAAAACAGTTCCTTTAAATGTGTTTGCTTGGATATTCATATGCTGAGGAACTCAAAATTGCTAGCTCCTTATAAAAGCCTTTGTCATCACTATGAAGACATACAAAAATCTTCATAAAGTACTGGTAGTCTCTAAAATTTGAAAATACCTTTTTCTTCCTACTGGCTTTTAAATAGGTGTAGACCTGTCATTCTATAAAAAAAAAAAWTTTTTTTTCCGTTTGAGTGAGAGTATGTTTCTCCATGAAGGCTTGGAGCAGCTCCTCTGCTTAAAACTGAAGACATTCACAAGAAGTCTTAGAAAAATATACAACTCTAGCACATAGTGAGCATATATAGCAGTATCTGCCAAAGGGCATGGCTATTCAGTATCATTCCAAAGTCTCTTCCAGCTTAGTCATTAAAAATTTTCCTTATGAATTCTATAGGCCTGTTTTAGAAAAGTCTCTTCTTAGCCTGAACTTTCAGAAATCCTGTTTATCTATTTTGTGTCCAATAGTAGAATTTGCCTCTTATTTGTCAGACCCTCATCCACACTGCTTCTGACACAAGCCARGATGCCACTGGCCTCCTTAACCTCCTGGGCAYGCACTGGCTCCTGTTCAGCATCTCTCAACCGGCACCACCAGGTCCTTTTCCAAGCCACTCCTCCTCCAGCCTGTACTGTTGCACATGGTTCTTGTGACACAAGGGCAGGATGCAGCTCTTTGTCTTGTTGATTCTCATGCTCTTGGCCTCAGCCCACTGATCCAGCCTGTCCAGTTCCTTCTKCAGAGCCTTCCTACCCTGCAGCAGATCAACACTGCTGCCCAACTTGATGTCATCAGCAAACTCTCTGAGAGTACACTCAATCCCTCTTTGAAAGAAGAAATCCATGCCTCAGGAAGAGAAAAAAATCATCATATTCTCAAATAGTTTTATTTTTAGATTCACTCTCAGGTATATTCATGCATCCTATCTTTAAAAGAGACTTATAAATTCACCCATGTTACCTATAGATATTAAGATCAAGAATTCTTTAATACACTTTACAGAAGATCTAGGGAAATCATGAATTTTTCAGTTTTACATTATTAAAAAAGAAAAGAAGCAAGAAAAAGTTGATTAGATTGAAGAAAACTTCCATATATAAGTTTTGAATTAACAAGCACAAAAATTAAGCCTGAAGATGTCTGATAAATGGTCTGGTCTATTTGAAATGAAAGGGTTTTTTCTCTTTTTCAGGCTATTTTTATTATAGTTTTCATTTTATATTTACGTTTGATGTTTTATAGACGCTGATGAGGCTTATCTAACTTCTTGTAGACAAAGACAAGCAAAGAAATTCAGTCCCATTTTGTGAATAGTACTGGTTTTTCTTATTTTATGTATTTTGTTGAATTCACTACTCACTAGCAGAATATGCCAAATTATATTCTGTATCAGTATTCAGCTAAAACTGTGCAGCCAAAGTATAAAGAAGTTTGAAGTTACATATTTATGTTGAAATAGTTAAAAATTTACCAGATTTCAACAAATTATTGCCCAAAGAACTTTGACATAAGTGAAGCGCATTACAGCTGGAATTCATCTTCATTACAATGGATATACTATTCAGGGATATTTTAATCATAGAAAGGGAGGCAATCTCTGAGGAAGCTTTTAATGTTCAGGAATTATATTTTTTAATAACAGAATTAAATATATGCTAGCTAAATACATAATCAGTACTCTTTTCTCACTGGATAAGACATAAACAATATTTTTTAATATAATATTGTATGAAAATAAGCTCAAAGGGCAGCCTGTTGGATTTTGCATGACTCAGCTCTGATTCCACCAGTGTCTCTTTACCTAGCAGCATTATTTATGCAGTTTGTTTAGTTTACTTTGCAGGCATGCCAGCATTCATAGGGTAGACCTATTGAACGAAAGTACAATAGATGTAATACATCAATACATTTGAGCTGAGCAGCTTTAATTAGGCCTTCCTGGTCATTTCATCAATTCAGTAGAGTTCCATTGGGATTTGGATAGCATCAGGCCTTCTGTAGGGCCTGAATATTATGATACTCCCATCCCACTCTGCCAGTCACATCACAAGGCTAGACAATCAGCATTAAATCACATAGTAGTCTGTATTGCAGAGCATAAATTCACCCCTAAAGTAATATATTCGAGGCACTAAAATCTTTCCAACCTTAATATCTATTTGAAATTCAAGCTATCATGAAATTTTCTGTGCAACATTCTGTTGTTGCTCAAATTAAAGGTGTGCTTCACTTGAAGATTTATGCTTCTCAGATATGACAAATGTATTTGTTGCATTTGTCTGGCAGATGGGATCTGCTAGAACTTGCAGACATTACAAACTGCAGAAAATGCTTTTCTACTGCTGCATTAGCTCTCTTGGCTTGCACTTCATTTGAAAACTATATACCAAACAGATTATTTAGGATTTAGCAACCCTAAAGCAGGTAATTTATTCACATATATAAACTTATATCAAGATTAAACTCCTCATGTTTATTCCTGGTCACACAGTTGCCTAACCTATTCAGGGTACTTAGGCTTGTTGATTTAGATGCAAAGGATGAATCACAAAATAAAACAATGTTTGAGGTTGGAAGGGGTCTCTGGATAAAAGTTTTCTGATGTTTTGGGTGAACCTCCCATGTTTCTAGTTTGTGTCCATTAACCCAGGTCCTGTGATCAGGCACATTTGAAAAGACCTGAGTTCTGTCTTCTTTAGACCTTCCCTTCAGGCATCTATATACACTGATAAACTCCTTGTAAGCCTTATTTGCTCTAGGCTGGACAGTCTCTCAACCTTTAGACATACAAGACAAACTCCAGCCTCTCTATCTCTTTCATGGCCCTTTGTTGGACTGTGTTTAATATGTTCATATCTGTCTTGCTCTTCTGGAGAGCCCAGAGCCAGACACAGTACCCCCAGTATGGTCTCACTGGTGCTGAGTAAAGGGGAAGGATCATTTCCCTTCACCTGCTGGCTATACTCCTAATGCAGCACAGGTTATCATTTGCCTTCTCTGTATCACAGGCACACTGCTGGCTCATGTTCTATTTGCTGGTTCATGTTCACCAGCACTGCCAGAACCTTTCTTGCAGAGGGTTCTATTTTCCAGCCAGGTCTCCCTGAAATATATTCATTCATTGTGGTTGTTATTCCTCAGTTTTGAAAGCTGAGGCCATCAGTGATGGTGATAGCACCTCTGGGATAAAAAATTTAAAGGGAAAAACTTACTGTGCAACAGCAGCAGGTGAGAGGATTTAAAATATGTGTAATAATTCTGCAGATACCCAGGTCCATGAAGAAAGAGGGAGAAGAGATGCCCCAGGCACTGGAGCAGATTTCTTCCAGCCCATGGTGGGGCAGGCTGTCCCCTGCAGCCAGTGGAGATCCACAATGGAACAGGTATCCATTTCACAGTCCAAGAAAAACACCACACATGAGCAGGTGGATGTGCCCTGAAGGAAGATGTGAGCATGTAGGAAGCCCACACTGGTGCTGGCTCTCAGAAGGACCTGCAGGCCCACAGAGAGAGAAGCCCACACTGGAGCTGGTTCATTGGCAGGACYTGTCACCCCAGGGTGGACCCATGCTGGAGTTCCTGAAGGACAGCACATGTGGAAGGGACACACTCTGGAGCAGTTCATTAAGAGCTGAAGTCAGTGGGAAGGACCCAGATTGGAGAAGTTCAGAGATGTCCATTTGCACGCCGGCAGTTTATATACAGCCACAAACAGGACGGGGCAACTGGAATCAGTTTCTTCAGTGGCTTATTTTCCAGATCAGTCTCAGAACATTGTCATGACAATGGAGACAAAAGATRCGACCAGCTCACTGTTTCAACAGAATGCCAAAGAGTCTTAATGTTACAACATAGCATAAGACAGTCTCAGAGTAAGTTTCARCCAATCACATAGAGGAAAAGCATATTGACAGTAGTTCTATCCAATAATCTGAAGCATACATAATTCTGGTTAAAACAATAACGACTTATTCTCTAACACAATGGCTCGTTCATAAAAGCCCAAGCGCAGAGCTGTATTCATAATTAACCTTCTAAAATACGCATTAAATAAACTTGTTGCAACTTAGAAAGCTAACCAACATAGGCCTATTGTTCTATTTCTCACRTCTGCACTACAGCTTAGAAAACTTTTTTGCTGCTTTAGCATTTGTTCCCATAACTGCTGCCTGAGGCCTGCCTTTTTTCCACCTTCCTAAAACCCTCTGATTTTTATGAATTCCAGCCCAGAGTGCTCTGTTGAAGGGACCCCACACTGGAGAAGGTGAGGAGTGTGAGCAGGAAAGAGGCAGAGATATGTGAATAACTCCTATGCCTCCTCCCCTGACCCTGCTGGTGGAGAGGAGAGGGAGAAATTGGGAGTAAAGTTCAGGCTGCATAGAAAGGCAAGGGGTGATAGAAAATGTCCTTAGATCTAGTTTTAAATCTCATTGCACTAATCTGATTTAGATTGTGCACCTGGTAGCTAGCCATAGTCATCCACCATATATTTAAAGATATAAATGTGTTGCAGTGTGCTAGAATTATCTCATAATGTATAATTATTATTCTAGCTCCAGACATGGTGATACACAATCTGCCATGTGGCAGATTATATATGATGGCTCTAAGTCCTATCCCTAAATTCAGTAGGGGTAATGCAACATTCAGTTCTGTATGTACTCTAGAGCAACCAGCTTCTTCCACAACTTGGGGAGCTCATGAAGGAAGTTGGACTGAGATTTTGAGTAGGCTATATGGGTTAAACCAGCAGTCCACTCTTTCGAACACATTACAGATATTACCTTTTTAAATGGTCTCAGAGATTATATTCTTGCTTGGCTTCTTTCCATATGAAATGTTCTAATCTGATATTACTTTTCTCTAACAAAAGTAGAAAGGATTAATCTGTAACTGCTCTGATGGACACACCCAAATTTTAATGAGTATAACCTTAGCAGGATTTGAACAAGCCAGCCTTTCAACTATGATATTGACATTCATACATAAGTCCTCCTAGTATTTTTTTACCATTTTTTAGAATATATAGATACATTCTTTTACTCTCAGCATAGATGTCCTATATTTTCTAGTTAATGAAACAGAAAGATAGTAATATTTTGGTATTGCTGTTCTGGATAGTCAGTAATTTCAAGTAAAGGTCAAAAATATAAATCTGTATATATTACAGTAGTTCATGTCAGGGAGTCGCACACATTCAAGCTCCAATTAAAAGCACAGGTAATTTATTACACTGTATATAACTCTTCTCCTAGTTAAAACAAATAGGGAAGAAGATTTCAACAAAATCTGACAGTATTTTTGCCTTTCACTAGGTGATATTTATAATTACTTTATTATGTCTTCAGAAAACAGGTAGGTTTTCTTAAAAAGTAATTTTGAAAACACCCGCTAAATTAGAACTCCATACCATTAACTTCAAAATACAGAATTTTTTTAGTTTTGTAATTCGCTACCAAAATGTAATATCAGATATAACAAAATATATACATACACAACTAACTTCACAGTATCTGAGTGCTTTATGTACTTCAACTTCAGTAATTCCTTTTGGGTTTTCTGGGTTTTTTGTTGGTTTTTTGTTTTGTTTTGGTTTTTTTTGGTTTTGATTTTTTGTTTTTTGTTTTTTTTGCCCYACAGCATAGCTGTTTAGGTTTCAAACACCTCATAATTGCAATTCTCCTTACCCTTATTACTGTGAGTACATTCACTTTGGTGTCCCTGGAGTTTAAATTTTATTCAGCTATGACTCCAGAAGCTCTGCTCTGCTGAAATAGTAATTTCAAAAGCCTTTGGCCACTTTGTAAGTTGAACTGGAAGGGCGGAAGGGTATGTTGTGGTGTGTGAAGTGGGGTCTTTCACCATCTGACAAATCCCCTGACAAGGGGCAGTCTCAGGCTCAGAGTGATTGGCAGCTCCTGCAGCTTTTGGACCTGAACAGCTGTGCATTGCAGCTGAGCTGAAAAGGGTCCTCTAATTATCACAACATTAACAATCAACTGGTTCTGGCCAAAAGGGACCACAACTGAGAAGTCATTTTGCAAGCTACTTAAAATTTTTCATAGACCACATGCAGTCTGCAGTCTGCCCTTTGTGACATAAGACAGTCTAGTAGCAATAAGAATAGTGGTATYGTGGCTAAGTAATTAAATTATGCTAGAGAAATACAGTCAAAAGTTTATTAATGCTTTTCATTGTGAAGAAAAGGGCACTTTTATATAAGAAAACACTGAAATACTGCAGACAGTTTAACCTAATTTATTAAGCTGGTTGCTGGCTATTTTTAAAAGGATGGTAATGATTGTTTAGAGGTATTTAATACACTGCAGTCATCTGAAGGAAAAAGGGAAGGAAAGTAAACCTGACACACACCACTGCACAATCTGTAAGAATGACAAGATAATAATGAAGGAGGTAAAATAAAGATATGTAGAGCTTTATGAGGTAACATGGCATATCTATCTGACAACTTAAGTACCCTTAAGTTCATTTCAAACCGAGATTTTTCCCTGAAAAACCCAATTCTCACATATAATATTTATGCTAATTTAAATTCAGAGCTGGTATAAACAAAAAACCTTAAAAACAGTAATTAGCAAGTACATGGTAAGTAAAATGAGAAACAATATTAGCATTAACATTAATGGTGATGTATATCTCTGGTTGTTAACAGTATTTAATGTCAAGAACCAAAGTAAAGCAAGTTCACTAATTTTAAACAATGTCCCACTGAAAAAAATTAACAAAATTCACAAATTTTGATTTTTCCTATCTTTCTTGTTGCAAAATACTTTGCATCAAATCAATGAAACTAGTGTATAATATGAACATTTTTTATTTTCAATAAAGAAATTCATTGCATCAGTTTAACATGTGAGATAATATCTGTAGAGACTGTGGATATCCATCCCGAGGGCCTTTCAAGATTTGGCTGAACAAATCCACAGCTGATGTATTCTATTGCTAATAATATTCCCATTTAAAGGGAAGTGGGGCTGCATGACTTCTAGAGATCCTCATATTCTTGGTCGTTAATTATTCAACAGAAGCTAAAAAAAATGTTTGGGAAATATGTGRAACATATAATAAGACAATAGTCACTGAAACCTTTGCCAAACAGAAAAGTGAACATGAACAGTACCTAATTTACTATAAGGAAAATTAGAAAATTAGAAACTTATTTTGTTTATGTATTGATCTGATATGTTTAAATGATTGTTCTGCTTGAGGCCTACCCTCACTTTTTAGGTACTTATAAACAGGCCAAAAGTATGTTTTTTGAAAAAAAAAAAAAAAAAAAAAAAAAGAAAGAAAAAGAAACTTCACATCTAAAAGATTCATTAAAGTTAATAGAAATGTCTCCAGATTTCCATCAAATTGACATATCAGGATTATAAAATACTCTGGTGGTTGCCATGTAACAATCAGTGTTAGGTTCTGGTTTATTTTCATTTTTTTTATTTTACATCCTGAATTTTACTGTTTTATTTTATATTTGATTTCATTTCATTTATAGTGTCTCTACCACTTTCGGAAACCACCAAATATCCACACACACTAGCTTCACATTTTCAAAAGCAGTACATTAATATTTTTTTTCACTTCAGCTCTTGTCAAGATTAATTAGTGTAGCTATCAAGAATAAAAAGAATTTGTTATTTTAAGACAGCATTGAGTAAAATACCACAGCTGTCCCATTAACTTCAGCTGGATTTTTGCCTGAATACATAATACAATATTAGTTTATTATCAGCAAACAAGATGTTCTGCTATATTTTGATTCTTCTCTTAATGGGAGTCTGGATTTTCTTTTTTATTATTTGATTTGATGCTTTTGTTCCGCTTTTAAAAGCCAAAGGAATGAATAAATGGAAACTAAGAAACTGTCAGCTTCTCCTTAAACAACGTGATGGCATTGAGAGCTCATACTGTGGAATAATCAGAAGTACGGTAAATATGACATTCCTTATGCATATACTGCAGAAAATACAATTTCTCAAGACCTTGTTCCAGGTAAAGTGGAATAGCGTACTTTTGGCTTGATATCAGCTAAACTCCAGGTTAATCACACTTTTTGCTATCAGAGAATGATGGCATGCAGAAGCTGAAGTGAGACTTTGCATTTAATGGATGAAATACTATTTGCTACAAACTGATAGCGGGTTTGGCAGCTGAATGATGTATTTCCGGAAATGGGAAGATGTCCTAGAAGTAACTCATGGCTGTTTCCAAAGATTTATTAAAACTAAGTTGACACTTGCATCACTGATAGAGGTAATTTCGGAGCTCTTGAAATTCTACTGACCCTAAGATAATGAAACTACCACCTCATGCACATTTGTATTCTGCGGCAGGTAGCACGGGCTTGTGGCTAGGAATGAGAAGCACTATCATTATGTGCTGAAGGAATTCACACCAGTAACTGAGGGCAAATGCATAGACTCAAAGATATTTCAAGAAAGGTAGATATAATACTAGGAACCAAATGTACAAAAACAACAATAACAAGTTATTTGGATTGTTAAAAAATGTAGGGTCCTGTAGGATGAGTGCAGCCTTGCAACTAAGCCATTTTAAAAGGATTTTTTTATCCWGTATCGCAGCAAGAATTTTTATTATGCCCTAAAACAAACCAAATCCAGTGCACATGAAAAGTGCCATGAAATGTGCTTAAAAAAGTCTTGCTGAGGAAGAGATGTGCATATTTATGAAATAGACAGCCAAGGGCTGTACAAATTAAAGCTTTGCTTATAATCCAAATAATGTTTTTAACAGTATTTTCAGATAAGAAGGATATGTGTTAAAGTCTGATCAAAAGTATCAAATATTTAGGCTCATTCAAAATGCAGATTGGCCATGTGAAATGAGATGATTGCTTTATACTAAAATGCAGCAGAAATATTAGTGCAAATCAAGAGAAATCACTGGAACATTTCACTACTTTCATCAACTTTGTCAAAAAACCCTAAAGTCCCTATGTCCTCCTCATGATTTAATAATCCCATGCACTTTTAAAGTGTTGCAAAATTCACAGTTTAGAGCAACAAAGGTAATCCTGTAAATGGTCCTGAGGAGACTGATCACCACTGGATAAACAGGAAACTGGTAATCAGAAAAAATATTTGAAACTCCTTGCTCTGAATTTGGAGAGGAATTAAGCTTTTCATTTACAAGTCATGCCGTCATGCCTTTTCTTCAGCTGTGGACCATGTCAGAAAGCAGAAGAACAATTTTGTCTTCATCAAAAACACTGAGTAGTAAGGGGGAGAGTAACATTTTGAGAAAAACAATATTATATATATATATATATATATAGCCGCAATTTTAGCTATCTGGAATGTTAGGGTTTTTCTGGGACACTCTTCCATCTGATTATTCTTTATGCAATGAGTCGCCGACTTTGGTGCTGAATACTTTTATTGAAACAAACTTCTTTCCAGTTTGCTATTATGCTGGTCCCAACGTGTCGCTTGGATRGAAAGTTGGTCTTAAGTTCATTAAGAACTAAAATAAGACCCCTTATGTTTAAAATATCCACAGAGCCTGTATTAGGGTCTGCGCTACACCTGCAAGCTGCATTTAGCTTTCAGTTCTTGCACAGGATAGACATTTGATCTTGGGTTTGTGTTCCTCAACCCACACAGTGTCACAGCATTTCCCATTCTTCAGAACCATATTTGATTTATCAAACAAATGAGGAGAAGTATGGGAAGATGCTTTTTTAGAATTTTGTAGTCCTTACTTTTCTTTTWGAAGCTGTGCCTTGAATCTGAGTTCTCTGAATCTTCATTGAGTTTGTGTGGCCAAGTTTTGGTAGTGAGGGGGCTGCAGAGGTAGGTTCTCTGAGAAGCTGCCAGAAGATCCCCCAGTGTCCAACAGAGCCYATGGCAGCTGACTCCAAGATAGACACCATTGGCCAATCAGTGATGGTTGTGAAGCCTCAGAGATAACATATTTAAGGAAGTAAAAGGACCCCACATTAAAGCAGCCTGCTCCTGAAAGTCTGCACTCCACAGAAAAGAGCAGGTCATGGAGAACTGTAGCTCATGGGAAGGACTCATGTTGGAGAAGTTCAAGGAGGATGATCTCCCATAGGAGGGAACCTGTGCTGGGGCAGGGGAAGGACAGTGGCAGAAACAGCATGTGAAGAACAGATTGTATCCTCTGTTCTCTGTTTCCCTTAGAAGCTGGGAGGGAGGAGGTAGAGAATTGACAAGAAAGTTAAACTCAGGAAGGAGGAAGGGGTAGAGGAAAGGGGTTTCTTAAGATTGTTCTACTTCTCATTATCCTACTCTTGATTTTGATTGGTAATAAATTCAATTAATTTCCGTAAGTCAAATCTGGCTTGCTCATGATGGCAATTGCAGAGTGATCTTTCCCTGCCCTTCCTTCAAATCATAACCCTTATGCTATATTTTCTCTCCTCTGTCCAGTTGTGAATGGGAGAGATAAAGCAGCTTTAGTGGGCACCTGGCATCTTGCCAGGGTCAAACCACCATCGAATCTAATAATTTAATTCTAAAGTTAAGTGCAAAGGCCTATATGAGTATAGTGCTCATTTGCAGTGAACACAGAGTGTTCTCATTTAATTGTGGGGTCCTAGGATTATTTTCTTATTTCCTATTTGCTATTACTATTATAGTTTACAAACACTGAAAAAATTATAGCTGTCTTTTTAACATCATATTTTAGCATAGGCTTTGCATAGACCATCTCTATCAGAAGTAATTGCCAGAAAACTTTTATTTACATTTCTAGTTTTTTATTATCTACAAAGCATACAACAACGTTTCAAAATTTTTTTCCTCATTATTTATTTATTTTATGAATTGCAGGAAGTAAGCAATTTTCACTGAAATCAGTTTTTTTTTCAGTGTAGCCTAAGCTGATGACATATCAGTTTAATATATTCACAAACTGTCTTTGAGAATGTCTATAATGGGACATAAACCATAGTTTGATTTTAAAAATTCATGTCAGTTAATTCCCATAGCTTGAAGTAGTTTGGAAACAGATTCAGCTAAATAGATACAACCCCTTTTAGGGCACTTTTATGTCAGCCCTATCAGTTAGTTCACTCCAATTAGAAAATATGTTAATCTTCCACATTTCACAAGAGATCTGCCTGCAAATATCAGGTTGGAACACACATAACTTGCCTCAGTAAAATAATCCTAGATATTGAGGAAAAGCTATAACAACAATTATTATATCAAACTTGCAAAATATGTTGGGTTTTATTTTTCACACATGTGCAGCAGTAGTGGCAGCTACTCATATTAAAAACACACCTGTCACTAGTGAAAACAGAAGCCGGATTAAAGTCGACCTATTTTCTTAAATGGGTGTAGAACTGAGGAAAGTATTGTGGCTGTTGCTTCTGTTAAAGGACCAATTGTCTTACCACTTGTCAAGTCTCATTTAGATTCCATAGCTAAAAAACTATTAATTAGCTGCACATTGGGAAAAAAAAAAAGCAAAACCCAAAAACCAATCTTTTCAAGGTGTTATATTTTAGGTCTTTTTTATTATTATTTTCAATAGATTAATTCAAGTAAGAAGGGGACTCTGGTAGTCAAATTGTCAAAATCTCAGCTCAAAACTGGGTCAATCTCCAATTAAAAGACATTTATATTTAGTGGGTAATACATTATTACACTACTCAATAATTTAGAGCTGCCTAACTTTATTTGGCTATTTAATGAGCATCCATTTATGCTGATTTTCACAGATGCTTACATTCCGAAAATTATAAATTTGCCAACAGCAAAATTTCAAAATAAGAATTAGAGAGATACTTGGAAGTATTTTCTCCAGCTTCCTTTTATGTTTTTTCCTCCATATGAGTGAGGAAGTATCTGGTCTAGTCACAAAATCCCACCATGTGCTTTCATGCTACATTGTTATAGTTTGTTGGAATATATGGTACTTGAGAAAAGCAAGGAGGAAAGTGCAATGCCAATTTCTTCTTTACTTCTCAAGAAATGATGACCTATTCAGGAAAGCAGAATTATCTTCTAAAAATGCACTAATTTTCATATAACCTCAGTATGTTTACCAAAATTCAGTTTAAATTTATATTGAAGCTATGAATGCATTGAAATTGCTGCCTAACAAATTATCCATGGGCATAATCCAAATAATTTACTTCTGCACTTACTCTCAGGAAAGCTTAGCTAGATCAAAAGCTTATGACAAATGGTTTTCACCTTATTTGCAACATCCTTTAGAAAAAAAATCAGGTCATCAGTGACAGGTGATTTGTGATTGTGGATCTACACAATGCACAACTGCATTATGACAAGCATCAATCAATAATGTGTCAGTCACATATTCTCATAGTCCAAAAAASCAGTCATATAATCAAATTAATGTATATATTTAAATGTGGCTGAAATAATAAAAATAACCTAAGAAGGGAAAATTTAGCTTTGAGCTTCCTGGAAAGCTGCACATGCTTCATATCCTCACACTAAAATGCCTTATTTAAATTCAGTTAGTTAGGTTGGAATTGTTTCTTTCCAGGCATGGGGTTTCTCCTTGGGAAAGAATTTAAAAACCAAAGGTTATATTTAAGAAAAATACCAATAATAAGTTATTTTATTAAGAGATGAGTGTTCAGCTAATTCTTTACTGGGAAAATATTTTTTTCTTCTGATATAAAACTTAAGTCAGTTTCTATTGGCAAAAAATAATTGGCAAAGTTTTTTACTGGAATGGAATTGAGGACTATCCACCAATTTCATTTAAACATCAAATCACATCACTACTATAAAAATATAAAGATAAAATTCAAAAGTTAAAAAAAATGTTTTAATAGGCTTGGACCTGAATTTCAGTTTCCTTGCCATGTTTATGAAAGCAAACAAGAAAGGACTTTTTTTTAACAATCACTTTGCACTTGTTTATCTGGCTACAAAAGTAGCAATGCTCCTCCTGGAAATTAATCATGGACTGTTATTCCCAATACAAAATGGTTTGAGACTGACACAAACAACTTCTTTCTCAAAGTTCAAATCAGTATGGAAATGTTGCTAAGCCCATCTACATAAAACCCAGTGTTTCATATGTGACTATATATCCTGAAAAGTCTGAAATACACATACAAAGACCTAATTTTGTCATCTTTTGAAAGAGCAGAAAAATATTGCTGAGAATGAAAACAGCATAACCTATGCATGAGGAATTAAGGGAGAAAAAACATTGGTTACACACTTGTTAAAAAATTGGTCCTTTCTGTCATAAAATAACTTTTCTCCTACTAATATATTTCATTGTTACAAAGGTCATTGTTTGTTTGAATAAGGGGAAATAAGCTGTGAGAAACAGTTTATATAATGCAAATGAGAAAAGTTTGGCAGAGGCATGCATGTTAATAAGCAAAGTACAATTCTGACCACAGAGCTGCTTGTCRAAAAGTTTTCATAATCTATGACTGTCATGTGGCTAAGGGTAAAAGAGATTGGGTAATTGATAATGTCTACGTTTTACATAATTTTTCTTCTTTTCTCTGGAAAGTGCTTTGCACAGCAGCTGAGGAGATATTCCCTTTGTTTTGCAGATGGGAAAACTGCTCAAGGGCACTCAAAAGGACAGAACCAAGATCCASGGGCTCGGTGTACTTCACTGACTCTACAGCATTACAGCTAACAAATCTATTTATTATTATTTCTTCTTTGAGCAGCTTTTTCCCCACCTTAGACAAGAGCTCAAAAATTTCCTACAGGAAACCTACCTTAACCAATAAGATGTTCAGCTTCACAGTGAGATGAAGTCTATGGATAACGTTTTCAGTGATCAAGATCAAACTCCTTTCCCAGTGATATCAATGAACTCTATTATCACAAAAACTAAGGAATTCTTTAGTGAATCATCCTTTCAGGTTTCAAACTAAGCATTCAATGAGAAATAGTGGTATTAAAAAAAAAAGTTGTAAAGAAACCATTTATTTTCCTCCAGACTCTGAATGACATTTTCATTTCATCCCCTATTCTTCCCCTGTAAATCAGTGGCATTACAGTACTGTATCATGGTTCTACAGACCTCATACCTTGATTTCATTATATTTTCTGCTGTTCTGGAGAGTATAAACATAAACTGGAGGTTAGACACTATCTTTGGATCTGATACATTTACAGCCACTTCAATTAGCATTAAAGTTTTTATTTATTAGCACTCAAATGCACTTCTTTTTTGAGACATTTATACCCTCAGCTATGATGGGATCTGTGAATAACCCATTTTAATACAGTTGTTCTCACAGTGCTGCTTTAGGATTGGAAATGATTATTATTCACAATTTTTGAGTGGAACCACAAAGTCTGTGATATGAGACTTGGCTGCATTTCTAAAATCATCATTTCTGATGAGGACAGCCATAAATCAGCTGCATTTCTGAGTAAGATGTAGGCATTAGCATTAYGAATCTGACTTTTCCTGTGCAGGTATAAGAATCCCACTCTTTTCAATAATCTTGTAATGAGAGTGCTGTCCGGGGAGATGTRAAGTAGGAAAAATTCAAGCCAAAGAGAGCCTGCAACTTAGGTGCCCACCTTCCACCACAAGTAATTTTGTACTACAGATTAATGGAGAGAAAAAAACAAAAAAAAAGAGAACACTACCACACTATTTTTAGCAGTAGTAAGGCAGTTTCTGTTTCTTAAAGTGAAAAAATGCTGAAATATTCACATTTGCTTTACAAACAGTTTCAGTTTGAATTGTTTAAGGTCATACAAATATGAAGGCAGCACATATGTTCAGCCTGTTAAATCAAGAGTCCAGACTAATAGCCATTCCCTTACTATGCAGTAGTCTTAGTAAGTCAATATACTTAATTCTATGCTACACACTTAGTATGAATAATTATTTTGCTGAATCAGGAACTAAATGCCCGAAGACACAGTGAGTCTATGAAGTGCAGAAACACACAGGTAGCRTAAACAATGTGTATCACACAAGCATTAGGATATATTTGGCTTTTAATTGCTACTGCAGTTCTCAGCAAGGCTATCAGATCACTATTCCTTGAAAAGTAGGAAGCTTACAGAAAAGAAAAGCTACAATATGAAAACTTCTTTTGCTTTTCTCTAGTAGTAGATTCCCACTGTTTTGTTTTTCAAGATAAATAAAGATACTGGTAGGAAGTAGCAGCAACAGAAACTATCTCCAACAAAGACAATGTGTGCTTTATAAGTTGGCAAAAACCGCACTTTAAGTTTTAATCTTAGTAATGCAATCAATTTTTTGCTAAGAAAATGGTAAACATGGGTATTTGCTGAAGGTCTCTTTATGCTGAAAATTACTCTGTAGTCTTTGTTTTTGCAATCGAAATGCATGATTTAGAGAGGGATTGAGGAATAAGAAGCAGTAGAAGGAAATGCAGAGAAATATACATTGTCACTTGGGTGTCTCCGCCACAACACAGTGTGATGAGCTGAAGAGAAGGAACTGCTAATTAAATAATTGAAAATTACTACAGAGGAAATAAAGGAAGGAGAGAAAAATCAAAGAGACAGGAGCAGTTAACACCTAATCCTGTTCATAAACCATTACACAAATTAATTGCATTCAATCAAGTTTTTCACAAAGTTGTATGCAGAGGTATTACTATGCTGAGTTGTCTGACGAATATATATCGACTCAAAAAATAGTTTAAACAAGGAAGATGTCAGAGGAAGGCTAAATTCTCTCAACAGAAAGAGATCTAAATGCCATTTTAGATTTCTTACAATAAATCTTCCCATCATAGCCTTTAGCTGATTCTCCCAAGAGGAGCAGAAATGCTTGATGCCATGTCTACTTTCCTGGGCCAATGTTTCAGGCACTTTCATCGTCTCCTCTGGACCCACTCCAACAGGTTCTTGTCTTTCTTGTACTGGAGCTCCAGAGCTGGAGGCAGTACTCCAGGTGGGGTCTCATAAGGGTGGAGAAGAGGGGAAGAATCATCTCACTTGACCTGCTGATGATGCTTCTTTTGATGGATCATGARGTACAATCCTAACATAGAGAAAAATCTGTAGAGTGAAACAGTGGGTGGAGAGCACACATTTCAGAGTTGGTAATCTGGTCTGGTGATAAAATTCACATTTGTGGCTACAAAGCTTCAAATACATTTGCTGAAGTTATATTCTGGTTAAATTTAATGCAAAAGAAAATGGGTTTTATGTAATCTAGGAGAGTTTCATAGCACAAACCAAAGTACAGAAGATGAGAACAACCACAAGGCACATTCCAAAAGTGCATTACTGATATAAGCTAAGACTTTTGAATAAGTTTACCCTAAAATGAACAGAAATGAAAAACAGGCCTCTCTCATAGGCCACTTTTTAAAACGGCTACTGAAGCATAGYTAGGACACACTGGAGTGTACCAGGRTGTTATCAGTCACTCTGCAAATTCTTCCACAGATTTTTAGATTYTCTGGRTGTCTCAATACAGAAATCTGCCTATCAGCTATAGCACTTAAACTTCTACTACAGACAGTGGAGATCTAGTTGTTCCTATTAATATGAGGTCCTCAGCCCACCTGAACATAGACACCCAGGTTTGTTCAGGTCTTCAGCTTTCAGACATCATTAGCTTTTCAAAGGAGCCTCAGTTCATCTTTACAGAAGATCTATGGGTACTATTTTAGGTGTGTAGCCTCAAACATCGGCTGTTGTACAACATGGATCTCCAGTGGGTACTGGTGGTTAGATGTGTATTTTACACGTGCTGCATCCCTCCTGTCAGGGATGGAAGTGGCTGAATGAATACATATTAGCAGAAGTGCAGCAATTGTCCTTATACAGATTTCTTCTTATAGAAATGTTTAAGTCACTTCAAAATTCCCAATATCTCCTCAAGTCTGAAAACACAACAGTTTGAGAGTTAAGCTTCTTAGAAATCACTGCATCCCAATTGCAAAGATGTATTTCATTTTGCAATGGAAAAATGCTGTAATGCCTGGCGCAAGAATGACATCACAAAAGCTCAATCTCACTTTGAAAATGATAAATCATTCTGGTACTTTCATATTCTCAGTCCAGCTAATTTTGAACATCTTCCAAGTCACAGTATGCATATAAGACAATTGTTTTTCCAGTGTTCCTAGAAGATATAAACAATGTGGTCTCACTCTTTTATTAAAGTAATGTTAACAGAAAGGTAACTTCAAAAAGTTACCTTTGGATAATAAGAATTACTTTCTTACGTAGAATAGATATTGCATAAACAGAGTTGGATGAGCTCAACAGCATATGAGAGTGTCTTCTGGGAACCACATGACTGGCATTTTGCAATTTCTACAGTAGATTATAAAACAGATTGGTGAAAATGTGTTGAATGTTTCACTGTCCTTCCTATTTTTGCCTTTTTCAGCAATGAACATATCCTGAAGATTCCCTCCCTCCACTTGGCCGGAATGCCTTTTTTAAACCAAATTATTTAGAATTCTGTGTGGTACATTTCTTAAGTTTCTTTGAATTTCTTTCTATTTTTGAGCCATAGAACTATTTTGTTGCCTAACACCAGATAACAAGATTTGAGGATTCTTCAGCTTTCCAGGCTTTCACCTAGCTTTCATTTCTTTTTCTGATTTCCAGAAAAAGATTTTTATTTCTCTTATTTCTCTTACCAGAGAAATTAGAGAAGTTCCTCTGGTTACTTCTTACCAGACTTTGTACCCTTCTCCTTATAAAAGTTTTTTTTTTTTTTGCCAAAGGATTATGATCTCTTTCAGCACCACCTCAAACAATTTCAACCTAGCTACTCACAAACTTTCCTACTGCGTACCCATTCCTTTAACTTCCATACCTTACTCTAGGCCTCATATCCTCTCTTTACATCTATCCATGTCTTTCATCCCTTGAAAYCCATACTATCCCTTCGGGCGTCCAGCACTGCCCATGGATATAATGGATTTGTCTTTCTCTGCCAGCCTGTTCTCAGACAACAAGGGTCAATTTCCTTTTCTCTTCTTTGCCAAGAGATTACATTTCTGCTTCCCCCAGACTTAGCTTCAGAGTTCTACTTTCTACTGTCAAAAATTTTTTTCATTGTCTAATACATGAATTTTCTTAGGAACATGTCTAATTTTCCCTTTTCTTTCTTTCTGTCTCTCGCTCTCTTTCTGTCCATTTGAAGGTTATCACTGTCTAATTTTCCCATTCTTCTGCCAATGGGTTTTCTTGGATCTGTTCCTTGAGACCTTTTGGTTACCACAATTCAAAACACTTCCAGAAGGAGTAAAGAAAATTATTTATTTATTTCTAATCCATTTTCTCTGGTTCTTTGCCAAGGTTTTATTATGATATATTCTGTCATATGCCTCTTCCACACCAGCCAGTTGCTCAGCTATTTCATTTTCTACAGGAAATGCACATCTTAAGAATGAAATTATTTAAAAGCTGACAATCTCGGTTCAAGTAATTTAATAATGATTACACTAATGAATCTGATTTACTTATCTCCTTTTATGTGAAGATTCAAAGTGTGTTGAAACTATGCATGTCATATCATATCTATCTGCATCAGAAAATTATTATCTTTATTTTTAGCAAACTGAGAATATAAGGTACCCTATTTTCTCTGTGAAGTCACAAAAAAATTTCCCAAAAACTGCTTCAGCGGAATTTTGGGTCTTGTTCATAATAGAAAACACTTTTGTAGTTACTCATATGAATTGTGACATAGACTTTAATACACACTCCCATTTTTAATATTTTTGTTAACTRCCAAATACATGTGCATTGTTTATAAACTCACCTACATTCTCATCTCTGCTCTTACTCCTTGTCTTCTTAGCCACCACTTCAAAACCTGGAAAAGTTTATATCAAATGTTGGAGCGGTATGGTATTTACAAATAAGCATTCTCAAAGGAGATTTGCCAGTCAAACTATAAAAGGGAAAATTCTATATTTTTTCATTAAACAAAACCACACCAAAAGTTATTACTTAATTCAGTCAGAAAGCACAAAAAGTCATGTCAATAGCTTCCAAAAAATGTAATTTTGAATATCAAGGAAATAAATGGACAGAAAGATACCAAAGTAATCTGTGAATAGAGTCCTATTTTAACAGGAGAAATAAAAGGATTGGATTTTTTTAATGAAAAATAGATGTCTTCAATATTAATATCTTCCAGTCTTTCTCCTAGACCAATATAACGCTGCTGTACTTTTCCCCTCATATAAATTTAACTATTCTGAAAAATTTGGCTATTATCTTTTTCTTYCCTGCTTCTCTTTCTTTTCCCCTGTATCTCTGCAAGGTTGTCTGGAGCATTTTTTACCATTACATCCCAATTTAGTTGCAATATTGTTACTCTAGTAATACCATTTTGAGCATGTCCCTGGCATGCTCTCATTGATGCCTGTTGTTTGGGTTTTTTTATATAATTATGATCTGTCATTTCAAACATAAATGTAAATCAACAAAAGTTCTGATAAATTATCAGAATCTTCTTTCATCCTAATCCTGTTTTCAGTTCTACATCTGCTGTCAGCAGTTCTCTTCTCTTACAACTTTTGTTTGTTCTTTGTTACCTTCTTGAATAAGTGCTTTCAGTAGGGAATTAGAAATATGTTCTTTTTCACCTAGACCTGGTTGAAATATAGTGAGAGTATTTCATTACAGAAGATTCATAATGTTGGACAATATGTGCAAATTTTTATAATATATACAAAATTATCTGGTTTAAATATGTAAAACTTAAATTCCATTATGTAAAATTAACAACCTAGGAGGAGATTAAATTGCTAGAAGAAGCTAAATATTTGTTCCACAGAAACTGAAATAAAATACTGTGAGCATCCAAATCCTAAAGTCCTTTAGCCTTGCAAACATTTGAATCATTTGAGAAAGAATTGCTGGCATATAGTTTCTTACCTCTGACTTCTAGAAAGGTGACCAAGAAAGTTTTATCTCTTATATATGAAAGAACTTCCCAACTGTCTTTATTTTTTAACTGGTCTTTAAAATTTTTCAATATTACTTCTTTCAGAGTCGTTTTTCTTACCCCGCATCTGTTCCTGTTTTTCCATTTTACTATTTCAAGACAAAAAATGTGTAGCATAAAGGACTGTATTTGAGAAATAAATTACCTAAGAAACAGGTATTTGGGGAAACTAAGTAGCTCACGGTGATGAGCTCTTACTTCAATATGACATTTGGATAAGCAGCTGTGATCCTTGTATGCATAAATAAAGAAATATTGAGTAGAAATAGAAAGCTGATCTACAGCACCAGTAAAGTTATTACTAGAATATTACATGTGATTCTAATGTCCAAATTACAAAGGAAAATAGTAAAGAAATTGAAAGTGAAAATTAGGGCTGAGACAAAAATGCATCAGGTCAGAAAAATATTTTTTTAATAAGTTATTAGAGGAGTTTGGTTTGGTTAATTACCTAAAAAGACAAAAAAACAGATTTGATCACTGTCAGCAGAACTACGACATTACTGTGTAATGTAAGTGCAGACAATCTATTCAGACGCAAACAGATTCTGAAAGACATAGGGCAAATGTTGATATTATAATTCAGTCCATATTAGAATATTTTACAGTATAATGATTTTGGATCCTCTCGAAAGAAGGAGCCCACAGCAAACCATTTTACAGCACTGGTAACGATACTGGTTAAAGTATGATTGATGGCACAGAGATTAGTATCTGCTAGCAACTCTTATTATGAATAATGTCACAGAATTCTGTATGTTGTAAAATACCCTTTAGCACCATCAAGTCCAACTGTCAACCCAGCACTGCCAAATCTTTTACTAAACCATGCTTCCCAGTGCTCCATCCGGTCTTTTAAATAGCTGCAGGATGGTGACTCAGCCACTTCCCTGAGAAGCCTGCTCCAATGCTTGATAACCCTTCCAATGAAGATTTCTTTCCCCTGGCACTACTTCAGGCTGCTTCCTCTTGTCCTGTTGCTTGTTAGTTACATCAAAGATTTCAGTCAGTAAAGGTACCATGTAAAAGAGTAACAAGATCTAGTGACTGAAAGTGGGATCTACTATGTATCCACTACAAAGGCAAATAGCCCCTAAAATAATTTACCTAGGAATAATTTACCTTGATGACTTGATGCCTTGCATTCAATGTTGTTTTAAAGAGCAATCTGATCAGCCGTGAAATACTGATCTAATATAGCATCACTGAAGCAATCTTATGGTCAGGATACATATATACATATTAGTTAACCATCAATGTGCATAAAGTTCTCTTGGATTATCTGAATCTATGAAAAGAGAAAAAAACTCTACTGATACAGACCTGCAAAACTACAGAAAATTATTTTTCATTAAAAATTATTATTAAAATTTCCTGAAAATTCACTGACACTGTACTAGTAATAAGGTGGCCTCTGAAAGTGATCTGCTTTGCCTTTCATCCAATCTTTAGAACCAATGTACAGAGTAAAGGGATAACAAAAGTTCCCCTGGCCATGCTGAAGGCAATATTTACAGAGCCACTGGAAACCCTTCCATTCCTGAAGCCTGCTAATATTTCTGCCAGCTTCAAGAGGCCTCTCATTGTTTGAGGTTCTGCAGCTCTGAGGCATTGTTTAAATGATTTGCTCAGACTCACTTCTGGCCAGTTCTTGAGCAGTAGTGATCAATCACAATTGAGTTCCTGATACCGTGTCACAGCAAACTGATTAAATTCTCCCTAAAGAAATCACAGCTGTTATTGGGCCTAACGATATCACCAGGACTTTAAATTACAAAGGAGATTATATTTGTGTCTCAGAGAAAACATTTTAATTTGAAAGCTCAGCAAAGAAAAGGATAAAAAAATTGTTCCAACAATGCCTAGTGATCATTGTAGGTATTTAAGAATAGTACAATTTCTTTCAGAACTGTAGTGTAAGAAAAAATTCTTCTTGTGATACTGGCTTGTACGGTGTTCCTGTGCCTTTTACTGTTTAAATGCCCACAAGTAAATAATCCTTGTTTTGCAGGCAGCAAGCACAAATATAACATTGGCTGCCTTAGCCAGTCCAGACCTGGGCTGAAGGGCTGCCAGGACCCACTGCAGAGATGACTCACGTTGATAGCAGACATCCTAGCCTGGAGGAATCCCGCTGATTGCTAAGGCAGGGACTCTCAGGAAAGTAATTACCATTGCATAACCCATGATCTAAAAGTTCTGGCTTTACGTCATCTGTAAATTCAAAATACCTTATTATGGGAGGYAATGGCTAAATTTAGGTCCAGAAATGTTTTACACAGAAGTAYGGAAAGTCACGCATATGCTTAGGGATTGCAGGCCATGTAACTACATCCTTTAAGTGTCTCATAAAATCAACTGCATTGACTTATACTGACTTCAGATTTCATACTACTGCTCTGTTGCTCAAAATAAAACTTGATGGATCAAGCAAGAAAAGTGTCTATGACCTCCAAGCACAAAAGAAGCAAATTATATTAGCTATATTTATTTAAAAACAAACAAACACCACAAAAAACAAAACTGAAAAACTGTTGCTGCGCGGGCGTCTGACCCCGGCTAGCGGCCACAAGCGCTCCGCAGCTCGCAGCCTGATCGGGCCAGCCCCTTGCCTTCGACAGCACGGGCTCCGTGGAGGCGGCTGGGGAAGCGGCTGGCTGCCAGGAACCCTCCCTGCGTCTCGGCAGGGAGCGGAGTCCCTGAGAGGGCTGAAGAGGAGAGGCGCGGGACAGCAATGGTGGAGCGAGGCGAGGAATCAC
>JACDOX010000650.1:82316-100540 GCA_014549065.1 Cardinalis cardinalis | reverse complement strand
GGAGCAGCCTGGGACAGTGGGAGGTGTCCCTGCCATGGCAGGGGTGGCACTGGGTGGGCTTTAGGGTCCCTTCCAACCCAAAGCATTTCATAAAGTATATGAAAAATGAGGGCACAGACACCATAGCCCAGGCCCACCCTGTGCTGGAGAAGGATTTGCCCAGAGGGAGCTCTTTGGGGCTGCTCCCACTGCTGGGAGACATTTGGTCAGGATGAAGGCACACACGGGAAATGATCCTGATCTCTGCTTTGCTGTAGGCCATGGCCAGAGCCCGGGGCGCAGCTCTCGTTGGGAACTGCAGCCCCTGGTCCCTGGGCACTGCTGCTGCCTGACTGGAGCCAATTAGGGCTCATTAGCAGCCAGAGCAGGCACAGAGCTGCTGAAGGCAGGGCACRCTCACCCTGCAGAGGAGACAGCCTCTCCCACAGGGCCAGCTGGGGCCAGCCTGGGCCAGGGGGCAAGGAGAGGCTCAGAAAGCACAGGATGCCTGTCCTGCCCAGCTGTGACAGCACTCACGTGGCTCAGGTCATTATCCCCTCTATGGGAAGCACCTCTAAGAATGGTGGATTTGGAGTCTTGGGCACCTCCTTCTTCCACAGATCTCCAGGAAAGCACAGCCCAGCTGCTCTCAGGGATGGCATCACAGACACTCTGTGCTGTGCCCAAGCCCTGTGCCTGGGGGGAAGGATGTGTCAGGAGGTGGTTCACACAGGAGTGGGTAATTCTTTGGACTAAAGGCCGTGTTGAGAGCTTCTGCAACACCCTGTGGGCAGGCACAGCCTGGGCTCCTCCTTGCGTCCCGTGCCCTTGTGCCACCCTTCCCATGGTGTCCTAGGGTGACGTTCTGATGCTTGTRTCCCATCCCTGTGCTCTGTTCATGCTGGGTATCATGTTCTGTGCCTTCCAGACTGGCTCTGCAGAGCGAATGTTTTGGTTTGGTTTTGCTCTCAGCCGCTCCCCCACGGCTGGCGGGACACACAGACAGGGCAGTACATGGTGCTGCTTTTGCTTTTGGCTTTGCTTTTCCCTTTGCTCTTGCTCCTGCTTTGCTCCTGCTTTGCTCTTGCTTTTTGCTCCTGCTCATTAGTTAGTTTAGCTAAGCAGTCCAAATTTCCCTGGACTGTTTCTCCTTTCCCTTTTTTGGCCCTACTCGAGCCTGCTCCGCGCTGGGCCCTGGGAACACCGAGAGTTTGCACCTTGTGGCTGCAGCAGCTGCCCCAGCACAGCAGGGACTGAGAACAGAGCGAGCACCCCCAGAGAGACTTTCTGAATTTGTCATCTTTGTCAGAGCGGTGACAGAGTGGAGTCACCTGGTATTGTTCATTCTGTGTGCTGGGGGTGCTGTGCCTGTTAAATAAACAGGTTCTTTCCACTTCTCTCCARGGAATCCTTCCCGACCCGGTTGGGGCCAGGGGCCGTGTGGGTTTGCTTTCTGGAGGGGCCCTTTGGAGGTTTTCTCCCAAATTTGCCCTAAACCAGGACACATGGCCACAGCAGCTCCTGCAGCTCAGGAGCCTGCAGTGTGCCCCAGAATTCCCACAGCCCTCCCAGCCCATGATGCAGTATCCCCCTTCCCAGGGGCACCACAGGCCTCCCAACACCATGTGGGAAAGCCCTCACATCCAGAAATGATCCTTCTCCAGTGGTTGTGGAGGAGCAGTCTCAAATATCACTGTATAAATGGCTGTTTCTGGTCAGAAAAAATCCCCAAACCTCACCATTTACTCCCAAAGAGAAAAAAGAAATGGCTGTTAATTTACCCACCAGGGTATTCTCTTTTCCCACGGAAACTTCTCACTTTTCATCTGAAAAACAAAACCTAGGAAGTGTGTATCAAAATGTGTAATTCAGAAACAGAGCTGAAGCACTGCACAAGGGCCTTCCTGAGCTGCCTTCAGCCCTCCCCCACCTTTGGGCTTTTTTGGGAATCCCAGCGGAGCAGGTTTGCATCTCTCACTGCTCCCAGAGGCCACAGTGACACTGGCTGCCCTTACACAGTCTGGAGGAGAGGTCCAGTGACTCCTGGAAGCTGCAGCTCAGTCACCAAATCTTACCCACAGAGAAGGGCCTGGAGTGGTGAGTGACAATTCCCATTAGACACAGCAGCAGTCTGTTGTAATAAAAACCCAATTTCCCACTCAGGTATTTAAATTTTGCAAGGAAATTCTTATGCTTGAATTCCTTACTGGAGTTTGGGATTTTCCTAGAGTCCTGCTGTGATTTCCTGCCTCCTCTCCCAGTCCTGTCTTGCTGCAATACGACACGAAATGAACGACAATCACACGCTGAGGTGTCTAAGGCAAAAAAGGGCTAGTTTATTTTCGGACCTTGATATTTATAGAATTTTAAAAGTGACCATGGATTGAAGGATGAAATTGCCACCTCTCCAACCACACTGGTACTACTTACAGTTCATTAATTCTCCCTTCTTCTAGAAAGGAATGCAAACCAATCATTATCTACATGAAAAGTGCGTGAGAAACTCCATTACAAAAATGTAAACATCAGAAGGCTTAGAAGAACTTCAGAAGAACAGGGTGACACTGCCTGTCCGTGCAGGGGGGACAAGAGCTGGGTGTCCTGGGAGCACCCTGGAGCTGGGAGGGTCAGCAGAGCCTGTGGGGCTGGGTTTGTCTCCTGGTGGCCCGAGGGCTGCCCCAGCCACGGGCACAGGAGGCCTGTTAGGAGCAGCTCCCCAAATCCCCATTTTCAATTCAAACATCCTCTTTTTGTCCCAGCCCTCCATGGGTGGCATCCAGGAGGGACACAGGCAAATGGCCCTGCGAGGATGTCACCTCTTGTGCCAAGGGGACAATTGGCCACATGAAAAAGCCTCCTGGCAGTGTCCCAGGGCAGGGACACRGTGCCTGTCTGTGTCTCAGTGGGGCTCCCAAGTCCCCCAGGTCGGCAGCAGGGTGGGGTAACCTGCACCCCACAGGTTTTAGGGGCTGCTGCCTCTGCAAAGCTCTGCCCCAGGACAGTCCCCAAAGCCCTGACACCGACACCTGGAGGGCGTGCTACAAACCATTCCAGGTTTTCCTCAGTGGAGGAGAAGGAGCTCCCTGACATCTGTTCCAGAAGCTGTGGGAAGCCAATTATCCTTGAAGGCAAACTGTCCACAGATAATTGGAAATATAGACTTTGAACTGATGGAGTGTTGACTAAACTGCAGCTCCTGCTCGCAGGTGTCACACTGAATCTCGGGAGCCTCTGGTAATGTTTAGCAGGTGCATTATCCTGTCACATCCAGCCAGGTACCACAGCCCTGCTCCCAATTGGAAAGCAGCTTTGGAGCATCCCTCCCACAGCTGCTCCTCTGCAGGAGCTCTCCTCCCCTCCTGGCCAGGCTGAGCAGACACAGCCAGGGCTGCAGGCTGGCATGCACTGGAGCACTGCATGGTTCCACTGCTGGCTGCAGAGCAGGAGGCAGCTCTGAGAGCAATGCAAGGTGGGAAAGGGGGGATGGAGAGCAGGGCACGCTACAACCCCTGCCCAGAGCTGTGTTCTGTCACTTACCCAGGCCTGTGGAGTTCACAGGGCTCTGTCACATCTGTCCTGGATGTCTTTGCTCTGCTGGAGTGTTCCAGGTCCCAGGGGACACCAGGCTCCTGTGGGAAGGCAAGCAGAGACTTTGCTGAGTGTTTGTGCAGGGGGAAGCCCTTCCCTGGGGAAAGGCAATTGCATCCCTGAAGGAAGGGCTGGAGCTGGGCCAGGGGACATTTAGGTGAAGATCAGGGCAAGGTTCTTCCCCCAGAGGGTGCTGGCACTGCCCAGGCTCCCCAGGGCATGGSCWCGGCCCCGAGGCTGCCAGAGCTCCAGGAGCCTTTGGACAGCACTGCCAGGGATGGACAGGGTGGGGTTGTTGGGGGTCTGGGCAGGGACAGGGGCTGGATCCATGATCCCTGGGGGTCCCTCCTGCTCAGGAGATTCCCTCATTCTGTGAAGCTGTGCCATTGCAGTCACTGCCCCATGGTCAGTCAGTGGAGGGTTTGGGATGTAACAGCTCCTACAGCAAAGACAGAACTCTGTTCCCTTACCCCACCCCATAGGCACAGGGACCCCAGGCTGCACGGGGGGAGCTTTGGCCCCCGCAGCTGCTGCAGACTCAGCTCTGACTCTTGCAGTAAATAAAACAGGCACAGTTTTCATGATGCAGGAAGAGAGAGTGCCAAACCCCACCCCAAGCCAGCTGGTCACTGCATGGCCCTCAGCCACAGCCACAGTCCCCTTGGCTCCACCACAGCACCATGGGCAGGGGGGAGGGAACAGCAGCCAAAGGGAAGATGCTGGTGAGACCCAGCCTGCAGAGCTGTGTCCAGGTCTGGAATCCTCAGCACAAGGAACACATGGAGMTCTTGGAGMAGGTCCAGAGGAGGCACCAGAGATGCTCCAAGGGCTGGAGCCCCTCTGCTCTGGAGCCAGCCTGGCAGAGCTGGGGGTGCTCACCTGGAGAGGAGAAGRCTCCAGGGAGAGCTCAGAGCCCCTTGCAGGGCCTAAAGGGGCTTATGAAAAAGAGGGAGAGCAGCATTTTACTCAGGTAGAGAGTGACAGGACAACATCTTTACTATCTTTAAAATAAAAGAGGAGAGAAATTGTTCCCTGGCAGGGTGGGCAGGCCCTGGCACAGGRTGCCCAGAGCAGCTGGGRCTGCCCCTGCATCCCTGGCAGTGCCCAAGGCCAGGCTGGACACTGGGGCTGGGAGCAGCCTGGGACAGTGGGAGGTCTCCCTGCCATGGCAGGGGTGGCACTGGATGAGCTTTAAGGTCCCTCCCAACCCAAACCATTCGATGATTCCACACTCAGACCTGTTTTTCCTGGTACAACACTSCAGTCCTGTGTCTGTGTCCCAAATCCCACAGGTCTCCCAAGCTCAGGCACTGGCATTGTGCAGATTTACCCAGCAGAAAAAACCTCTGCAAAAATATCAGTGCCAAAACTTCAACATCTTCACCAGAGATGGAGGTGTGGTATTGCTGAAGGACAGCCCCTGGGACAAACTGTCCCCTGGGAACTCTCCAGGACAGCAGGATAGCATGCAGGGGTACCTGGGGCTTCCCACTGCCCTTAAACACTCTCAGCCTTTGGGCACCTCACTTCAATCAGGTGATCCGTTATTATTAAAAAAGGTACATATTGTTTGCTAAGGCACAGCCTTCCATCCCAGCACCTCCCTGGGGGAAATGGGAAACCCAAAGCTCGAATCCTCAGAGGGAGGAGCAGGATGTGCAGGTGGAGCTGTCCGGGGCTGCTGCAGAGCAGGGGGAAGGGCTGCACTGAGGTCAGGAATCCGCAGCCCCAGCTCTGCTGCTCCCCTGGCAGCACAGCCCATTTGTGCTGGTAATTAATGCCTTGGCTGGGGGAAAATAAATGCTTCAGCTTTATTATGAAACAGAAGTAAATTTTTAATAAGGTCCAATTAGTGGCAGTTTCCAGTGGAAGCTGCCGCGAGCCCCCTAAGGAGGAGGCAAGAGGAGCCCAGTGAGCCCCTTCAGGAAGGACCCCTGACCCCCAGGACCCTGTAAGGGCTCTCTGGCCACCCCTGACCCCCAGGACCCTGCAGGGGCTCTCAGAGGCACCCCTGACGCCCAGGTCCTTGCAGGGGCTCTCTGGTGCACCCCTGACGCCCAGGTCCTTGCAGGGGCTCTCTGGTGCACCCCTGACCCCCAGGTCCCTGCAGGGGCTCTCTGGTGCACCCCTGACCCCCAGGTCCCTGCAGGGGCTCTCTGGGGTGAGCTCCAGGCTCTGCAGCATCCTGGAGGTGTGCAGGGGTCCCCTCGTGTGTCAGATTCCCCACGGGCAGCTGGCAGCTGAGGGTGGGAGGCAGCTGTGGCACAGGGATGTCCCCTGTGTGTGTCCTGGTGCCCAAACTGCCCTGAGCAGCATCCCAAGAGGAGCCCCACCAAGCTGTGAGCTTCCAGCAGCACACACCAACCCCAGCAGGCACAGATCCCTCGGGATGAGGCAGAGGGTGTGGGCTCCCTGCTGCACCTGCAGAGAGYCTGGCACAGCTGCACTGACACAGGTGTGCCAAAAGCCCCACGCTGGGAGCAGGGATGGTCATTTCCTGGGGACAAACTCCAATTTCAAGCCAATGGCTGGGCCAACAGCCAGGGGGAGAGAAGGACAATGAGGACAGCAGCTCCATTTCCCAGGGGCCATCTCAGAGAGGCACAAGGAGGCAAAGCTTTTCCAAAGTATTGGCAATGCTCTGCTCGTGCTGGGTGTAGGAGCGTCAGGGGGTCAGACAATAGGGACAGACAGAGAGCAGAGATCTCTGAGGCCAGGTCAGGAGCTTGGGGTTCATTGCAAAGGGCCTGGGTGCARGGCCCTGCTGGGAGCTGCCAGCCACAGCTGGAGCAGGCTGAGAGAAGAGAGGGGCAGAGAGGATGAGAGGGTGAGAGAGTAAAAGGGTAAGAGAGCGAGGTTCCCATTACAATACAATAAATCTTCTTCTGTGTTGAATATTCTGATTCTCACTAACCAATCTAGTACAAGATACAAATCCTATAGCATTTCCATACAGCCTATAAGAATCATTACATTACCATACTGTGCTACATTTTAAACCCTAAAAACTCCTCTTTGAGCCCCTTCTGCCAAGCTGTAGGGTCTGCTCTGACCCCTGGACCTGTCTGCAAGCAGAGGGTGTTGTTCCATCAAAAGGGGATCACCTTCAGCTGGCCACACCATTGTTTTCCAGTTGTTCAGTAACTGAGGGATCTCAAAGCTTGCTTTCATTTCATTTCGATCTCGCTTATAGTTTCTGTTTTCTCAAGATCTTTTGCCAGACAATCATATTTATAAGGCTTTCCTGTTTCATCTTCCCCAACAGCTGGGAGGTTGTTTTGGCAAGGGAAGTGACGCTGCAGGTCCAGTGCCCTCCACAGCCCACACACCACTCAGCAGAGCCAGGGCAGAGCCTTGCACAGGGCCCTGCCCCAGCACGGGGGGTCTGGGACCCAGGCCAGATGCACCAAAGGAGGGGCACAGAGCAGCCCCACACCAGGGCTTACATTCAAACCTTTCATCAGGGACCCAAAGGCTGCCATGATTACTGTGAGCTGCCTCACAGAAGGACTCAGTCAGGAGGGGACATCAGCAGTCCTCACCCCATCTCCAGACCCAAATCCTGTCTCAGAGACAGCTGCTCTTCATCCAATTGGGGTTTGACATCCTCTAGGGAGGAGATGCCATGATCTGCCTGGGGCTCTATTCCAACATTTCACTCTCTTTACATGTATTTCTTATATTTTGCCCCAACCTCCTTTACTTCTGTCTTTAACCACAGTTTCTTATTTTCCCACCAAATTTCTCAGTAAAGAGTCTGTTTCCATCTTCTCAAAACCTCCTTATCAGTACTGGCAGGTTGGTGTTTAGGCTCACTCTTCCCTTCCCCAGGCTGAATAAGCAAATTCCCTCAGCCTCTCCTGAGCTGTCACATGAGCTGTCACATCAGCCCCATGGCCAACATCTTTATTTTCCTGGAAGACACCCCTCAGTTGAATCCTCTTTTCTCCAGAAACCCAAAGGGGTCAGATTTCCCAAGAGATCCCCATCTCAGCCCTCCTGCACTGCTGGAGTTGCTCTCTTTSAACCTTTTCTCTGACCCCAAAGGTCTGAGAGAGGTCAGTGGAGAAGACAAAAAGAGAATAGGGAGTCCTTCCACCTCCTCTGTCCCCACTGAGTCACGCTCTTCTCATTCAGCAGCAAACCCAGTCTCCTTATTACCTATTTTTGCTGCCGTCACACTGATGGAAGCTCCTCTTATTGTCCTTGACATCATCTTCCAGCCGAGCTTTGCCCTTCCCAACACCACCCCTGGCTGGGCTCTCATTCCCCATCCCCTGTCCCACCTGGGCTCCCTTCAGCACTGGAGCTTAGCTGGGAGTCCCCAGCTCAGCCAAGTTCCTCTCCCCCTTGCTGATGTCTCATTCCACATCTGGCTGCCCAAACCCCACCTCAGGGTGGCTGCTCAGCTTTGATGTTGCCACTGCTCCTCCACTGGCCAGCAAACACCCAGCTCCTGCTGGCTCTTGGCAAGCCCTGCTCAGCACCAGAAGCTGCTGTGGGGTCAGTGAAACTTTGCAAGAAGCCCTCTTATTTAATTAAAAAAAMCCCACAGTTTATAGCCTTTATTCCACATGGTTGGGATCTGTTATCCTGGGTGGGAAGCACCTGCTGCCCCCTCCAGCCTCCCCAGCAGCCCTAGCCAGCCTGGGCTCTGGACATCACTGCTTCCATTGCATTTCTCCAGTCTGTGCCATTCTGCCACCCCCACTCCTGAAATGCCACCAAACTCTGGGAAATGCCAAAGGCCACCTGGCATCTCTTGCACACCCTGCTCCCCTGCTGTCCCTGCCTCTGCCAGCAGAGCCATCCCACCTCAGTGCCCCACACTCCCTGCAGCCCCAGCTTCCCTCCCCAGGCCCTCCCTGGGCAGGCAGCTCGGCCCTCTGCTTTAGGGAGCAGCTTTCAACCTTCTTGGCTCCCAAATATCCCCAATATCCAACCTTTTTGGCCTTTTAGAGCCCTGCCTCCTGTTATAGATACATATCATAATATTGGCTTTTTGCAAATATTAAAATGGATTTATATGTGTAGTGTTCAAGTTACTTTGATATAGTTTTTATTTCTGCTGTAATTAAGCTTAGACATAGTAGTGCAATAGCTGATATCAGTGTGCTGGTGTTACAATGCCTGCTGGGATAACACCCAGTGATCAGGATGAGCACACCTGGACAGACCTGCCAGCCATCAGCACTCACTGGCTGAAGGCAGAGTGGAGCAAGGCCCAAAAATGAAGGGGATAAAAAAGGACTAAAACCACAACCAAGGAATGTGCATTGCTCTGAAAAGGTGGAACTGAGGAGGAGCCACAAACTGGAGGTAATAAGAATGGACTAAAACCACAACCAAGGAATGTGCATTGCTCTGAAAAGGCCGATCCAAGGAGGAGCCAGGCTGAACAGTTCTTGGAACATGTGAACTAGTTAGGGGAAAAGTTTACTGTGCATGAGGGCCTATGAATATGCAACAGGCTGATGGAATTAAAGGTATTTAAGGGGTACCCCGAAGATAACAGGGTGCTCTTGGCTGAGTGCCATCACAACCTTTGCTCTGTGCTCCTTGTCTCCTACTGTCCTTTATTACACTGTTTAGATGTTCCCAGGAGAGTGAAGGTGTTTTCCACACCCCAGGCTCAGGCCAGGCTCAGTCCCAGGCTCAGTCCCAGGCTCAGTCCCAGGCTCAGTCCCAGGCTCAGTCCCAGGCTCAGGCCAGGCTCAGCCCCAGGCTCAGTCCCAGGCTCAGCCCCAGGCTCAGTCCCAGGCTCAGTCCCAGGCTCAGACCAGGCTCAGGCCAGGCTCAGCCCCAGGCTCAGACCATCACTCAGTCCCAGGCTCAGTCCCAGGCTCAGTCCCAGGCTCAGGCCAGGCTCAGTCCCAGGCTCAGGCCAGGCTCAGTCCCAGGCTCAGACCAGGACCCAGTCTAGGCTCAAGCCAGGCTCAGTCCCAGGCTCAGCCCCAGGCTCAGTCCCAGGCTCAGCCCCAGGCTCAGCCCCAGGCTCAGCCCCAGGCTCAGCCCCAGGCTCAGTCCCAGGCTCAAGCCAGGCTCAGTCCCAGGCTCAAGCCAGGCTCAGTCGCAGGCTCAGCCCCAGGCTCAGTCCCAGGCTCAGCCCCAGGCTCAAGCCAGGCTCAGTCCCAGGCTCAGCCCCAGGCTCAGCCCCAGGCTCAGCCCCAGGCTCAGCCCCAGTCCCAGGCCAGCACTCGCAGGTCCAGGGCCATGCAGGTCCGGCTGGGAGCTCCCATCCCCTGGACTCCATCTGCTGGAAGGAGCTGGGCTCACGCACCCCGAGGGTCACTGGGCCAGCAGAGGGACCAAAGGAAGTGTGAGCACCAGCAGCAGCTCTTCTCTCCTCAATTTCCATTTCCTGTTTCTCCCAACATCCCTAAGAGTGTTTTGTGCCTCTTTATTTCACAATGAAAACACAAAATGGGTTTGTAAAGCCCATCCTGGGTGAGCAGGACGGCCCTCTCAGGGTCAGGCTCAGAGATAAACACAGGCACACCCCTGTGGTGGGGCTCCAAGGCAGAGCTGCCCCAGGGCACAGCCCATCCCAAGCACTGCATTCCCAGCTGCAGGGATCCCCTGCACCAAGGGATCAGGAGAAACACCCTGCCCTAAAGAGGAGATCAGGCAAATTCATCCTGGCAGCTGCAGGGGCCAGCYGAACCCAGCAACCTGCGGTTATTAAAGACACTTTCCCAAAATAGGTCAGAGAAAAGTCTCGAGCGTGGCTCGAGGTACCTGGGGTCAGGTACCTTTAATTCTCTCTCTGTGGATGAGCAGCTCAGCCCCAAGCCCTAACCCAGCTCCTTCTGTTTCTGTGCCCCTCCCCCAGCTGATCCTGACACGGGCAGGGCTCTTGAGAAACCAGGAGGGCACAAGGAGGTGCTGAGTTGAACACACAGCCTGAGCAGCTTAGGCTCAGCTCTGACACCTGCTCTGSGAGGGGCTGTGCAGCTCTGGAGTCTGTCCTTGCCAGCTTGAACCCCTTCCAAGGTGTTTGGAGGATACAAATCAATTCTTAATACATTTTGGTTTATAACACTGGAACTGTCCATATTAAAACAATAGAAATTATTTTTATTCCTACCAGGGGCTTTTTGAGGCCCTTTGCCACTTGCTAAATCCTTGCCATTTTCCAAGATAGAGTTTATCCACAGAATAAAAACTTTCCTCAACAGTTTTAATTTAAAACTTCATAATTATTTGAAGAGCCTGTTGGTTTGGTTTTTTGGGGTTTTTTTTTGTAAAATGATGAAAACAATCTCCCTTCCTCTCACCCTACTAATCAGAAACTGTAAATAAGTGATCTTTAACAGCAATATAATTTCTTCCCCTGCMGAACAAGGCTGATTAATTCCACTCTGTGGGGGATTGGCATCGTGTGAATATCCCATTATTAAGGTAATTTCAGCCCAAGCAGTGACAAACACAGACCTGAGACTCCTGTCAAGGGATGTGGATTTTTTTGGGACTTTACTGACGAGGAGCCATGACCAGACCTAGAGCAGGACAGCATCACCTGGGCCTTTGGGACTGGGGAGAGGAGGGAAAGAGCAAAGAGGAAAGCAGAGATGAGGACATGCAGCAAGCAAGGTCAGGTGTGGAGGACTGATGCCAGCTCCCTCTCTGGTAGCGGCCCCTCAGGGCTCTGTGCTGCCTGTTCCCCTGGGAGGACAGCCTGGGAGGGAGGGTGTCACTGCCTGACCTCCCCAGGCTCAGGSTGGGATTGCTGGGGTGTCTGGGCAGGGCCAGGAGCTGGGCTGGAGGATCCTGGGGGATCCCTTCCAGGATATTCTGTGACAAAAATCTATGCTTCCCCCAGAGCACAGCAGAACTTCAGTGCTCTCCTTTAGATTTAGTGAACTTTATTTCAAGCCAATGTTAGGTGCACAAAGCACAGAGGAAGGAGCGAGTGTCCAGCTCCCCGTGGCCTCCAGCAGAGCCTCTGCAGCTTTAATGGATGTTCTAAAATAGGACAGAGCCCCCAACACCACTCTCAGGCCAGAAATTAATTGCTTGGCTATTGGCTGTCTATATGTTGTTATAGGAATGTTTTTACACTTGAAGCTCCCTGAAGGCCTCTATAAGTATTCTGCTCATAAATACAATTATAGCAGAGCTCTTGCTAGAAACAGCCATCTATTATGGGATATTGCAGTCTCATCACCATACCAAAGACACTGCAAAATCCAATAGATCAAAAGCAAAGAGTTATCACCTGAGCACTCGCCCTGGTGGGAAGTTCAGCACTGGAATACTGAGGATGCCAGCATTTCCTCCAGGCTCTCCTGCAGGAGTTTGCAGGGAGCCTCTGGTTCTGGGCCTCTCTGTGCAGATGCAGGAAAGCTGAGCACTTCATTTCTTGTACCCTGGCTGGACATGTCCTCATCAGGAGGAGACAAATTGCCTCCTGCAGGATTAGGTGATGAGGTGGAACTCTCATGTTCATAAACATTGGCAAAGGGAGGCACAGATAAGTTCTGGAGGCTTCATCCCTGCTGAAGGCTTCCTTAATATTCCAAACGGTAAAACAGACCGATCCTGTATTAACCCATGAGGACAAAATGCATTGAGGTGCTCAGAGTCACCCTCTCCTGCCAGAAGGGCCCTTCAGGCTGCTCTGGAGCCAAAAGGAGCCTGCTGGGCTCTGCACAGCACAGCTTGGAAACCAGCAGCTGGAAATCAGGGGATGTCCTCAGACAGCACAATGAAGCCACCAGCAGCTGCCAGGCAGGGGCAAAACCAGGCCCAGAAGGGATTTTGGGGAAGTCCCTGCCCCGCTGGGATGTGGCCAGAGACCTGAGTGCCTCTGTCACTGTTCTCCTGTGAGGGCCTTTGTCCCAGCCCTGCCCTGGAGGGGCAGCTCTGTTTGGAGCTGTCTGGGTATGATGTCCTGTGCCAGGCTCAGGGACAGCACCAAACACCCAGCCCAGATGGGTACAACCAATACAGAGCATGGAATCAGTGACTGGTTTGCGTGGCAAGGGACCTTAAATCCCATCCAGTGCCACCCCTGCCATGGCAGGGACACCTCCCACTGTCCCAGGCTGCTCCCAGCCCCAATGTCCAGCCTGGCCTTGGGCACTGCCAGGGATSCAGGGGCAGCCCCAGCTGCTCTRGGCACCCTGTGCCAGGGCCTGCCCACCCTGCCAGGGAAGAAATTCCTCCTGACATCCCACCTAACCCTGCCCTCTGTACATTTAAAACCATTGTCCCTTGTYCTGTCCCCATGTGCCTGCATGGAAAGTCCCTCTCCCTTCTTTCTATGAGCCCCTGAAGGTACTGGAAGCTGTAGTGAGATCTCCCTGAGACCTCCCTGATGTCTGCTCCTCATTTCACCTCTGTTCCCTGAAAGTGTTCTGTTTTCCTCAAAATTTAACTGTTCAAGAGCAGGTGAATCTCAGCCAGGACAGGATCTCCTCTGAGCAGGATGATTTTGCAGCTTGATTCCCTCTGACCCACAGCTCAGGCACCCCCTGGGTTAACCCCATGCTGGCATCTCCAGGCCTGCAGCAGAGACACCAGAGGACAAGCCCTGATCCTTGAGGCGTCTGCCCAGCCTCAAGTCCACTCATGGTGCCCTGAGCTGCCTTGCCTCTAGGATAGGCTGTCGTTAAAGAGATTAAAGCAAACAARGCTGCCTTGCTGTGTGCCACAGCTCATTAGACAACTATTAGGAAGCAGCTCATTAGGATGTAGAAAATGCTGCATTGCTGTTTTCTTGGAGGTTTGCTCACACAGAGCACAACAAGAACTTGGAGGACAATGAGCAGCATGGGAGCCATGTGACTCCCAGACGAGGGGTTCCTTGCCATCACTCACCAGTCCCAAACTGGAAACTTTTCCAGCCCTGCTCTAAAGAGCCCTGGGTTGAAAACCATCCAGGAAGACAAGGCTGCAGCCTTTGTGTTCTCATCTCTGCCTGGGAGCCGTGGGCTCTGTCCTGTGCTGGAGCCAGGGCCATGGATCCTGCTGAGGGAGCTGCACCCACCTACCTGCCCTGCCTCTGCAGGTGCCGCAGGCAGGGATGGTCCTGCAGCTGCTGCACAACATCCTTGTCACCTCTGGTCCCCTCAGCAAGGCTGGGCCACATCTCTGCCGAAAGAATGCTGTTTGTCCTGTTTGTGCCCATTCTCCTCTGTTCCTACCCCCCTCCTCAGGTCACACTGGGCACAGGAGACAGCTGGAGCCTCTTGCAAAGGAAACAGGAATCAAACTGTCACAGGTGAGATTGTCTTCTCCCAGAAAAGATAATGCTGAGTTTGGAGTCAGGAGAAGTCTGAGGTTTTGTCAGGCCCTGGGTTGCAGGGGTGGCTGGGTAGGACTAACACAGGTGCCTGAGGATTCTCCTGGCCTGGCCATGTGTGGTGGGACAGGAATGAACCTCATCCAGCATTCCAGGGACGTGCTCCCAGCTGGTCCCCGCTGCACAGGCTGGGGGTGTCCTTSTGACACAGGGATTGGAGAGGGAATTTGTCACAAGAGCCCAAACCATCCCAATTCCCCGAGCCAGCACCACCACCCACCAGCTGACCCTGCTGTGCCCAGGGCTTACATGGTGCCCATGAGCCCCTCCAACATCCTCCTGGAGGAGAGGAGCCTGCCAGACAGGGAAACCCTGGTGCTGCAGAATCACAGAATGATGGAATGTCCTGAACTGGGACCCCCAGGATCATCCAGCCCAGCCCCTGTCCCTGCCCAGTCCCCCAACAACCCCACCCTGTCCATCCCTGGCAGTGCTGTCCAAAGGCTCCTGGAGCTCTGGCAGCCTCGGGGCCGTGCCCATTCYCTGGGGAGCCTGGGCAGTGCCAGCACCCTCTGGGGGAAGAGCCTTGCCCTGAGCTCAGCCTGAGCTGCCCTGGCCCAGCTCCAGCCGTGCCCTGGGTGCTGTCCCTGTCCCAGAGCAGAGATTGGAGCTGCCCTTGGGAGGAGCTGCAGCACCTGGTGAGGTCTCCTCTCTCTCTGGACACATCTGGATGTGCATCTGGATTGCCAGTCTCTGGGAACAGTCATCACAGCCAGCTCTGGCCACCTAAAGCCATCCAGACTGCATAGGCAGAGCAGGATTCATCTCCTGGAAGGGGCAGCCTGCAGCTGGAAACCCCCAAACCCCACAGAGCACAGCAGGTTCCCCCCTCAGCCACCACTGTCACACCAGGGAGGATCACAGCTGGCACAGGGAAAACCTGAAGGCTGAGGGCACCTCATGGCTCCCAATCTTCCACAGACAGCAGAGGTTGCTCTCTCTTTTCATGGCTTCTTCTTGTGGTTTGTGACTTCCTCAGAAGGACTTAATTGATTTACAACCCAATAATCCCCGCCCTCGTTAGGCGCAGTGTGCCTAATTCATCATTCCCTGCACAGGAGCTGCTGCCAGCCCCGTCAGGACCTGACCTGAAACTGTGATGGGCCTGCAGAGCTCAGCAGCCTTCTGACCTGCCTGAAGGGCACCATCCCTGAGGCACAGCAGGGTTTGTGTCACCAGTGCTACCCACAGGCAGGGCAGGGTTTGTGTCACCAGTGCCACCCACGGGCAGGTGGTTCATGTGATCAGTGYTGTTAAAAATAGGTTAGAAACTGTTGGAAAATCGTTGATAGATCGTTAAGCATGTACTGTTAGTTTGGTTGTTATATTGCAAAAGGCGTTAAAAGGGGAGTTGTAAGAAATCCAGCACTCCACATAGGGTATTACACCTCAGTGAAGTGCACCACGAGCCAGCCTGGACAGAACTGTCATGGGCCAATCAAGCGCCTTAAACCTTCATGCAAATGAAGGATCCAAACAAAAACCAATCCAAAGCGACCAAAAACAGGATAAAAAGGGGCTCCTGACCCACTGAGGGTGTGCTGCTCCACCTGGGCCATCGGGGCCATCGCTGCTGAGCACCCCCAGCGCCGGCGCTGCGCCATCCTCGATGGGAACGCTCCTGCTCGGCCCAGGCCCCCTTGCTTTAGGCCTTACTTTTTCTTATAATAAATGCTGAAATCACTTTAGTACCGGGAGCCTGCTCTCGTTTTTATCCAGTGCCACCACGGGCAGGGCACAGCTCAGGGGCAGCACCTCTGCAGGTCCCTGTTMCAGGCACCTGGGGCTCGGCTGCCACAGGGATTTGGGGCAGGGGAAAGTGCCCTTCAAAGCCTTCTGCCCCATCAAGTTCCCCCAGTCCTTACAAAGGGCAGCTTGCTCAGGCTCCAAGCACATCAAGGGGGTCTTATGGCCTTTATTGGGGCGTCCACCCATTATTTTTACTGAGCAAACAATATTTGAAACGTGATCATAGAATCATAAAATCACAGGGTATCCTGGGCTGAAAGGGACCCACCAGGATCCTGGAGTCCAGTTCCTGGCTCTGCACAGTCCTTCCAGGCAAACAGCAAAGATCAGCCTCATCTGATAAACAAAGTCCCCAAAGCCCTTCCAAAACCCCCCTCAAGTGTTCAGGGGTCATTCTGGTCGCAGGAATGTCACAGCTGTGACTTGCAGGATGTGGAGATCAGCCTTGGGCCACTGAGGGGGCACAGATTCAGGGCCAGGAGCAGGCATGTCACCTCAGGGCTCCAGCAATCCTGAGCTCTCAGGGATGGGGGSCAAGTGGGGCTGGCTTTGGGGCAGGCAAGCCCAGGAGACAATGTGAAAGTGCCTGAGTACCCAAACAAAAGGAGCAGATGCAGTGATGGCAACCAGGGCAAACAGCCCAGCATGCTTGGTGAGCCCATGGTGATGTCCAGGGTACAGGGCAGATGAAACAACCCCAAACCCAGCTCAGAGCAAGGCCAAGGCCTCACCTTTGAGCTTAAATGCACCTTGTGATCCAAGCTCTGAAGGAGGTGGAGCAGAGCAATTAAAGGCTGGTGTTGTGCCGGGCTGGATGCAGCAGCCAGGGCTCCTGGAAGTGCTGGAGCTCCCAGGCTGTGCTTCCCCAGGCTGCCCTGCACACCTGCAGCCTCAGAGCCTGCCCAGCTCTCTCCCCAGGCTGGCTGGGCACAGGGATCAGCACAGCTCTGTGTTCATTCATTATTCACTCCTTCCTTCCTTGCAGCAGACAGAGAGCCTTTCATGATGAATGCTCTGGTTGTTAAAAATAGTTTACTACAGCTCAGAATACAAGAGCTGACTCTTCCGTCCCTGGTGAGGAGTAAATTGGAGTCACTTCAGTGGAATCTGCAGCGACACACAGGGAGAATGAGAGCAGAGGAAGGCCAGACAATCCCTCCTGGCACCTGATTAGCCCTGGCTGGGCACAGCTCCAGCCCAAAGGTGCCAG
Organism: Cardinalis cardinalis; assembly: GCA_014549065.1. Classification (NCBI taxonomy): domain Eukaryota; kingdom Metazoa; phylum Chordata; class Aves; order Passeriformes; family Cardinalidae; genus Cardinalis; species Cardinalis cardinalis. The sequence continues at coordinate 83,708 of JACDOX010000650.1, read as the reverse complement.
CAGCTCCTGCTGCCCGTGCTGAGCAGCCTCACCTGGGCGGCTCTGGGACAGGAACTCCAGCCCTGGCAGAACACAGAGCCACCCAAGAGCAGGCACAGAGAGTCTCCAGCCACGCTCCTGAGTCGTGAGCAGCTCCTCTGCTGTTCCCACACTCCAGCTTCCCAGCACATGATCACAGAGATCTCCCCTTTATCACCTGAGCCATTTGGGAGTCATTATTGCCGAGGCAGAGGAAGGAACAATCCCAATCCCTGGAGCACAGTCCTGCCCCAGCAGAGCAGGGAGATGCCCTGGAGGGGAGAACGTGGCACCCCYAGATCACCCTGCAAAGGCCCAAGGGACAAGGCTGATTCCTGCTCCTGGAGGCAGGAACTCACTGAGGCCTTTCCCTGCTCTATCCATGACTTGTGAAGCTTAGGCTGGGCTGAGGGATCCAGGATTCTGTCTAAGAACTGAGCAGGGCTCCAGGGAGTGTGTGAGGGGGAGGCAGGGCAGAGGAGAGAGGAGGAGGCAGGARCAGGAGAGAGGTGTGTGCATACAGCTCAGTGTGGAGGGCTGGGTCAGCTGTGCTTGCACACAAAACCCTGCTCACAGTAATCCAGCGATCAAGGTTCAATTGAAATGATCCTCATTTTATTTCTGAACTGCTTTAGAGAGTCAGGATCCCTGGAGATGCCACCCTGAAGAGAACACTGCCATGTCACAGGAAACAGTCTCTGCTCACAACTCTGTCACACAGAAAGGACAATCAGGCTGGTGACTGCCACAGGGAGCCTTTCTGCTGCTCAGCCCGTGCCCAGGGTAGCTCCATGAGGGTTTCTCAGGGAACATTTCCCTGCCCAGGACCCCCAGAGCCTCTGGTGCTTCTTGCTTGGATTCCTGCCCCTGCAGGCACACAGCATCCCTCAGCCCTGGGCAGGAAAAAAACATCAGGCAAAGAAAATATCAGCGGAGAAGACATCTCTGGGACTTCAGCCATGAGGTTATTCCACGAGTGTGCAAAGGGACCGAGCTCTGCCCAGCGCCAGTGTGCCCCCCCTCGTGCTGGGAGTCCTCCATGGGACAATCCCTGCGGTGCAGCCCCGGGCCGAGCCCTGGCCGAGCCCTGGACTGGGGTGTGCCAGCTCCTCCCCAGGCAGGCAGGACAGCCCTGGCAGAGCCTTGGCAAGAGCTTTCAGAGGMGAGGATTTCACACACAGTGCTTGGAACAGCTGTGGAGGAGGAGCCAAGGAAGGCAGGGGCTTCCCTCAGGCCCAGCACAGCAGAGGGGAGCAGCTCCTCAGGCACCCCAACAGCTCCTCCTGCACCCCAGCAGCTCCTCAGACACTCCAGCAGCCCCTCCTGCACCCCAGCAGCTCCTCAGACACTCCAGCAGCCCCTCCTGCACCCCAG
>JACDOX010000650.1:60985-82106 GCA_014549065.1 Cardinalis cardinalis | reverse complement strand
CTGCACCCCAACAGCTCCTCAGACACTCCAGCAGCTCCTCCTGCCCCCCAGCAGCCCCTCCTGCACCCCAGCAGCCCCTCCTGCACCCCAGCAGCTCCTCAGACACCTCAGCAGCCCTTCCTGCACCCCAGCAGCCCCTCCTGCACCCCAGCAGCCTTGCCTGGGAGTGCATCCCCAAGGAGTCACACTGGTCCCAGAGATGGTGGCTGGTGTATCAGAGCTGCTGGACGTGGTACAGTGGTTAATGCTCCCCGTGCCTGGCAGCGATCCGTGCACAGGCAGGAAAAGCAGGAATGTGGCAGCAGAGCCACGCCAAGGGCAGCGAGAGGCTCGGGGAGAGTGTTACCCCAGCCCAGGTCTCCAGGGGAGCTGGAAAGGAGCAGCTGAGGGCTCTGGGTTTGTTCTGAGGGCCGAGCTCAGAGCTCAGCGGGGCTGCAGCCCTTCCAAGGGGCACACGGGGTGCTGGGCCAGCCCCTGTGGCTGGCGGTGGCCTCCTGCCCTGGGCTGGCACCCGTGCTTGTCTCTGGGCCCTGTGCCKATGGCATCACAGCTGCTCCGGGAAGCGTTTGCAGATCCCCTCCAGGGCCACCCCTGCCCACCCTTCCAACACCCGCGGTCCCCTCCCTGGCACAGTTCTCACCCCAGGAGCTGTAAAAAGCAGCTTTAACAAAACAAACCAAACACAAGCAGCCCGACTCTGTCCGAGTTCTGGAGCTCAGCAATTGATTGCAGCGGTGGGTGACAATGAGCCCACCCGCAGTCACACTAAAGACAATGCAAATTAACACTTCATTGATTGCTAAGAGCAGCTCCTACTGCTCCCACCAGGGCAGCAGAACGTAGTTCTGTGTGATCCCAGAGATCCTCGTGCCTCGGGGTCCTCCCTCCYTCTCTCCTGGATTACTTGTGAGCAGCTGAGCTCAGCCAGGCACCTGCGGGATCCTCCTGCAGTGGGCGAGTCCTGTGGAAGCTCCCTGGCATCCGCGCGGTCTTTGCCAGACATAATCTCTGCTTCCCCAGAGCGCCCTGAAGCTGTGCTGCCACTCCAGAGGGGAGCACTGCTTCCCTCAGGTCTGCCAGCTCCGAGCCCAGCAGGCTGGTGCTGAGGAAAGCCAAGGGAGCTGCGGGTGAACAGCTCCGTGCTGAGCCCAGCAGTGCCACACACCCACCCAGAGCAGGAGACAGGGCTGGCCACGGCCAGAAGGGCCAGAATGGATCTCCTCACGGGGCAGAAGGCATTCCTGGCTCTCCATTCTGGGAGGTGGAACACACCAAACCTCTTTGGAAAGCTGCTGCTGTAAAACTCAGGGTGAAGCTGAAAGCCTGGGCAGCAGCAGGTACCCACAGTGGGTGCCACACCTGAACCTGGCCCAGCTCTCACACCATGTCCTCAAAGCTGCCTGCTCAGAGGGACCACTGCTGGTCACTGAGCCCTGTTTTGGCCAGGCCCAGCTCAGAGCTGCAATTTCCCTCCCTGAGCTTTGGCCAGGCCCAGATCAGAGCTGCACATTTCCCTCCCTGAGCTTTGGCCAGGCCCAGCTCAGAGCTGCACATTTACCTCCCTGAGCTTTGGCCAGGCCCAGCTCAGAGCTGCACATTTCCCTCCCTGAGCTTTGGCCAGCTCAGAGCTGCAATTTCCTTCCCTGTGCTTTGGCCAGGCCCAGCTCAGAGCTGCAGTTTCCTGCCCCCCTCAGCAGCTGCTGCTCAGCAGGACACTCCTGGGGTGAGGAAGAGGCTTTTCTGCACCATGTTGTTCCTGGTCCTGCCCAGAAGTGTGGGAACAAAGCCCCAAGTACTGGGGCTGAGGGATGGGTGACCAGCTCCCCAGGACCAAGAGGAACGTGGTGCCRCTCCTGTCAGGTGACAAATCTTGGAAGGTGCAAGGCTCAACAGCCCGACATCAGCCTGTTCCCAGACAGGGCAGGGGAGACCAAGCTCCTGAGGTGCTGTCCCGGGGCCCAGCTGTGCAGCTCAGACCTTGCTGGGATGGACTGGGCAGCAGCAGAGGCCAGGCTTGGTGGCAGCTGAGAGCTCAAGTCTTGTATCTCAGCATGTCAGACTCAGCAAGGTGACACCCATCTCTGCCTAACACTTCTGTAGGCACCAGATCTTTTAATTAGCAGCTTCTTCCAGTTAACTGCTTTTGGAAAATGCTCCAGGCTCTGAATGAAAGCAGTATTTTCCTAGGACAATGAGGCTCCTCTCCTTCCTAGCAATCATAGTAGCAGCAAAGCTTAGGGCAGGTGAGAGCCTCTGTGGGATCCAGAGCACTCAGCAAAGGGCAGGGAGCAGATGCCACCTCCATCCTTTGGAAGGGGAAACTGAGGCCCTGCAGCTGCTGTGCCTGTCCTACCCAACAAGGCTGCAGTGCCTGTGATAGCTGAACAGGCTCACCCTACACACGGAGAACATCCCTGTCACATTCCCAAAGATGTGGCTGTGCTGAGCTGGTGTGTGAGGCAGAGATGGCATGGAACCCTGCAGCACTCCTGGGGACACAGGGAACCACAGAATCATGGAATGGTTTGGTTTGAAAATGGCATTAAAGCTTATCCTGTTCCAACCCCTGCCACGGGTGGAACTGGATCAGCTCTAAGATACCTCCCAACTCAAACTATTCAATGTTTCTGTGGTGACTCTTTTCTCTCACTCTCCGCTTGTATGCKCTGACCTGAGGCAGGGATGACCCCTCTTCCCAAGCACCTCCCCCCGTGTTTGGCTGCTTTCATGCAGGGTGAAAGCCCAGGGTGTGTGAGATGCTGAGGTCTGGCAGTGCCTCTCTGCTCAGCCTCACAGAGGTCACTCACTCCCTCTATCCCTTTCTTTGTCCCAGGACAGGGGGTGTGCAGAGCCTTCCTCCTGCTCTGTGGGTGGCTGCACATCCGAGCAGTGGCAGACCATGGCTGGGCCTGGCAGTGGGTCCATGCTGTTCTCTGGGAAAYATCCCCAATTCCATGGGCAGCTGCATCCTAGCAGAAATTGCCTCCCCACAGATGGCACCTCCTGGATACCTGACAGGGCTGGGGGGACAAGTTTAAGGTGCTGTGAACCTGCAGGCAGGGCAGCACTTGGCCCTTCTGCCCAGCAGTGATTAAATGTCCCTGGAGACCAGGGGAGCCAAAGGCATGGAGTAATTCCTGCCTGTCCAGGGGCCCTGAATTCCTGATGCTAACAGGTCACATTTATCATGATTTGATGCCTCTGCCAAGCCCCTACATGAAGCAGTGCAGCGATATTGAATTCTTCAAAGAATCTATCCTCAAGCTGCCTTAATCAACTGCTGTGTTAATTGCTCTGTGCATTGAATGGCCCCTCTCTAAGATCTCGTTCATTAATGAGCACGAGTTTGTGGATGTTGTTTATATTCATATAATCATAGAGCCATGGGGAGCTCTGTGGCTGAGCCCTTCCAGGGCTCTGGAATAACAAGGGCCCAATTCCAGGGTACACTTCCCTGTGTGCATTCCTGCTGTGGGAATCATGGCATCATTCAGGCCAGAAAAGACCTCCAAAATCATCAAGTCCTTTGACCAAAGAGCTCAGGCCCACCAAGCCACAATGCAAAGAGCCACATCTGCTTGTTGTTTGAACACTTCCAGGGATGGTGACTCCAGCACAGGCCCATGCCAATGCTTAACCACCCTTTCARTGAGGAAAGTTTTCCTGGTGCCCAACGTGAACCTCCCCTGGCACAACATTAGGCCTTTCCTTGTCTGTTCCCTGGGAGCAGAGCCTGATTCCAGCCTCCTTTCAGGCCATTGTAGGAGCAGCTCCAGTTCTTGCGGCCTCCCAGCATCAGTGGGGTGGGATGACCTTGGTGGTGTCAGGTGAATGTCCCAGCACCCAGAGCTGCTGTTCCCAGAGCTGTGTTCCACAGTCCCACATTCCACTGCCAGAGCTGCAGCTCCTGGGGATGGCTGCCAGGGATGTCCGGAGCTCTGTCCATGCACTGCTGGACACAGACCTCACCACCTTCACAGGGACAAAACCACAGTCAGCAATTTCTGCCTCATCCCCTGTGAGATAATCAAGCTGCTTTAAATTGTGCAGAACTCCTGAGAACTGAAATGTGTGAAAAATGGTGGGACAGCAGGCAGGGCCTAGGCCTAGGCAGTGCCTAGGGCTAGGGATGTGTATTTTCAAAGAGTAAGGGAGAAAAACCATCATTAGAACCGGGAGTCCAAGCTGCCACCTCTCCTAGAACAACCCTCATTCTGTGTTTGTGTCACCCTGTGACACTCCTATGTCACAGTCCACATCCCACTTCCACAAGCAAGGGAGGACCCAAGATTCAGAGATGCCCATGGTTGAAAAAGAATGGCAAAAGCCAGAAGGAATAAAAAAAAAAAAAAAGCTTAAAAAGTTTTATAGCTTTATTAGCAAACAAGACATAGAAACTGGTGTGYTGTGCCTGTGCTCCTGTCTTCTAGTAGGAAGAGAAATGAAAGAATAAAGGAAAAAAGGGAGGAAGGAGAGAGTAAAAGAGAGCAGAGAGGAGAGGAAAGGCATTCACCAGCCCCGGGTCCAGCATCAATCCAGCCCACAGGGAGGCCAGGGGCACCACCTGGGCTCTGTGCAGCACATTTTATAGGGACAGACTTGCCTATCCTGGGATTGGGTTTCTCACTCATCATGTAAATGGTGAACATGTACATCCTGTTCTTCTGCACCTGTCTGGAAATGAATTAGGTGGCTTTGAGGGTCTTTTGGTGGTCTCCATGCCCATCTCTTGATCTTGCCCACTCCTTGACCCCACTTCTGCACTAGCACTGTGCCTTGTGTGGTGCCCATGGACCTGAGCAGGAAAATGGGCACCAGAAAGGAGCAGCCCCACCTCTGTACAGCCCCCTTCCAGCCCCTTTCCAGGCACATCTGTTCTAACCTCCCTGGCCACCCGTGTTTGAGGCACAGCCACTCTCTAACTCCCTGCAGGCTGCTAGACCCAGCAATGGGGTTTTCCATCAGCTCCTTGGGGCAGGACCCTGCAGATCCTTGGACTTTTACAGGTGAATATCTCCAYACCACGTGTTGCCATCATTTTGCTGTCCTGCCCTGGTAAGGCAGACGTGCAGGACTGCACACCTCACAGTGCTTTCAGGCCCCTGCAATTAGTGCAAATTGACAGGCAAAGCATCCTCTGCAGACACCCCACACGTCCCCTGCCCCGCACACGCTGGCTGACGGACGTGCCAGCAGGAGCCTCGGATTTGGGCAGGGATGCCTCTTGCATCACAAATGCACATTAACAGAAAGTGCAAATGGCCATGTAATAAACAGAGGCAGAGCAGCTCGTGGATGCAATGAGATCTGGCATAAGAAACACAAATAATCACCCTGAAGCGGAATGAGCAGCACCAGCCCTGCGCCACGTCCGCGTGTGGGGCCAGCTGGGGAGCCTGCCCCAGCCCTGCTGCTTGGCAGCCAGGCACTGAGAGAAAGGGACGTGCATTTTAAAGCTGATTTCCTGTAAACAGTGATACAACAGGCCCAGGTATTGCTGCAGGAAGTCCTCAGGAGCCCTATTAGTGATCCCACACTCGGCTCACAGAGCTCCCCCTTGCACCAAGCTGTGGAGCTGGGAGGGTTGACAGTTGGACTCGACGGTTGTTGAGGTCTTTTCCAGCATTATTGATTCTGTGATCCTCAGGTCAATGCCCTTGTGGCTGCAGAACATGATGGGGAGCAGGAGTTCAACAACAACTGTGAGATGTTATCAGAAACCCCAGCTGTGGAATGCAAAATCACTGCTGAGAGAGAGAGGCTGGACCTTGAAAACCCTGGACCCAGCCCCAAAGTGCAAAGCCTGCGTTTAGAAGGATTACAACTATTTGGCTTTTTCTCCTTGTGAATTCCTTGCTCCTGTGGGTAACACAATCTCTCTGGCAGCTCTCCCACATCAAAGGGCAGCAAGGTGAGCTTGTTCCAGTGCAGAACCTCTCAGAACAGCAGTGCCCAGACATGCAGCAGCTCTGCTCCAGGGCCTCTGCAGTCCTGAACAAACAGTAGACAGTCCCATGCCATGGGACCCACAGTGTCAGGACACAGGTGAGATGAGTTGGCAGCCCCTGCCCAGACCCTTCCCATTCTTTGGGAATACTTGTGAGAAGCCAGATGTAGGGCTAGGGTGGATCCCTTCCCAAAGCTAAAGAGTCTCTTACCAGCCCGTCTGGAATTTGGGAGGTTCCAAGGCTCCTGCTGCAGCTGAAGGYAAAGGCAGGTGGGCTGTGATGAAGCCCTGTGTGTTGACAGCTCTGGTTCTGGGTACAGAAAATCCCAAAAAATGTTAACCACATGCAACATGGGTGGCTTCAAACTGACCTTTCTTCAGCCAGATGGATTTCAAAAGCTGTCAAGCAGGGGAAGACTTTGATCCTGCTCCTTTCCTCTGGAGAGGGTCAGGATGAGCAGGGCCATTTCTGTGACCTAAAAACATTGAACCTTTATAGACACTACCAAGTCACGACCCAGGCTCTGGAGAAGGGTTGTGTATAAACTCAGGTCACAGGCAGCTTTTCCAGAAGAGAAACTAGAATTCTTGAATACCTGGTCTCTGTTTGATTTAATTTGTTGAATTTTGGGTCTCTAAGATTTGGATGTTGCTGGGACAGTCAGGATTTGAGCCTCTTCTCAACCTCCAGCTCTCCAATGAATTTCTGCCAGGTTTCAGGAGGCCAGGCCAAAACCAGCTGTGAAAAGCAATTGGAAGAAGACYTTAATGTTTAAAGAGATGACAGTTCAGCTTTACTGGGGTTTCTAAGGTTTGGGATGCAGACACATCCCAGCAAGCAGAGACGGTGTGTTTGCTGTTCTTGTCCCATTTCTGTGCCACTGCACAGTGCCAGCAGAAACCCAGAATCCCACCCTTTATTGCCTTTATTGCTCTCCACAGCCTCCCTGCTCTCCACCCTTGAGGGGTTTCATTTGGTGTCCCTCTCTCCTCCCTGGTAACAACTGAGACAACTGCAAGAAGCAGCCTCAAGTGGTGCCAGGGGAGGCTCAGGATGGCTAGGAGGGGAATTTTCTTCACAGAAAGGGTGGTCAGGCACTGGCATAGGCTGCAGGGCAATGGTGGAGTCACCATCCCTGGAAGTATGCAGCGATCAAGAGGATTTTGGAGTAGCTTCAGGGGTGCCAGGGTGCCAAGTTTACATGAGGATATTCCTGTTCTTTGCTCTGCCAGACCCTGTAAGAAGATGCTGATTTCTTTCTTCATGGGGACAGAGAAGATCAGGGTCCAGACATCTCACATGGCTGCAGCATATCTGTCATGAGCTGGTGTCTGCTATGAGCAGTCTAAAATTTTAAAATTAAGCCCATAAGTTCAGCTGAAGGATCTCACCCTGTGACTCCTGCCTCACACTCCATAACTCCTGGCTTAGTTACAGTGGTTCTTGTAGAAAAACCACCTGATTGCTGCTTGAGTGCTGAAAAGCCTTCCTGGCTTCCAGCAGTTCTCTCCACTGTCTGCTACAAGTGTCTTCCCTAATTCCAGTCCCAATGTTCTCTCTCTGGCTGTGGCATTAAAGAGCTGCCCAAATCAGAGATGTTCTCCCTGTGATCTTGGCGCCTTCCCTGTGATGAGTGAAGCAGTGAGATCTCCATTCATCTCCACGAAAACACTGATCTTGCACCCCAGGAATTTTTATTCAGTGCAGCAGYGTCTTCCAGGTGTTGCTGAGGACCCGTAGCTCGTCTCAGCAGAAGGACATCATTAAATCAGGGCACTCCTCTGAGTGGAGGCTCATGCTCAYGGCTGGCACTTCTGGGCCACAGGGGATTAGCTGGGGAGCGTTTTGAAGCCATGGAAAAAATCTGCATCTTAAAGACATTATTTAAATTCAGTTCAGTCCAAGCAGCCCTAATGATGTTACCCACAATATATCTTAATTTGATGTTGGTAATAAAGTTCAGTGTAGCTGGAGCACTATCATACCAATGTACCAACATACAAATGAATGTTACCCATGTCATTTAGTACCTCTGGCTGTTAAGGTGTCACTTAAGCCATATATTTAATAAATAGGTCCTTTTATGACTATAATACTGATAAGTATTCAACTAATTTCCATGTATGTTGCATTCTATATGTTGCTAGGGATTTTACCAAGGCCGTCACCAATAGCAACTGGGACAAGGAAATAATAAATTCAGGGGGCATTCAGAAAGATCTACAGTGTGGAATCACTTTGTAACAATACMGGAGACATTAATCACCTTGGTGGCTAATGGGAGGGCTTGATGCGATCAGTTTAAATCCCCTCTGATAGGAAAAGAAACCTCTCAGTGCCCAGCCCCAGATCTCCTCTCAAACTGGAGTAAAACTCGCCTGGAAACTTTTGCCAGGTTCACGATCCCAGCCTATTTTTGTCTCTGCTGCCTGGCTCTGATCAGGGAGCGCTGCAGCAGTGGGAGGGAGGGAGGGCTTCAGAGCCATCTGAAGTCACAAAAGGTGCCAGAGAGCTACATCTTCTGGCCTGTTCCAGCAATGAGCGGCGCTGCCGCGGCAGCGCTCACCCAGCGGGGACAGGACCCGGCTGGAGCCGGCCCCTGCCTCATCCGAGCCGGCACCTGCTTCATCCGAGCCGGCCCATGCCTCATCCGAGCCTCCCCTGGCCCATCAGAGCCCTCCCCTAGTTCATCCGAGCCGGCACCTGCCTCATCCGAGCCCGCCCCTGCTCCATCCGAGCCGGCCCGCAGCTTCCTCCGAGCCTCCCCTGGCCCATCCGAGCCCTCCCCTGCTCCATCCGAGCCGGCCCCTGCCTCATTCGAGCCGGCCCGCAGCTTCATCCGAGCCTCCCCTGGCCCATCCGAGCCCTCCCCTAGTTCATCCGAGCCTCCCCGCGGCCTCATCCGAGCCTCCCCGCGGCCTCATCCGAGCCTGCCCGTGCTGCCGGCCCTGCTCCGCTGGCTCCCCTCGCCCGGCCCAGGGCTGCCATTTCATTTTCACGGCTCCCCGCAGGGGCTGCGGGCTGGCCGGGCAGCAGCGCCCTGCCGGCGGCAGGGACAGCCGGGGGATCCCTGCCAGGGGTCAGACTCGGTCTGAATGAGCGCCCTCATCCCCAAAGCCCCCCRGACCCCCGGGGCTGGTCTGGGGTCGCTCCCTCCGGGGGTTCATTGCAGCGCGGTGCACCCGCTGCCAGGGGTGCGACACGGCAGCAGGGAAGTGACAGCAGCAGGGATGTGTCACCTGCCCGGGGTGGCCTTCAGCAGCTCATTTCTGTGTCTCCTCACACCGAGAGGGGAGCCCACGCTGAAGCCGGTAATGGCTTCTCACGCCAGTCAATGACACAAATCCCCTTTCCCGGAGCCCTGAGAGCAAAACTGCTCAGGACAGCTCCGGGTGAGACCCAGAGTTGTGAAACACCCTATGCTGGAAGGGACCCACAGGGATCATGGATCCAGCCCCTGTCCCTGCCCAGACCCCCAACAACCCCACCCTGTCCCTCCCTGGCAGTGCTGTCCAAAGGCTCCTGGAGCTCTGGCAGCCTCGGGGCCGTGCCCATKCCCTGGGGAGCCTGGGCAGTGCCAGCACCCTCTGGGGGAAGAGCCTTGCCCTGAGCTCAGCCTGAGCTGCCCTGGCCCAGCCCCAGCCRTGCCCTGGGTGCTGTCCCTGTCCCAGAGCAGAGATTGGAGCTGCCCTCGGGAGGAGCTGCAGCCCCTGGTGAGCTCTGAGCTCAGYGTCCTCTGCTCCAGCTCAACATCCCATGTGCCCTCAGCTGCTCCTTAGCCGGGAGAAGACAGAGTGGCCGGTAAGGAACAGTAAGAGGCAGGCCCACAATGCCTCTGCCATCTGTCACCTGTGTGCTCGGGGCAATGACCCTCATCAGGACCTTCCCCAGCTGCACCAGCAGAGTTTGGGACAGGTGAGGCAGATCAGGACAGGCCCAGCTGCTGTGGAAGGGGAAACTGGCACATTTTTTTCTGAAGGATCTCAGTCAATCCAATTTTGCATCTTCCTGCTAGGAGCCCTCCAGGGACGAACAACGCATTTCAGAGGGATCACCCCATCCCTACAGGAGTCACACCCAGAGCATGGCCCACAGCCCAGCTCCCTGTGGTGGGCACAGCCAGCTGTCTCCACACCCCTGGCACCCACAGGACCTGCACCTCCAGACTCCTGCAGTGCTTCCCAGCTCCTCTGAGGAGCACCTCTGCTGTGTGAGGATGTCACAGGTGGCTGAGCTGGGGAAGTGGCTTAGAGTGCAACTGGGGGAATGAAAAAGGAAAAAATTACTTTCTGCTTTCTTAATAAATAAAACCAGAGCAAACCAGATGTGGAAAGCAGGTCCTGTGCACCTTGTGTGCCCTGGCTGGGGCACAGCACACCCATTGCCCTGTCCCTGCAGGCCCTGCCTCCCTTGCTCACAGCCACAGCATGAGTGTCCTTCCCTGCTGCTCTTCAAGTTCACTCCACGGCTCCTGCCCTGCCTCTGCTCCTGAGGCCCTCCCTCACACACAGCTCTGCCCCTGCCCCCTCTGTTTCCTCCTGCAAGATCTTGGCTGCACACACCTGAGCATCCCTGCCACTGTTCCATGCTGGAACTGTCACTGTCTCCAAGAGCTGGCACTCCACATCAGCACAAGCCAGCTCCCTGTACCTGCAGGGCCCTCCATGCCCTGCGTGCACAAACCCTGCCAGCAGCACCCCCAGCTCCCTCCCCTGCCTCCCTGGCACCTTCCCCAGCACACCCAGCCCTGTTCCCTCTGTGCAGGCAGCAGTTCCCTCCTCAGGCCCGAGACTGCAGGGATCTCCTCCATGGAATTCAGCAAACTCCACTTGGTCAAACAGGGCCTGGACCTGGGTCCTGTTCCCAGGGCCAAAGGCCAGGAGGAGCCCTTCCCATTCCCTGGAGAAGGGACAGCACTGCAGGTGTGCCCAAAGCACAGCTCTGAGAGYCCAGGTTCCCTGTGGGAAAGGAATTGTGCACAGACTGCCCAGCTCACAGACACACAGCACCCACCCAGAGCCTGCTGTGAGTGGAGAGCTCTCTCACTGCAGGCTGTGCCTTGCCAGAGTGCTGGCACCAACACTGGACCTAATCCTGGTGCCCCAGGGGTAGCCAGGGTACATCTGGTGCCCTCTGTGCCCATCACAGAGGTCTCTCAGCCTCTGCAATTCAGAGATTCTATGGAGCAGACTCTGCCCCGCTCAGGCAGGTTTTCAGCAGTCAGTGCAGCAGGCAGGGTGAGCTCTGTGTGCTCTGTGGTGCCCAGTTATGGGGACATTGTTCCATGGTGAGGCTCTCTAATGTATTCCTTGCATGGTGCTGCATTTAAGCCACTCATTTCTGTGCCCAGCTCGCAGCATACCAATGAGCCAAGGCTGGAACAGCAAGGTCAAGACTGAGCAGAGCTCTCCTCAGCCCTGGGAATGGCTCTGGCATGTGCAGGATGTGGTGCAAACCGGGCCCTGCTGCTTCACCCTCCTTGCAGCCACCATTCCCCAGCAGCCTTGGGAATGCTGTCCAAAGAGGGTGGACAGGAGGCAGGGCCAAGCTCACAGGGACACCTGGCACAGGGGACACTCCCCAGGGGTGTCTGCAGCAGCAGCAGGACCCCTTTGCCCTCAGGGAAATGATCCTCACCAAGCTCATCCTGGCAGCCTACTCAGCTTCAGGCTGGTTCACAGGTCTGCCAAAGACACTGCTCTCAGAAGACAAGTCCTTCAGGTGACACTGATTCTAGGGAAAAGGGTCTCATGGACCATCCTGGATTCCCCTTGCAACAGCCCAGGCTAGGCCAGGCTGGTCTCCAGGACCTGTTCTCCTGCAGTGTCATAGGTCCCCTGCAAACTGGGCTGGATGCACTCACCTGGACTGGGAGGGAAGACTTCACAGGGTGCTCCTGAAGAGACAGGAGCAAGGCAAAACTGGTTAGGATAGTTTCAAAAAGACCCTTCAGAAGATGGACAACCACGAACAAAACACTGGAACACAGGCAGTGCTTCAACTGGGCCCTTTCCCACTCTGTGGGCTGGGCCAAGGTCCTCTTTGAGGGAGAACTACAAACCATCATCCAGGGGCAGCCTGTGCCTCCAGAGCAGGGGCAGGAGCACCACAGCTGCCTGAGGATAAAGGGTGCTTCCAAGCAAAGCAGTTGAAATCTTCCATCCAGGGGGATGGTGTACTCGGGCTGCAGCTGGATGCAGCATCTTTCCCCCAGTAACTCCAGCCCTGGCTGTCCATTCCAGATGGGCTGAAATGGGAAAATCCTGTTCAGTTTGCCAGCACTGGAATCTCCTGCATTTCCACTGGCCAGCTCAGACAGCTCTTCCATGACCAAAGGGCTGAGCTTCAAGCACCTTCTTCATTCTCAGAGAATCCCAGGATGGGTCAGGCTACAAGGATCATCTGCTCCAACCTCCCTGCTCATTCCAGAGCTCGTGGCACAGGATTATGAGCAAAGCTCCACACTGGCACCTCTGCTCATACCCAAATCCTGGCCACCAAGCTGCCAGAACAAGCCTCCTCACACAGACCCAAGGGAAAGCTCTCATCTGGGTGGTAGACGCCACCACCAGCTCTGGGTAGTTAATTTTATTTTCCCAATGAGAGAAAAAAGTGGTAGGAAAATTTGGTCTGGCAACTTTTAAAAAGCTGCATTTGGTGGCAAAATCCTGTGTCAGGGGGATGACCTTATCACCCTCTTCAACTTCCTGAAGGGTGGCTGTGGTGAGCTGGGGGTCGGTCATTTTCTCCGGGCAACAACAGACAGAACAAGAGGACACAGTCTCAAGCTGCGCCAAGGGGGGATACAGGCTAGAATTAAGGAGGAAGTTTTCACAGAAAGAGTGGTCAAATACTGGAATCATCTACCCAGGGAGGTGGTGGAGTCACCATCCCTCGATGTGTTGAAGGGAAGACTGGATGTGGCACTTGGTGCCATGATCTAGTTGAGGTGTTGGAACACGAGTTGGACTCGATGATCTCAAGGGTCTCTTCCAACCTAGAAATTCTGTGATTCTGTGATGTATTCCTGATTCCTGCAGGTCAAAATGCATCCAAGGAGAGAGTGGGCACATGGACACACATTTAGTGCTGGGTGGTTTTGTTCTTAGGGCTGAGCTGCTTTTGCAGGTCCTGCTGCCTTCACTACTGCCAGTTCTGGCAGTTCTGTTCTCCACAATCTATCGTAGAGAGCGTTACAGTCAGTAATTACTGAGCTGCAGTAGAGCTAATTGCCTCTTCTCTAAAGATTTATCAGTTCCATGGAGCAATTCATATTAAATACCTGCAAGTGAGCTACTCAGGGTTGCATTTGTTAATTGATTTGAGTTGTTTCTATTAGAGACGGAGCTGTTCTGCTGCTCACTGGAATAATGCTGAGTCATTCATTTGCTCACACTGACGTTTTCCCAAATAACCCAGTTCTGCGTAGTGGGAGCAGCTGTGACTGTGCTCTCACAGCATCTGCCACGGGAGGCCTCCCAGCTGCACAGGTGTCCCCTCTTGTCACCCTGGCACAGCAGTTGTCCTGGTTCTGTCATGTTCGTCTTCTTGAAGGGCAGCTCCAGGAGAGCTGGAGAGGGACTGGGGACAAGTGATGGAGGGACAGCACACAGGGAATGGCTCCCACTGCCAGAGGGCAGGGATGGATGGGATATTGGGAATTAGGAATTGTTCCCTGGCAGGGTGGGCAGGCCCTGGCACAGGGTGCCCAGAGCAGCTGGGGCTGCCCCTGGATCCCTGGCAGTGCCCAAGGCCAGGCTGGACATTGGGGCTGGAGCAGCCTGGGACAGTGGGAGGTGTCCCTGCCATGGCAGGGGTGGAGTGGGATGGAATTTGAGGTCCCTTCCAACCCACATCAGCCTGTGATTCCCTGATTTTTTGATTCCGTGGTTCCATGGGTCATTGCTCATAGGAAGTTGCTGTGACCCACAACCAGACTGATGTGCCTGAGAGCTTGGAGGGTGCTGGGGTCAGGCCAGGACTGTGTGTCCAAAACTCCTGTAGGAAGCCCATAGGCTGCAGCCAAGCTGGAGCAGACACACCCATCCTTGGCAAGAATTTAAAGGAAACATTTTGCTCTTAAGATAAAAGATGTGCAGGAAAGTGGCAGTACCCAGGGAGCATTCCAGCCCCTTGGACAAGGACATGAAAAGCTGCTGGACACACCCCAGGTGAGAGTGAGATGGACCCAGTGTGAGTGTCCAAAGCACCTTGTGCTCCCCACAGCTCTGGAGAATGTAGTTGGCCTGGGAAGTTCTGTGGGCCTCAGTTCCTCTGTGTCACAGCCTTTCCTGCCCTCTGCATGTCCAGGGGTGAGGACAGACCACAAATGTCACCTGGGACTTGTCTATTGTCTGTCACTGCTGCTGCTTTCCCAGGTCACKTCCATGTCCTGGGCCAGGTGAGGATTAAGCCCATCACAGATTAGAAAATGCATCTGACCAGACCCAGAGCATCCATTTCTACCTCTTCTTGTCCAGCCCAGACTCTTCCCTCCCTTGTGAAACATTTTCCCCAAATATCCCAGAGCTCCTGCCCAGGTGAGGAACCTTTCCCAGCACAGTGGGAACAGGTGCCAGGCCTGTTGTCTGGGGTTTGGTGCTGGGCAGAGCTCTGCACCCAGCCCCAGCCCAGAAGGGCAGCTCAGGGCAGCTCAGCAGTGTCCCTGAGCCTGAGACCTACTCTGGCTGCTCAGTAGGGCCTGGCAGTGAGCTCTGCCATCCCCACACATTTGGGATCATGGTTTGTTCATAGGACAAGGCAAAATGAAGCCTCCTCCATCTGCTCAAACCTGATCAAACAGTGAGAGCAGGGGTCACTGAGAGTCTCATGTCCAGGAGATTTGGACAGGTCGGGTGGATTGTGGAGCCACTCCAGTGACTGGAAATGCCAGGGATGCTTTAACTCCCATGGAAGCTGGGCTGTAATGTTGGGAAAATACTGACAATGAGTATATAAAATAATGAGTATAAAATAATGAGAATGAGAATGAGAATGAGAATGAGAATGAGAAGAAGACAAACCAGAAATTAATGAACAGCGTCTAAGGCAAAAGCAGAGCTCCAGCAAATCATGGGGCACAGCTGACAGAGGCAGAAGGGCACAGAGTGTATTTCAGGAAGGAACAAACCCACTGACATTTCCTCCTGCTCCGTTAGGGAGCAGAGGTGAGGCAGGAGTGGGGGAAGCAAAGCAGATGCCCAAAGAGAGCCCTGTCTGACAGAGCTGGGCTGAGCAGGGTTGGCCCAGGGCTGCACCCCCATCCTGGGCTAACCAGTACTGCATGTTAAATATTAAAGGCAGGGATCTATAAACGTGCAGGAGGATGGAACTCTGAGTATCACAATCACAAAAAGGCATTACTGGAAGCATTGATTGCTGTGTTTTTTTAATAATAGAAGCCCCTAATTAGTGCATGAAAGGCCTGTGATAGCAGCAGCCTGTCTGAGTTTTATTAAAACATCTGATGCATTGTCTCACAAAGCCACACTTGAAAAATTAATTCAAACTGACTTGGCTGTAGCTGGAGTCACATGGGCTGGGGATGAATGGAGATGCAGGGAGTGCAATAATAACCCGTTATCTGTGGCACAGAGCTCATTTCTTCCCAAATGAACCCTGCTTTGTGCACAACACGGGCAGCTCTTCCCTCACTCTGTCAGGCAGGAGTGCCTCCTGCGAAGCCACCGAGTGCCAGTGAAACCCACCCTGAGCCTGGAGAGCTCTTTGTTCTCCGTGCCATCAGTGTCTGTGCAAAGGAGGCAGCTTTTGGAAGTGTCAGGGATTTCACAGCTGCTGTGTTTGCTGCCTGCCTGCCTGGGAATGCCTGCTGTCTGTAACTCTCACAACTTCCCTCTCAAGTCAGCTGATACCTCATGTTTGCTCGTCAAGCCCCAGCTGCTGAATCTGTGTTGTTTCCTCAGAATATCAAAAGTAGATTTCYGACCTTTCCTTTCTCTGAAAAAAAMCATGGAATATTGCAGAAACCCTTTAGTGCCCATTGAGACACGTGCACTGGGTAACTGTTGATTATTTTCTGCTGGTTTCTCTGTGGCTTTTGATGTTTTCCCAGTACTTTCTCAGCGTGCACGTCTCTACTTTTGGATGCTGAAGGGAATCATGATGGTTTTCATTCACCTTTAATTGCTGCTCTCCTGGTAAAATGTCTCAGTACCCCAACAAAGGTGCAGAAGTTGTCCCACCTGGCGCAGCACATGCAGGGAATGGTTAATTAGCAGTTAGTCATCACAACAAACAGCCTTTGGTAACACTGGAGAGCAAAAATTATTTCCCTGCACCTCCAGCATCCATATGAATAATGAATCCATTTGCAGGACTGAGCATCAGCTCATGAATGAAACCTCAACCAAGGAGCACTGAGAAATACAACAAAAATTAATCACTGTGAGCTGTTTTCATACAGGCACAAACTCTGGGCTCAGGGGGGACCATCGCTCAAGCCGTGCAGGAGAATGAGTCTAAGGGAGATTGTCACAAGTTTTCCGCCCTTGCAGAAATGAGGGAGGTTATAAAAAAGCTCTGTTCTCCTTTGCAGGCTCTGTTCCCATTTTTGCAGTCAGGGTGTGTGATTACAGCTAACTTCTGAGCTGAAATTAAGGACTTTCTTTAGAATCTCCTGTTTAAAAATGGAACATGGCATGCAGATGAATATTTTCTATCATATTTTATTGTGAAAAATGTCAGCCAAAAGCTTCAGCTTCACGTAAATAAAGAATCACATCGGTTTGTCAAGTATCAGAACTCCTTTAATGCCTTCTGCTTTCTTTTTTGAGCATATTAGAGCAACCAGAGCTAGGAAATGATACGTGTAGGATTCCTTGCTATCAGCAGATCAGAAAAACGTCAGATAAAAGTAGCAACATATTTGGTATAAAGAGTTCCTGGAGGTTTGAAAGCTTCCCTGGAGATGGCACCTACAGCTGAGGATGAGCCTTGTTTGCTCCATCCAAACCAGAACAAACCCAGAGTTCCCAGCAATGGAGAAGACAAGTGAAAAAGCTTTTTTTCCTGGAGGGAACTCCAGCACAGGGAAATTCCAATGCCTCTTCCCAAATTCCTTCTGTTAGAGAGAGCTTCTGAGGAAGAGCCACAGGCAGAGCACTGGGAATGCTGCTGGCAGGCAGGCAGAGGGCAGGCTGGGGGCTGGCTGTTCCCAGGATGAGGACATGGAGTGTCYTGGCAGGTGCCACCCAGGAGCTCCCTCAGCTGAACTGCTCCTAGGGAAGGACACACAGGATGGGCTGGGACCCCTTCCCGCCTGGAAGCTGCTGTCCATGGTGATGAGGCTGGTTTGGGGGAGTTCTTACACTGCTCCTGGGAATGTCCTCAGTTCCTGTGGATGTAGGAGTTGGACTCAATGCCACTTGTGGGTCCCTTCCAGCTCAGGCTCTCCTGTGATTCCATGCAGTGTTACCATTCTGGGTTCACCCTCACACCAAACTATCCCTGACAGCGTGGTCGGAACATTACCAAGCTATAAACTGACTTTTTTTTCTCCTGACAAAGGTTTTAGTCTGGCTCAAATGGCTGAGCTAAGCTTTAGGGAGGAGAGGGGGGCCCCTGTCCTTCAGTGGTTGGGAGCTAAGGCAGGTCCTTCACCACAGTGCAGCCCTGTCACTGTCACACTCATTGAGAACTGTCCTGCCCCCACTGCCCTGCCAGGCACAAGCAGCTGGTTCTGATTTAATAAATGTTCTGGTTTTCCCCAAAACAAGTGCTGAAGGCTCTGCCCACTCTCAGAAGAGCAGCAATCCAGAGAGCTCTCCTCTTTTGGGATGAGCTCTCCTTTTTTGGGATGAGATGACAATCCTGTCACAACCCTGCTGCCCATCAGGCGGGGTCACCACATCAGAGCCCCAGGAATGAATGCAGAGCAGCCATCCCAAAGAGCCCACAGATCCTCTGGACACTGAACACCCCACACCCTGCTGCCCCTGGGGTCACAGCCCACACTGAACACCCCACATCCTGCTGCCCCTGGGGTCACAGCCCACAGCTCTGTGCCGCCACAGCAGCCACAAAACCCCAGAGCAGAGCTGAGCTGTTCTCCTTCACTGGCCAATCTCTGCCATGCCAGCCCAGGGAGGGACCCGAGCACTGCCCTGGCAGCTGTGCCAAGGCCCAACCCTCCCTTTCCATGCAGAAATTCCTCCTGATGTCTACCCAGAGCCTGCCCTGGCCCAGCCTGAGGCCGTTCCCTCTGCTCCTGTCCCTGTTCCCTGGAGCACAGCCCGACCCCCCCGGCTGTCCCCTCCTGGCAGGAGCTGTGCAGAGCCACAAGGGCCCCCCTGAGGCTCCTTTGCTCCAGGCTGAGCCCCTTCCCAGCTCCCTCAGCCTCTCCTGGGGCTCCAGCCCCTTCCCAGCTCCGTTCTCTTTCCTGGATGTGCAGATGCTGAGCCGTGCCTGGGTTCATTCAGCTCCTACACACACACATCCTCCAGGATAACGCTCCTTGCTCAGCATTCTCAGCTCGCCCTGGCTGTGGATCACCTGCGGCAGCCAACACGAGGAGTGTTGACAGCGGGAGCGCTGTGACAGTGCAGGACTTGCTGCATCGCTTTGCCTGAGAGCCCCGACCCCGCAGCAGACCCTGGCCACGAAGGAGAAGGGGAAACCCTAGCCCAGCCCAACCCATCACCCCAGGCTGTTAAACCTGGAGCAAATTGCATGTATTGTTACTATTTCTTTCCTAATTCTCACCTCCTGTGCGGCTGGAAAGGGGGGCAATACTCGGGAGCAAAGACCTGGAAATAGTCAGCGACTCCCAGTCACTGCCGGCAATTTAAGCGGCACTTGAGCCCGGTCAGGCGAGGCAGAGTTAAACCTGCAGTCTCCAGGCAGGAGCCGTAGTGAAGGAAAACCCCAGGGAGCTCAGCAGGATCCCAGGAAGAGTGGAGCATGCAGCTCCAGTCTGGTGAGGCACTGGTGAGGGGTACAAAGAGTCTGGGTGGGGCTTATCTACCTGGGAAAGTAATTTCCAGTGTGCCAGCAGCTCCCTGTGGGGCTGCCTTCATCATCACAGGGGCTCCGAGGGCCCTGGGAACACTGGGGATGCTCCTTGCAGTTTGTGCGGGACAGAATCAGGATCACGGCTGCAGCTGGGGCCGGCGCAGCTCCCAGTGCCGGGCACTGCTGGGATCCCGCGGGGCAGTGCTGCTGATGGCTGCTGTCACACTGGAGCCACATCCCCTGAAACAACATGGAAAAACTCCCACATGGCATCCCAGAGCTCAGCATAGCCCAGAACCTCCTTCGCCTGCCTGTCTGGGACCAGTGTGGGACCCCCCTGGAGCACTGGATCCAGCTCTGGGCTCAGCACAGGAACCTGCTGGAGCCAGTCCAGAGGAGGCCATGGAGGTGCTCCAAGGGCTGGGGCCCCTCTGCTCTGGAGCCAGGCTGGGAGAGCTGGGGGTGCTCACCTGGAGAGGAGAAGGCTCCAGGGAGAGCTCAGAGCCCCTGGCAGGGCCTGAAGGGGCTCCAGGAGAGCTGGAGAGGGACTGGGGACAAGGCATGGAGGGACAGGACACAGGGAATGGCTCCCACTGCCAGAGGGCAGGGATGGATGGGATATTGGGAATGAGGAATTGTTCCCTGGCAGGGTGGGGAGGTTTCAAGATGAGCTCTAAGGTCCCTTCCAACACAAAGCACTCACTGAGTCCATGATATGATTCCATGAGTGTGGCCATGGCAGGAAGAGGAAAAGCTGGGACCAGAGGGATGACTCTTCAGCCCAGGAGTGAGATCTCGCAGTTGTTTTCTTTGCAGGAGGGTACCCACCCAGTGACCCCTGTGGTGGCACAGCAGCACCAGGGTCCCATGCCAAGGATTTTCCCCAATCAGTGCAATAAATCCAACCCAGCACCCACAGAACTCGGGGTCATCCCCAGAACCTCACAGGAAGTTGTTCCTATCACTGCCCAACTCCCTGGAATACCTCCTGGGAATCCTGGGAGCTTCAGGAGCTTCCAGATGAGCCACAGAAGGCATCCAGCAGATGGAGGAGCCTGATTCCCACACTAGCCCTTCTCATGTTTCCCAAAGAGGAGCTGTCACCATTTCAGACCAGTGACACTCCAGTCTCCTCTCCCTGTCCCGTCCTGCAGCAGGGGGACACTGCAGTTCTGGCTCGTGCAGCTGCAGTGCTGTCACTGCTTCCAGTGCTCTGAGACATTCCCAAGCAGTTTTTGACCCAATGATGGGGCTCCCTTGGGAACTGGCTGTTTTCAGCACCCACTCTGGGCACAGGCAGCTCACTGGGTTGAACTCCAGCTCCCAAGGTCATGCCAATGGCTACTGAGGCATTAAATGTGGTGTTTTCCAGGGGAAAGAAGCAGGACAGTTATGCTAATTATTGTATTCCCAAGGRGCTCCTGCCTGGAATTCCAGCATCTGCAGGTACCTGGAGGCAGGGATGGATGCTACTCCTCAGGGCCCATAGCCTGTGCCAGGGAGGAGTGGCCCAGATTTGAGGAGTGGGTGGGATGTGGAAAGTCAATGTCAGAACAACCTAAGCAGGGCTTATAAATATTGCCCCCTGATTAATAGCTGTCCACAGCCAGAAAATAGTGCAGTACTGTTAACATTATTTGCTAAAATATAATTTTTAGAAAAAATCCTCAAACTTGAAACCCTTATTTAGTGAGAACACGACAGCACAAAACARCTCTGACAAGTGTCACCAGGTAGAGAAGCAGAGCTGCAAACACAGCCCTGCCAACATTCTGCATGCAGCGCCGTGCCCGGGATTGCCTCGCCCAGAGACAGCACAGGACAGCAAAGGAGCCAAATGAGGATAAATCACATCAGAGGCACAGTGTTTATAGGAGCTGGGAATTCACCCCCAGCAGCAAATCCACAGCAAGGATCTGCCCTTCATGGGCTTGGCTATGTGAATGGGGGAGCCTCCATTGGAATGCTGATGGGATTTACCTTGGAATGGTTTAGTTACCCACAGAGATGGGAGAGAGGTGGATGGATGATGGATGGATGGATGGATGGATGGATGGATGGATGGATGGATGGATGGATGGATGGAAGGATGGATGGATTATAGATGACGGATGGATGGATGGATGGATGGATGGATGGATGGATGGATGATGGATGGAAGGATGGATGGATTATGGATGACGGATGGATGGATGGATGAGGGA
>JACDOX010000650.1:30040-60618 GCA_014549065.1 Cardinalis cardinalis | reverse complement strand
ATGGATGGATGGATGAGGGGTGGATGGATGGATAGATGGATGGATGATGCATGGACGGATGGATGGATGGATGATGAAAGGATGGATGGATGGATGGATGGATGGATGGATGGATGGATGGATGGATGGATGAATGATGGATGGATGATGGATGGATGGATGGATGGATGGATGGATGGATGGACGGATAATGGATGGACGGGTAATGGATGGACGGACAGGCAGACACAGAGGCAAGAAGATACCCAATCCAATATCTGTCTTTCTTTTAAGTGATTGTTTGCTGAGGACTTATAGAGAATTGTACAATATAAAAATGCAGCATTATACTCAGCAGTTTCATTGGGTAATTGAACCAATGACAAAGGTGAAGAAATCCTAGCCAGGGCTGTCCTGGAGTGAGGTGCTCTAACAGAAGAAGGCATTTGCAGCAGACACAAACACATCTTTCTTCTCTCATTCAAATTAAAACTTACTCTAAAGGCTCCAAACTGCTCTACTTGCACCTCAGCACAAAAGTGGGCTCATCCTAACTAGGAAACTGTCAGACATCCTTTGTTGCCAACAAAAAATATTCCCATTAAAGGAGCAACAAGTGGCTCAGCAAATCAGACATCACTGCAGAAAGCCAACATGTGCCCCTTGTAGCCTCAAAATGTATTATCCACAAACCTGTGACATATGGAGTTGGGGTACTTAATCAGAATTTTAAAAATTATCCAGGAAATAATTTGATTGTTTTAGAAACCTTGCAAAGAAGTTCACAGCAAGATGTTGACAGTGCAGGGATGACCCTTTCCAAGCATATTTACATGGAACAAATTTCTGAACTGGAATCAAGAGGAATTTGGGAAGATGGGCAGGGAGGTAGAAGAAAGAGGAAGAGCTGCTCCCTCACTGCACCTGAAGGACACAGTAAATGGTGGAATGGACAGAAAATCCAATGGCACCTGGGAAGTGACAACTGTCCTTCTGAAAGGGAGATCAGCAGCTTGGACCATGGCTGTGCCAGACAATGTATCCATGCAATGCCAGACCTCCAAATTCATCCAGTCCACCCCCTGCCATTGGCAGGGACACCTTCCACCATCCCCGGCTGCTCCAAGCCCCAGTGTCCAGCCTGGTCTTGGGCACTGCCAGGGATCCAGGGGCAGCCCCAGCTGCTCTGGGCACCCTGTGCCAGGGCCTGCCCACCCTCCCAGCAATATCCATCACAGTTCCCATCTTCAGGCAGGGGTTTTTCCCAGTTGTTGCTGGTCAGGAGCTTGGCTCAGGCAGTGCCACAGCTCAGGGTGGTGCCAGCCCAGCAGAGCTGCTCCTCACAGGCCTGCTCTGAATTTGGGTGGTGCGTGCACCAACCCACCCACAGCTGATTCCAAGCTTGGCTGTCAGCTGGCAAAGCACCATAACAGGACAGTGTAGCAAGACCTTGCTTTAATTTTATCGCCTGGTTTTGTTAACTGTGTGAAACAGCTCTGGTTGGAAAGCATATGGTGCAGTATAAAAATCTCCATAGGATGAATTACAGCAACTTCACACAGAAGACAGAGAAGGATTTAGAAAAGCATTTCAGCAGATTTTAATAGAAAATATCTTATCAAAGCCCTCATTGGCTGGTAGACCAGGATTTCAGAGTGGCAGCTTCTGCTTTTAATTTTATACCCACACAGACACCTGTGTATCCCACAGCAGAGAGGTCCCTCTGGGGTGGTGGCAGTGTGCTGTATGTCTCAATACAAGTGCCACAGTTGGACTCAGACTGTGCAATCTGATCTGCTCATCGATTTCCAGGGATGGGATGTAAATAACTCTGCTGTGTACATGGGATCAATGGGGACGAGCAGGGGTGTCGATGCTCAGTGTTATGAGCCTCATTCATTGCAGCAAATGATGATCAACACAACAGAACTTCCATCAAAACCACATCAATTAATAATTGCTTTGCAGCTTCTGTCCTTTTCTGTCATTACAGCTCTTTGGCAGATGAAGTTCATCCCCCAGCTCTCAGGCTGTGGCTGATTGCCCAGGCAAGTCAAGCAGAGAGGCTGGATTAGAGGAGGCTCCACAGCTCTGCCCAAACTGCAGGTTCTTTGTCTGGGCCACTAATAGCAAGTTCATAAAAATTGAAAGAGTTGTCAGCACTTGCTTATTGATAGTCCCAGGTGAAAACCACAGGACCTGGTTAAAAAGCTGTATTAAGATTGTTAAAGACATAAGAATTACTCAGGGCAAATTTGGCTTCATTGGACTTTGTGTCAGGCTCTTGTGAAGAAATAAACTTCACTGCAAAACAGCAAAAAAAGGACCCAAACCTGAAATGTTAGGGAACAGAGAAATGTTAGGGAACAGAGAAATGCACATATAAAATGCTGAAGTCTAGATAAGAAAGAGGAATTCTTTGTGAAATTCACTGTACAAGAAGCTGGCTCTGTCCCCCTCTCTGTGCTGGGTGCAGAGCACAGGCCAGGGCACAGCACCACAGAGGTGCTCAGGAAGCAGCTCCCATCTCTCCACAGGGACTGGTCACCCCACATTTCCCAGAGCTGCAGGCTGAAATGTGGCTCCACACCAGAGCTGCCTAGACCACCCAGTTCTGCAGGGCTTTCAGGAGCCTGGGTGGTCATCCCAGGCATTGCAGCCAAGGCAAGGCCCACAGCAGCACCACCCAGCAAGTGAAGGTGCCCAGGGTGACCCCAAATCCCAGTGCAGGAAGCACAGACTCAGTAAAGCTGGAAAGGCCTCCCAGAGCACTGATTCCAGCCTGGGGCTGAACACCTGGTCAACTCAACCAGAGAACCAAGTGCCACAGCCCCTTGGCCCTTGGATGCCTCCAGGGATGGGCACTCCAAACCTCCCTGGGCAGCTGTGCCAAGGCCTGACCCCCCTTTCCAGGGAGGAATTTTCCCAAAATCCACCCTGAGCCTGCCCTGGCCCAGCCTGAGGCCGTTCCCTCTGCTCCTGTCCCTGTTCCCTGGAGCACAGCCCGACCCCCCCGGCTGTCCCCTCCTGNCTGGCAGGAGCTGTGCAGAGCCACAAGGGCCCCCTGAGGCTCCTTGTGGGGAGATSGTGGTGAGCAGAGCTGTGGGGCTGCACAGCACTCATGTCTGCAGCAGTGCAGGAGGTGGGACAGCCACCTGCAGCATTCTGATTCAGAGGGGCTCTGCATGGTCCAAGCAGGTCTGAAGCCAAACAGCCCAGAGAGACTGGGCCAGCCTCGAGCTCTCAGCACCAGCCCTCCACTCTCTGCTTCAGCACAGCCTCCTCAGAGCACAGCTCCTGCACTCAGGTATGAAATTCCCATCCATCACCATCCACGCCATCCATTCTCATCCATCTCCATCCATTCCCATCCATCCCCATCCATCCCCATCCATGTCATCCATTCCCAGCCATTCCCATCTGTCCCCATCAATCCCCATCCATTCCCATCCATGCCATCCATTCCCAACCATTCCCAACCATTCCCATCCATCCCCATCCATTCCCAACCATTCCCATCCATCCCSATCCATTCCCATCCATTCCCAAMCATCCCCATCCATGCCATCCATCTCCATCAATCCCCATCCGTCCCCATCCACGCCATCCATTCCCAACCATTCCCCATCCATTCTCATCCATCCTCATCCATCCCCATCCATTCCCATCCATCCCCATCCATCCCCATCCATTCCCATCCATGCCCAGGGCTGGGGTGGCAGCATGTCGCCGTGGCAGGGACCAGCACACAGGGCAGCCCCAGCCTGGTGCTGAGGCAGCAGAGTGAGGGATGTCTGCCTGGGGAAACCCCAGCTCTGAATGGAGAGTGGGTCTGAGGCTGCAGGAACCTGTTCCTGGAAAATTCATGGAGAGGAAGAAAGGCAGCATGGCCTGCATTAATTATTTCGTGCAGATGATTCACTTGTCTCTAATTATAGATGAGCTTCTAAACACAAATGTCAGTTAAAATGTTATAGTTCTCCTGCAGCTGTCATTCATGTGCTGGTGAAGAGATCAAGGCCAGAGCTATTAAAAACCTTGGGAGTGAAAGGAAGTGAAAAGGAGTCCTTGGTGCAGTGAAATTAAAGCAGGAATTTGCCCTGAGCATTTCAGGCCCACAGAGCTCTCACCTGTTCCAAGCYCGTACTCCCAGCAGGCAGGTGAGGGCCTTGAGGGCCAGTTTTTCATTTCTGAAAATGCTGTGCTGCACACAGAGCCCCTGGCACCCCGAGGGGTGTGGGGAGCAGGACAGGAGCTGCTGCTGGCTGCCCCTTGCCCACAGTCAGGAAATGGAGAAAAACTGGAAAAAATCCCAGTGCTGTGTGAATGGTCAGAGGAGACTCCCAGCCTGAGGGGTGGCTGGTGATTGCAGGGAGAGGATCTCTGAGCAAAGGAAACACAGAACCATGGAATGGTTTGGGAAAGGACCTCAAAGCCCACCCAGTTCCACCCCTGCCATGGCAGGGACACCTCCCACTGTCCCAGGCTGCTCCCAGCCCCAGTGTCCAGCCTGGCCTTGGGCACTGCCAGGGATCCAGGGGCAGCCCCAGCTGCTCTGGGCACCCTGTGCTAGGGCCTGCCCACCCTGCCAGGGAACAATTCCTCATTCCCAATATCCCATCCATCCCTGCCCTCTGTCCTGTCCCTCCATCCCTTGTCCCCAGTCCCTCTCCAGCTCTCCTGGAGCCCCTTCARGCCCTGCAAGGGGCTCTGAGCTCTCCCTGGAGCTTTCTTTTATCCAGGCTGAATAATCCAAATACTCTCTGCCTTAAGAGTCTATCTTGTTTTACCTCTCATTAAAATTCTTTGGTAAATTAACATGTTTTGTTTCAGCATTTTGATACTTTTGGATGAGAAGTCCCTGCACAAGGAAGCTCCTCTGGACTGCTTTCCCTACAGAGTTTGCTCTGAGCAGAGTCATGGGTCACCCTCAAAGTGGGGCCAGGAGCCTCATGGCAGCCCTTGTGCCACACAGGATGAGGGCACACACTTTGTCAGGGAGTTCTCTGTGCTGATTTGAAGACAAAACCAAAAGAAGGTAGAATGGTGAATGGAAAGCCAGAGAGAAAATGTGATGGGAAGAAACTGCTTTGCCTGTTGAGTCAAGGGAATTGTCCTTGCAGCCTCGTGGTTGACATTCCAGGGGGTCAGAGCTCCCTCAGCAGCAGCTCCAGTGACCATCACAGGCTGTCCCACCCCTCCAAACATGGGCTTCCCCTGCTGCTCTCCTGCAGCACAGCCTGGCAGGACAGAGGGGCCACCCAGCAGGACCCCTGGGTCACGTCCAGCTTCTCTCCCTGCACCTTTGGGTTGTTGGGGAGTGCCCATTGCCTCTTTCCAGCCACCTCTTCAGCTGAGCCASAGCTGCCATCCCTCCTCCATGTCCTGAGGGTGCAGGAGGCTGCTCCCAGCAGCACTGCCAGCACTGTCAGCAGCTGTGGCACAGCCTCTCCTGTGGGGTGTCTGTGCTGTGTCCCGGGGCAGCTGAGAACACCCAGGAGAAGGAAAACCTCAGGAGGAAGAGGAGCTTGCCTGGGGCTTTAACCCTCCTGAGAGAGCCCCTCTGCACATGCTGGATGGCCATGGGCACTGCAGCACTGTCCAAGCAGAGTCCAGCATGGCACTTGGACACAGACTTGTTTGCTACCCTCAAATCCAACCTTCTAGAAAGCTGCCAGCAGAAAGGCCCTGGGGGGGCTGTGACAATGGCTGGACATGAGCCCAGGTGTGCCCAGGTGGCCCAGAGGCCAAGGACACCTGGGCTGTGTCAGCCCTGGGGTGGCAGCAGGAGCAGGGCAGTGCCCGTGCCCTGAGCTGGCACTGCTGGGGCACCTCCAGTGCTGGGGCAGCTCTGGGACCCTCCTGACAGGAGAGGCCTGCAGGGGCTGGAGCGTGTCCAGGGCAGGGAACGGAGCTGGGAAGGGGCTGGAGCCCCAGGAGAGGCTGAGGGAGCTGGGAAGGGGCTCAGCCTGGAGCAAAGGAGCCTCAGGGGGGCCCTTGTGGCTCTGCACAGCTCCTGCCAGGAGGGGACAGCCGGGGGGTCGGGCTGTGCTCCAGGGAACAGGGACAGGAGCAGAGGGAACGGCCTCAGGCTGGGCCAGGGCAGGCTCWGGGTGGACATCAGGAGGTATTTCTGCATGGAAAGGGCGGTCAGGCCTTGGCAGGGGCTGCCCAGGGAGGTTTGGAGTGCCCATCCCTGGAGGGGTCCCTGGACAGGACACTCAGTGCTCTGTGCTGGTGACAAGGTGGGGATCAGGCACAGCTGGGACTCCACAGTTTGGGCTGGCTTTTCCAACCTTGATAATTCCATGATTCAGTGGTGCCTTCTGTCTGAGCACCRGCTCCTGGGTACCAGCAGCAGTTCCCTTTCACTGAAGCCCCTGGGGCCCTCCCTTGACGGCAGCAGGGCTCTCTCCAGGCAGGGCTTGTGCCATGAGCACAGCCCAAAGCTGCAGTTCTGCCTTGGCTGGGTGTGCCCACACACCCAGCGTCACACACAAACCCTCAGTGAAAGCTGCTGGAGCAGATGATGGCTCTGCTGCCTCCTGTTCACAGGCTCAGGAACATCTCAGCTGTTAACTCCGCAGCTCAAGAGCATTTGGAGTTTACAGTTATTTTATTTTGCAAGGACAGATGGCAGACAGCTCTGTAGTAGAGGGGCAGATGGCTGTGCACCTATGAGCGAACCAAAACAAAACAAAAACCAAACCCAGAGAAGCTGCATGGTGAAGTTGCAGAGTAAGTGGGCTCTGCTCCTCCTCTCAGACACAGCACATGGGCCCAGCCACATCCCCTGAGTCACCTCCCACACACAGGTGAGAGCAGGAGGGGGCCCTTGGGCTTCAGGAAAGCATCAAAGAGAGAAAGAAATGTCAATTGTGCTGCTTGAGATGGATGGGAGTGCAGGGGAGTGGTGGCCCAGGGGAGAACAGCTGGCACTGGCTCAGGTGGGTGCCACTCTCCTTTGTCACCAAGGGAAAGCAGCCCAAGCCTTCCTGCCCAGGAGGGACCTCTGTCCCAGCAGTGTGGGAGCAGCATTCCTGCAGGGGCCATGGAAAAGGGCACAGGGGCTGCTCCTACTCCCAGGTGACCTTGGAAGGTCCCTCCTGCACCTCACCTTGGCCTTGGGACAATGCTTCCTCATGCATGAAGGCACCCATGGCCCTGGGAGGAGAAATCCTGGGGGTTTTGTGTCACCCACACTGGGGACCAATCCCTAAGGTAGAGGTTGGAGGAAACAGCTGGGAACACTCAGTGAGGATAAATATTTATGAGGATAAATAAATATGCTCCTCTTTACATTAAATGCACAAGGCTATCCAGGTAAATGTTGAGAAGCCCCACATATTATCTGGTGAAACAAAATGACCCAAATTTAAGACTTCTTACTTTATGCAAATTGTGCTAACCAACTCAAATGTGAAATGCTCCAAGTCTGGGGAAGCAGGACCTTGAGAAATTCAAGCAGAGCTTTTTTCAAGGATGCCTTTCCACAGAAGAGAAAGGCACATGAGAGACAGAGCTGAATAACTACTGATACACTTCCACATCCCACAACATTATGTGGCCAAAAACCTCTGGATTTTGATTAGACATCATGTTTCTCCAAGAAATAGTAACTTTCAGTATTTGAAACATCTTTTGAAAAGAGCAAGAAGAAGGTCAGACCCACAAGAGAGATGTCCCTCTTGCTCTCCAACAAATTAAACATTAGAGTTATCAAGCCAATATTGGGAAACCTATATGTTGAGGCATTGTGGATTATTTTTCCCCAAACAATTTCCTTTTTATCAGCCCTGAATGTTTGTTTTCCCTCTTGGCTTTCATTTTATAATTAGTCTCTCTGGACAAAAAGTGAATGTTTCATTGACTTGCTTACGGAGCAGTAATTGTCAGCGAACCTTGTTCTTTGGGGAGCTTTAATGGCAGGCTGCATCCTGCACTCATCAAATTCCCATGAATTCTTATCCAGGCACCAGGAAATGCCCACGGTGTCAAACAGCTGCCAACTCTGACGGCTCCTGGCAGGAGCTGCCGAGCGCAGAGCCCAGGGCTGCTCTCCAGCGCTGATCCCTGCCCAAAGGAGCAGGAGTGCAGCTCATCCTGCTGGATCCACTGTCTCACACCGCTCTCACTGGTCACGAGTCACACCTCTTTTCTTTTTTTATTAAAAGAGGTAAAATAGACTAATGGACTGGAATTCCTGAAGTATGACTGGAAAGTGGGTAAAATTTGAAACAGAATAAAAAATGAGCATTTAAATCATAGAATCATGGAGTTATTAAGGTTGGAAAATACTTTTAAGTTCATCAAGTCCAACATCAACCCAGCACCACGACATTCACCACTAACCCATGTCCCCAGCTGCCAGATCCACACATTTTTTGAACACTTCCAGGGTTGGGGACTCCACCCCTGCCCTGGGCAGCCTGTGTGTCTCGGTTTGAACAGACAGGTGTCTGCTAAGGAGGGCAGGAGCCTCTCCTGAAATGGAAAATACAAACCCCCTCCCTCTGAATTTTTATAATTTTGAAATTAAGGGGCTCTCAGGCAAAGACATGGGAGCAGGAAWAATAGTTCTTTATTAGGGAAGAAAATAAAAATAAAATAAACAAGGCAGTAATACAAAACAAACCACTACCAGAGTGCGAGCAGGCCCTGGCCCCTGTGTGTCAGGGGGGTGTCCCAGCCCCATCCCATGGGGGCTCAGCCCTCCTGCAGTGCCAGCTGTGGCTCTGCTGCAGCAGGGATCCTGCACAAGGGGGGAGTTTTCCTCTGCAGCTCCAGGGCTGCTGGAGATGGGCCTGGGCTCCCTCTGGCAATGCAGGGCAGCAGAAAGCTGCTCCTCTGCCAATGCAGGGGGCAAAGGCTGCTGGGCTGGGCCAGGCTCAGATTGGATCCAGGTAGGAATGCTTGGCTCCTCCCCTGGGCRCAGCATCTCCCCATGGGATGCTGGAATTGGATCAGCCCTGCAGGGACACTCAGTGGCCATGGACAGCAGAGATCTCCTGGAGGGAGGRTTGGCTGTGGGARMGAKAAAGAAAAAACTGCCCCATGGACAGCAGAGARCTGCCCCAGCTCTGACAGATGGGGATAAAACACAGACATTACCTTGGCACACACCTGTGCCAATGCTTTACAACTGTTTCTGTGAAAAAAAATTCCCTGATACCCAGTCTAAACCTCTCCTATGCAACTTGAGGTCATTTCCTCTCACCCTGTTGCTTGCTCCCTGGGAGAAGAGACTGATTCAGAACCAATATGMAATTTATACCAGTGTCTCATCAGCTCAGGAACAGGGCCCAGAGCAGCACAAGCTCAACAGCACAAGGTCCTGTTGGGGATAAATCACTAAAGGTGCACCCTGGTCACTGCTGTTGTCAATCCTAGTTAATAACTTCATTAATGACCTGGGACAGGGTGTCCCAGCAGGGGCAGGGGACAGGGTGCAGCTGGGAGCAGTGGTGACACCCCAGACAGTGGTGTGGCTGCCTGTGGGACATCYAAGGCCCTCAGCAGCCTGGAGAACTGAGCAGAGAGGAATCTCATGAAGGAATCTCAAGGGGTTGCAAAGCCCTGCTCCTGGGCAGGAATAACTCYGGCAGCAGCTCAGGCTGGGACCCAGCCACCTCTGCAGGCAAGGGCCCTGGGGCTCTGGTGGATCTCAGGCCCCCCATGGGCCGGGCAGGCACCCTCACAGCGCTGGAGGCCAAAGTCTGTCCTTGGGCTGTGCTGGACAGAGCGTGGCCAACAGCCCAGGGGAGGCTGTCGTGTCTGCAGAGCACTGCAGARGCACATTTGGAATTCTGGGCCCCGTTCAGTACCCCCAGAACAAGAAAAACATGGAGTTGTAGGAATGAGTCCAGAAGAAGTCCATTAAGTTGATTAAAATACTCTTTTTTCATTGTGAAGAAGGTCAAGCATGGGTTGCCCAGAGAGACTGTGGACTCTCCAGCTCGTAGATATCCAAAACCTGCTCAGAACAACCTACTTGAGCAGGGCTTGCACTGGAGCACCTCCAAATGTGGCTTCAGCCTGAGAGGTTCTGTGATTCTGTGGTAGATTTGGCCACTAAGGATCCTGAGCTCCTCCTGCCTTGTGCAAGGATAAGTCTGGTCAAATCTGAGAAGCCAGACTGAGAACAAACACTGTTGGGTTATGGCAGAGGCTGTCAGAAATAATAACCTGGCCGATTCCRTTAGGAAATCCTTTGTTTTGGGAAGGGAGTATAAAACTCCATAAAATAAGAAAACATTTGATCATCAAAGAACTCTTAGAAAGAATGTGAACTTGCCTGCACTGAGCAAAACTCATTTTTAGCCTGAGTTCATGCAGAACAAAGACTGCTGTGATCCCACGGGCTCCTCTGCCTGCGTGAGCTGCAGGCACGTTGGCAGGGGGGAGAGGTCTCAGAGACAGGAGGTGCCACAAAAACCTGCAGCTGAGGAAGGGAACTCCATGCTGGTGGCTCTTCTCTGTGGGACAGGCAGGGACAGCTCAGCCCTGGCCTGCTCAGAGCAGCCAAGGCTGAATGATAACATAGCTGGTAACACAGCTGATAACACAGCTGATAACACAGGTCCAGCCTGGCCATGCAGCAGCTCACGGGGTCCCTTCTCCCTGGGACAGGGACAGCACCCAGGGCACAGCTGGGGCTGGGCCAGGGCAGCTCAGGCTGAGCTCAGGGCAAGGCTCTTCCCCAGGGGTGCTKGCACTGCCCAGGCTCCCCAGGGAATGGGTGTAGCAGCGTGTGACTGCTATRTTTTGAGATCCCCTCTCTCCCACCACATCAGCTCTGGATGGTTTCCAACCTTGTCCTGCTTCAGGGAAAAAGRGGGGATGGGGTGGGAGGTGAGCTCAACCTGACGTAGAAGACAGTAGCAACTCTGAGCCATCCTGGCAGTTTTCACTCCTTGCCATGCTCTTAGGAATAAAAGGTAAGAAAAGATACAGGCAGCTTCACACAAACTGAAAAACGTGGGGGTTCACAGGAGGGAGGACACYGACACTCTGCATGTCAATCGTCCATAACCGTCCAGGAATGGCCACTCGGGCTTTCCCGTCCATCGCTGCCGCAGACGTGCCAGTAGGGCTGGGAAGAGTCCCAAGCACGCTCCTTTTTGTGGGCAGAGCAGCTGCTCAGTCTGTGCCTGACTCACGGGGGTGCCGCTCAGCTGGCTGCCCCCATTCTCCACCAGTTGTAGCAGCGTGTGGCTACAACGACAAGATTGTGTCCAGGGAGGCCACAGCCAACGGCAGGACAAAGAGACAAGACAAGTYTCTTCCTTGTTCAGCACGAGAGTCCATTTTATTTCCCTCACCACCCCATGCCAGGGGAGGGGAGGGCAAGAGGCAAAGGCTGGGGAGCCTGAGCAGAGCCCCAGGGAGAGAAAAAGAGAGCAAAGCAGACCCGAGGCGGGAGGATCAGGTGTCCCATGGGAAGAGTCTTAATATCAGATTACAGCCTCAGAACAGGAAAACTCCACAAATGGGCACGGCCCCGAGGCTGCCAGAGCCCCTGGAGCCTTTGGACAGCACTGCCAGGGATGGACAGGTGGGGTTGTTGGGGGTCTGGGCAGGGACAGGGGCTGGGCTGGAGGATCCTGGGGGTCCCTCCAGCTCAGGACATTTTGTGAGTCTCTGATTTGGGGTAGTAGATGTGTTTTCAGACAAGCCCAAGGGCATTGACCAGGAGCTGAGGGTCCTCCAGGGGATTCAGGGATTCTGAAAAGGAACTGGAAATGCAATCTCACAGAATAATAGAATTATTAAGGTTGGAAAAGACCTCCAAGATCATCAAGTCCAGCTAGAAGCACAGCATCACTGCCCATTTCGTGTGACCTCTCTGCTTCCAGGATGCCCCAGTCCCACTGGGGCCACCACTGCAGTGGCAGTGCCCAGACACGGTGACAAAAGGCAGCCACAGACATGGCCAACAGTGGCACCAGGAGCCAGCTGGCGACAGGGGGCAGGGGGGAGGTGATCCAGCCCCAGGGTGGATCCAAGCCTCCCTTTCCCATCCCATCCTGTTCTGGCAGGGTGGATGGAGGGCAGGGAGAGGCTGAGCAGCTCAGGCCTGGTGTTGGGGTCAGTGCATTGCCCCCACCCAAGCAGGGCCAAGGAATCACCCTGTGAGCAGAGGCTTTGCACAGGTAATTACAGAACATGYATCACCCCCTTCATTTTGTCTCACCTGAACTGTAATTCCTGCTCCAGAGGGCTCCTGCTCTCCCCTTCCAAACCCAGAGCACACACCAGCTGCCTGGAGCACAGGCTTTAATGTTTAAACTCTTTCTGTCTCAATTCCCCAAAATCTCCAGTGGTTTTAAAAACTGAACTGGCCAAAATTTCACGTAGGGGAAAAAAATCCCCTGTGATTGAAAATATATTTAAAATAAGTGGATAGGATGGAATTGAAATCAATCAAGATGTATCCAAGGGTGTGTCTTTATTCAAAATCTTCCTGAATCTGAGACGTATCTGAGAGCTGGGAGTAATGCACAGTTAAAATGAGTCCCTACGGGTTTTACGGTTGGTTTTCTTTGGGGAGGTTTTTCTGTTGCTTGGTTGGTTGGTTGGTTTGGGAGGTTTTTTTGGTGTTTTTGTTGTTGTTGTTTTGGGGTATCTTGTTTTTGTTTTCGGGGGGGTCATTTGTTTGGATTGGGGGTTTTTCAGTTTGGTTTTGGTTTTTTCTGTGTTTGTTTTTTGTTCGTTTGAGGAGTGTTTTTTCTTCTTCTTTGAAAGAGATTTTCAGGATCAAGAGATAAAGTCATTGGAAATCCAGCCAGGGCAATATTTTGGCTCTGATTTTKTTCCTTTTGCCATTTAAAGAATTACCCATTTTTGTCTCTTTTACCTCCTTTCTGACCATGGAATATATTACTCAATAACAGTGATTTGTTCTAAGGGTTGGTTACTTATTCACCTGGGAAATGGAAAAAATGCGTAATGCAAATGCTCCTTCTAATGGGAATGAATCAATGGATTACTAATACTTGGAATTTTAATAATACTATGGAAAGATGGTTAAAACTTGGATTGAATTGAGGACAAGTTTTGGATCTTCAAGTTTTTGTACTCTTCATTGTATCAATGTTACAAATAGCACATTTTTTGATTAGAAAGAAAAATCAAATTAAACAGCTTTCACTGATCAATTAGAACAGAAGGAATAAACTTTTTTCCCCATCATTTTGCTCAGGACTCATTTCTGCATCCTTTCATAGAGGAGAAAAAAAAAATTACCGATATAGGGCCTGCCTGCTTCCCTTTTCAGCACAAATAAAAGGGCAGGAAGCAAAAAGCTGTTCAGTAAACATCAAAAATAAAATCTATTTTTATAGACAGCTTCTAATCCCTCCTTATCTGCATCTCACTGGATCTTCCTCGTGTTCCCCTCACATTTCTCCTCTGACAGAGCTTCCAAATCCCTCCACAGCCATGACCCCTCCCAAACCTATCCATGCAGGAACACAGCCTGGAGGACAAAGGAGGGAACAATAATCTAGTGCACACTGCAGCTTTTTAATCAAGAACTGAACTTTCAGATCCTGTCCTACCTCAAAATGCTTTGAAGTCAGTGAAACAGTTTGGAAAGGGTGGGGGTTTTGGAGGAGTGGTGTCAAAGTAGGAGGGAGTGAGAAGTAAATAGCAGAGAAATAGGCAGATGGACAGTTTGGGAAAGGCTGATAAAAGAAATGTCCTGTCATTAGGAGACAGGCTGGAACGGGAGGAGAAATAATTAAACCTCATAAGTTTAAAGATTTAATTTAAAAATGTTATAAAATCAAAYAAGAAAAGAATATTAAAAGATAAAAATTACACACTTGAATCTATACCAAAATTTTCAGTTTAATCCTACTGCTGAGAAAGGAGCTCATATTGGGCCAGGAGCTGGACTGGATGGTCCTTGTGGGTCCCTTCAACTCTGGGTGGTTTGAGATGATATTGTAAAATAGTATTGGGAACTGAGGGGGAAGGAGTGGGGAGAGAGGAGAGAATGGGAGGGGTAGGAAAGGTGCTGAAAAAAACTTTATTTTTCCAATAAGAAGCATTTATAGCCAAAAAAAAAATTATCGTTTTGTTTGAAACACAGAATAYGGACCAGTCTGGACCTGGGACATTTCAGTCTCAGTGGGCAGTCACCTATATCCTTCTATCTTGTGTTAAATCCATTAGTAGGAGTAGTAATAGTAGTAGTAGTAATAGTGGTGGTGGTGTTGTTTTTATTGTTATTATCACAGATTTCAGCTCCGGAGGGGGTTTGGAGGGGCTGAGCTGTTCCCTCCCTTGCAGTGAGTGGAGTTGATGGTGATGGAGACCCAGAGGCACAGGAGTCACACAGGGTTAACCGAACCCAGCTCCAAGTCCTTGGGCTGGAGCAGGAGAAATGCTCTCCCAAATTTGCCTCTTTGCTGCTGCCCAAGAGGAATCCCAGGGTCCGCAGTCCTCTCCAAGGCAGGGAAATTCAGTGGTGGGAAGTTTGCTTTAAAAGCTCCTTTCTGAGTCAGAATTGTGCCTCTGTCAGAGGAGCACAGGCGGGGAGCTGACGAGGTCCCAAACCCTCCCTGGTCCYCGCGGGCAGCCCTGGCACTGCATCCTCTGCTCTCTCCTGCCAGCCTGAGGAACCCGCTGGGAACTGCCCTTCAGAGAAGGGTCAGGGCATGAAACAGGAATTCTGACAGGCAGGAGCTGGGGAAGACACGCTCGACACATGCTCAGGAGGCAGCAGAGCAGAGCATTTTGCTTTACAGATTTAAAGAAAATGTGGAAAGTAGAATCTGTCAAGGGCTTGAAATCCAAAAAGCCAGAAGTGTTTGGGCATCCTTCTAGACAGGCTCTCTTTATGGTCAGAGTGGGAATCCAGTGGGAACAGCAGTTCTTCTTTCACCTACATGGAAAAATAATTTTTAAAATGTATAAATAAATAAAAACAAAAGGGAAAAAAATAAAATGCAACCACAGACCACTTTTGTGGCAGGGCTGGATAGAGGAGCACAGGTCAGAGCTAAGAATAGGAGCAGCTGCTGTGTGTGGATTTAAATAGTGGAAAGGTCTGAGGCAGTAAATCAGGGCACCTGCTGAGAGCCTCCAGGTGGTCTAGACTTCAGACA
Source organism: Cardinalis cardinalis (assembly GCA_014549065.1). Lineage (NCBI taxonomy): Eukaryota > Metazoa > Chordata > Aves > Passeriformes > Cardinalidae > Cardinalis > Cardinalis cardinalis. The sequence continues at coordinate 45,526 of JACDOX010000650.1, read as the reverse complement.
CAGGCAGGGAGACAGAAAAGTGTTAGGAAATGAGCTGAAGCAGGGCTGCAAGGATAGAGCCCTGTGGATGATGAACAGAAGGAAGCGAGGAACCCCAGAGAGGAAAGATAAATGCAGGAGAAAGCTCTGAAGTGTGTGCAGGAAATAATAAAATGCAAATTGCCCYGTAAATAAAAGCAAGGACAGTTTGGGAAAAAAAACCATCCAGCCCAGCAGACAGCCAAGAGGAGGGAAAGGCAACCAAGCAGGGAGAGGGAGAGGCTGCAAGGACTGCAGGGCAGCAAATTAAAGCTTCCCAGCCTGATGAGAATGCAGAGAAGGAGCAAAGTTCCCAGCCAGCAGGTCCTGGGGAGCTCAGGAGTGCCAGGGCAGCAGAGACAGCACTTGTCCACCACTGCCAGGGGAGCTGCAAATGAGCCCTGAGGAATTGCAGGGAGCTGCAGGGAGGGACAGAGCAGCACAGTGAGGACACGGCCAGGAGGCAGAGACYACAGAGCTCCTTCAGCTGCTCAGAGCAAAGGCAGAGGGCATTGTGTGGGCTTTCCAAGAGGTTCCACTGGCTCCCTGCATTTCCTCTAGAAAAGCAGCAGTGCTGGGAGGGCAGAGGAGAACCTCGTGGGGTACCTGAGTCCACAGGTTTGAAGTGGGGTCTAAGGCAGAGCCAGCTCCCAGGATGAGGCCCAGTGACACGGCAGAGCTGTCCCCATGTCCCTCCCACCCCATCACACACCCTAAATCTGCCCAAAGCTCGTGGTGCTCTGCTCCCTGCCAAGGCACCTCAGAGGGTTTGATGCCCCGCCTGACTGCCCCAGCAGTGCTCACCCACTGCCAGGGCTCCCTGCACAGCTCCAGGTTTAGCTCAGACCTGAGAAGCTCAGGTGACACCTGGGCTGCAGCTGCTCTTCTCAGTGACTTTTTAACTCTTCAGGAACCACACCCCCAGCTTTAGTTTTATCTTTGTTTTTCCATCAGCTGACTGAGACCTCGAGCAAGCCCTGGGGACGGTCCTGTCCCAATGACTGCTGACCCTATGCATGGCTGCCTACCCCAAAAGTCAAGTGGGCCTCAATCCCTTCTCGCTGGCTAGGACAAGATGAAATGGCCTCAAGTCACACCAGGGGAGCTCTAGACTGTGCATTAAAGAAGATTTATTCTCTGAAATGGTTGGCAAGTGCTGTCACAGGCTCACCAGGGCAGTGGGCTGTCACCATCCCTGGAAGTGTTCAAAGCTACRTGGATGTGGCACCTGGGCACAGTTCAGTGGTGCTGGGCTGACACTGGGCTTGGTGATCTTAGAGGGCTTTTCCAACCTTAACTATTCTGTCATTCTGTGAAAACCCACAGGCTAATTTAGCAGATCATTAAACATCAAGGACTTAATGTGTGTCTTGTCGAGTAAAACTCCAAGCCCTGGCCCTCATGGTGTGCCCAGGCACTGAGGCCTCCAGGTTAAAAAGCCAATTGTTCCCTCAGAAAGGTGGAATTCTCCAGGGTCACCCATCCAGGATCTCYCCTTTCTCTGGATGCTCCTGGCCCTGTCAGCAGTGAGACCGGGGCCCTGTTTTGACACCGTCTGCCAGCATTTGCAGCCCAGCCATGTGCTGCTCCCCCTGCACAAACTCTGCATTTTAGGCTGCACCCTCTCTACAAGGCCCTCCCCTGGGGGCTCCTGCCCACCCCAGCCTGTCCAGCTAGCTCCATTCCTACAGCCTGCTTTGGCCAACAGAGGGGAACCTGCAGGGAACCCCTCCATGAGCTGATTAATGCTCTCAATTAGCACCAGCCCCATCCCCAGCAGCCACTCAGACAGCTCTGTCCATGTGCCCAGCAGCTCCTACGGAGGAGGCTCCCACAGGAGCGCTCCCCATGTGCTGCTCTCTAGCCCCAGCACTGTCTGCACTGAGCCAGAGGGGCACAGGAGCACTTCCCTGGCTGGCACCTCCTTCCCTGCCCAGATCTCTTCTTCCCTGACTTTGCAGTAGCTGGTTGATCAGCAAAATACTTTTATGGCCAATGGGAGGAGCAGAGAACAGAGAGGATTTGTGCTCCGTAACTGCCAATGGAAGCAGAAAAGAAGACAACAGCTGGAGGAGAGTAGATTTGGATTAGATATGGAGCAGGAAGGTGGGCCAGGGTGGGCAGGCCCTGGCACAGGGTGCCCAGAGCAGCTGGGRCTGCCCCTGCATCCCTGGCAGTGCCCAAGGCCAGGCTGGACACTGGGGCTGGAGCAGCCTGGGACAGTGGGAGGTGTCCCTGCCATGGCAGGGCTGGCACTGGATGGGCTTTAAGGTCCTTTYCTACTCAACCCATTCCATGGATCTGTGATCCCATGAACATGTGGGCAGATGCACTCCAGCTTTCCTCTGCAGAAGCAAAACCCCAGCCATGCAGTAAGTGCACAGAGCACGACTTTGCAGAGCAAGATTCCCTCTCATTTCTTTTTCTGCCATCCTCACCCTCAGCTTCTTGTCAGAGTTTGCTCGGTGGGGCCRTGGTGTGTGACCCACAGGCCCAACCTGCTCCGTGTGCGTGGCTGGGGGGGAGCTCCAGCTTTGGCTCAGCCTGCRGCTGTCAGTGTCCAAACTGGGCAGAGTCTGGGCAGGAGAGGATCAGAAGTACCAGGGGAGCCCAGGTTCAGGAGTGAAGATGGCTGAGGTGGGGCAGCACCTGGCAGGCACACTGCCCTGAGGGCTCTGCTGGCCCCAGTGCTGCTTTGTGGGCCCCTGGATTCCTCACCACTGCACAGTTCAGTTTGGTGGAGAATGGCACAGTTAGAGGGAACCGACTCATCTGGGCACCAGCTTCAGCTGGAGAGGTTTCTGAGGGTTTTTAGAGCTTTCCACCTGCCACCAGTGTCTCCCTCTCTGAGAGCTCCTCTACATTTTGATTTCATTGACTGCTTTTCCTCAGCAATATCCTGCCCACGTCCAAGAGATTGGAAAATCTCTTGGTGTTAGAAACCTTCTCCTACACAAGGTCTGAAAGAACAGCCCAAGCTGTACCTCAGGCTGCTCTAAAATACAGAGTAGGCAAAATGGCCTTTAACCTCCCATCCTGCACAGGTTTCCTGTGCCTTTGTAAATCCCTTCTCAACCCTTTCTTCTCCCCAGCCTAGAAAGCAGCACCAGGCCGTGTGTGATGCACCCTGTGCARTTGTGGGACCCCAATTTAGACACAGCTTTGAGGTGTCTCTGCCTCACCTTTTTCCCTAAATGAGCTCCCCAAAGAAGATCAGTCAGTTCTAGAGACAGGTATTATTTATAACCTGCATTAACTTTACACAGAAAGAAAAATCAAAGTGACAGAATAGAATTAGATCAGATAGAACAGACATGAAAAGGCTCATTAACAGCTCTCCCCCGCCTACAGAGCCCTTGCAAGTGGGTCCAGCTCCCTTTCAGCCAATTCAGGCTTCCTGAGCAGCAGCAGACTCTGCACAGTCCTGGGAAGTTTCATTGCTGGAAGTTTTATCTACAGGTAATTCAGATCCTGGCTCTCTGGATGTCTGGCTGTTAATCCTGTGGCTCTTTTGGGGCTTCCTTGTGCTCTTCCTTCTCCCTTGCAGGTCAGAAATGCCTCTGCTCAAGCTGCTGTGGGACAGGAGTGATTTCCTGTCTCCTGTGGGTCCATTTAACCCTTGCATCCTGTGGGAATTGGATTTGTAGGGATTTCTCCAAGCCTGACAGAAGGCTCACACAGTGTGCATCTGTATGCAAACCTTGAGATAAGAAATGCTGACTTAGAAACGCCATGGAATGGGACAGACATTGTGGAGAGAGAAATGGAGCCAGAAACAAGGCTCAAAGGATGGCCTGGCAWAGAAGACTGGRTACTTTGGAGAAATAGRACTATGAAAGGTGCATTGTAGTGGGACCCACGAGGGGCAGTTTTAGATTGGCTTTAAGGCATTCACAGCATGGTGTGGCAAAAAGCTGATAGGCCAAGAAACACTTACAGTGTATTGGAATTAGGAAATAGTTGGCTTCTGATTGTGATGGTGTGAATTATAACATCTGTATTGTCTCACCCTTCTCATGAGACTGAAAATGCAATAAAAGTTTTTAAAACACCTCTCAGTTGCCCCATCTCTGGGTGAGGAAAAGGGCATTGTCTGACTGAATCCTTCCTGCATAGGAGCAGGACATGGAGGGAACAATCCCAGCAGGTGAGCCCTGTGCCCCAGAAGGGGATGGCTGAGCCCTGTGCCCCAGAAGGGGATGGCTGAGCCCTGTGCTCCAGGAGGGGATGAGCCCTGTGCCCCAGAAGGGGATGGATGAGCCCTGTGCTCCAGGAGGGGATGGCTGAGCCCTGCTGCCCCAGGAGGAGATGAGCCCTGTGCTCCAGGAGGGGATGGCTGAATCCTGTGCTCCAGGAGGGGATGAGCCCTGTGCCCCAGGAGGGGATGGCTGAATCCTGTGCCCCAGGAGGGGATGAGCCCTGTGCCCCAGGAGGGGATGGCTGAGCCCTGTGCCCCAGGAGGGGATGGCTGAGCCCTGTGCCCCAGGAGGGGATGGCTGAGTCCTGTGCCCCAGGAGGGGATGGCTGAGTCCTGTGCCCCAGGAGGGGATGAGTCCTGTGCCCCAGGAGGGGATGAGTCCTGTGCCCCAGGAGGGGATGGCTGAGTCCTGTGCTCCAGGAGGGGATGAGCCCTGCTGCTGCTGTCACCGTCATATTTTCTAAAATTCTCCTTGCCCAGAATTTTGCTCCTGGGAAGCTGAGAAGCCTCAGAGAAAAAGGAAAACAATAATTATCTCATTTGCTTCTCCTGTGTTTTGCTGCCTTGGACTGTGGTTTGGAGATTGTTTATCCAACATGTGAATTGTTTTCACTTATTGGCCAATCAGGGCCAAGYTGTGTCGGACTCTGAGGAGAGAGAGTCACGAGTTTTTCTTTAGTATCTTTTAGCCTTCTGTCTGTATCCTTTCTCAATTCTTTAGTATAGTTTAGTGTAGTATTATTTAATATAATATAGATAATAAAATAATAAATGGGCGTTCTAAGAACATGGAGTCAGATTCATCATTTCTTTCCTTCCACRGAGGTCCCAGAAAATACTCCAGCTGCCCATGGGGAGGGGATGGAGAGGGGATGCACCTCATCTAGCTGAGCTGGCAGCACTCACTGGAGTGCTGCTATTCCTTAGCACAGAATCACAGCATCTTTGAGGCTGGAAAAGACCTCTGAGGTCACCAAGTCCAACCAAGGTGTGCCAGGGCATCCACCCTGCTCAGGGCACCTCTCCTGGGTGAATCAGCCACATTAAACTCACCTCTCCAGCATTAACGGAAAGGGCTGGCCACAAATGCAGAGTGATCTGTCCCAGATGTTTTCTGTCACCAGCCCGAGCATCTCTGACAGTCACTGCACCATGGCACGCCCCTCCCGCCCCACAGTGTGACTGATGCCTCGTACAGCAGACAGAAATATTGGTTTAAAATATCTGCTCAATGGAAAATTGATCTTTTGTCAAAACAAGAAACCTCAGTGGGAAGTTTTCTATTTGTGCTTTCACATTTTTCATGGAAACAAGATAGGGAATGGAAATGGAAATGGTTTGAAAAATGAAACGTTATTCTTCTGACTAACTAAGGGGGCTGGTCTAGCTATCCTGGTGCCTGGCACCTGCCCCAGGCTCTGTCCTTGTCCCCAGTGTGACCCTCCATGGACACGTGACAAGGGACTGAAAGGGGTGGGATGTCACCTAAGCCAGCAAGGGAATGGAATTTGGAGCTCCTGGTCAGCAAAGGAAGGAGGAGAGCAGGCACCCCAGGTGTCCGTGCCAGGAGTGGGCACATGTGAACCACTGCCCACCCGCAGCACTCTGCCCAGAGAAGAGGAGGTTTTTTACCATCCATGGACACATTTAGGACTAAATGGGAACACAGGGAAAAGAAAAGCCAGTCCAAACCTTTCCAGCTCAATACCTTTCACAGCCCAGGGCCCTGTTTGGCCCTTTGAGAGAAGGAAGCAGAATGGGGAGGGAAAACCCTCGTGTCTGCTCTGGAACAGGGAGTACAGCAAGCCCTGCAGATTTACAGATACAGACAGCTGAGAGATACAGAAATAGGTATAGAAATAGATAGACATGTATAGATATAGATACAGATTCTATAGAGATAGATAGATAGATAGATAGATAGATAGATAGATAGATAGATAGATAGATAGATAACCCAGGAGGAATTGGATCATCTATGTGGTCGAAAGTGGATATTAAAGGGCAGAATGAGAGGAAGAATTTGGGGGTTATGAATAGAATTTGTCCTGCTCTGCTGTGTGCCAGATGTTGCTGCACATGGAGGAAGATCCAGGCTGGTGCACGGAGGCTGATCCCAAATCCCATTTCCCATATCCCGTTTCCCATATCCCATACACCTGCTCTCAGTTGTGCTCTTTCTGGGGACCTGTGGTGCAGTCCCTCCAGCCTCTGGGTATCTGCGCCACTGGACCCAATATGAAAACTCAAACATTCAGTCCTTCCCCCTGCCCTCAGTTTTGGGGCTGGCTTTGCAACAGAATGCTAAAAATACAGCAAACAAACAAACAGACCCCAAAAAACCAATTGTTTGTCCCCYCGTGTGCAAACCTTTGAGCTGTGCTGTGTCAGCAATTCCAAACCTCTCCAAGGCCAGAGGCTGTAAATGTTCCTCTGTAAAATCCAACCTGAGAACCACAATTCCCAGCAGGACTGCAGGCCCTGGCACCCTGACAAGAATCTCAGCCACAATGAGACTTGTGCCAGAATCCTGGGAGATGGCACTGGCACCTCTGAGCTACCAAATGTGCCAGGCTTTGGTAGGGAGAGCCTGGGGCCCCTTCCCTGTTCCACTCACCCTCAGCACCTGCAGGACACCCTGGGCACTCTCAGGAATCTCCTGCTCCCTCCTTCACCAGTCAAAGCACAGAGACATCAGCCCCATCTCCCTCTGCTTTCCCTGCAGACTGRGAGCCTTTTATCCACCCAGCTGCCTTCCCAGGAGATGAATATTTTAAAACACTCCTTTTTTCTATTTTATACAAAATATATAAAATGTTAAGTATGTGTCAAAGTGTCCTTTTGATATTTTCTCTCTTCTGCATGCTGGGCTTGAGCCCAGTGATTGTTGCAGGGGAGTTCCCGTGTGCATCCCAGTGCTGGGGGCACTGGGGGAGGCAGCCCTGGGCTGGCCAAGCCTGGCAAGGTGAGGTGGGTCCCCCTCTCCACCCCCACAGCTGCTCAGAGCCCATGGGAATTCATTCCTCACCCACCTCTAGTGATTTATTTATCAGACCCTGGCTCACAGGAGTGAGGAGCTGTGAATTACAAGCGGCAGTGCTGGAAGTGGCAACATTCCAGGGGCTGGGATCTGGCCCTGGAGGCACCATCCGTGTTCCACTGCTCCTCTGGGAGCCCAGAGCTGCTGCCTGTGCCCCTCTAGCCTGGCTCCTGAAGGGAAACCATGGAAGAGATGATAATAAATACARTAACTGTGAGATTGCTAGGAAATCAGTCCTGCAGACCTGGCTCCCAGCGGGGAGTCACCTCCCATCCGGGGCTGGATGTGCAGACCTGGATCCTCAGGACACTGATTCCTTCCTGTCCAAGCTGGTGAGACGTGAAACTCTCCTCTGGAGCTGGAAACCTGTTAACACACTTCTTTCCCCTCTTCCTTGGTAGTACAACTTCAGCCCTGTTCTTATTCATAAGAAAGGACTCATCAAAGGCAAATGTAAAGAGCAGCTGAGGGAGTACAACAAAAAGAGAGATACTTGGAGGTGTTCCCTGCCCCTCATTTGCTCTCACAAGCTCCCAGTGCTCCTGTGCAGGGCGACTCCTCCTTCATCCTGACTCCTCCTGCAGATTTCCACCTCCTGCCTCCACATGTGCTTCCATCTCCCCATCCTCTCTGGCAGGACCTTCCTCTCTCCCCCTTCCATGTTGTTTTGCCTTCTCCAAGAATTTCCTGCTCTTTCCCAAAGGAGGGATGTTTTTCACTCTTTTTGCTGGTCCTTCATCTTTTTCCCCAGTCTTTCCAAGCTGTAGCAGTCCACCAAGGTCCTGTGCAGGGTGTTTCTCTCCCCTAGCCCAGGTTCCTGGCACACCTTAACCTGCTCCCACCTTCTTATGGCCAAAACTCCAGGCCTCTTCTTCCTCCTGCTGCTCCTTTGCTTTGGCTGCCTGGGAATATCCTTGGCCTTATTGTGACCTGCAGTGCCAGACAGGTGAGCCAGGTCAGCAATGCCAGGCTGGAGCTGGGCCTGGAGCAGGAGCTGCACTCAGGGGGGGCAGTGCAGCTCTGAACTGCCCCTCTGAGCACAGGGGCACTCACACACCCCCTCCCACTCTCTGGGAGAACCTGCAAAAATGTGTTTCCTTCTGGCCCTGGACCCCAAAGCCACTGTCCTGGCTGAGCATCAGCACTGGAGCAGGCCAYGCAGCACAGGAGGGTTCAGGCCACAGGTGCTGAGCAATCCCCAAAGCTGCCCCTCCTGAGCCAAGAAGGGCAGAGCCGCTTCCAGGTCCAGCTCCAGCCTGCTTGGAGAGCTTCCCAGATGGGCTCCAGACAGAGCCATCTGCCAAAAGCAAAGGGTGGCCATGGCAGGGGCCCCTCACTCCCAGCACAGCCTCTGTGAAAGCAGCAGTGACACCCCACTGGGGGCCCAAAGGCAGGGTCACCCCAGAGTGGCACTGTGAGAGTCCCCTGCGCACCCCACGGCTTTTGTGCACAGCTCCAAACCTCCCTCCTGCCTGCCTTTCACACAAACATTCCTTTGCAGTTCATTAAAGGCAGCAGCTGTTGATCATCTGAAGATCTGTCAGCTCTGCTGAAGGTGGATGGTGGCTATTTATTTTCAGCATAATTTCTTAAAAAAACTGCAGTCACTTGGGGAAAAAAAAAAAAAAAAGGAAGGCTGGCCCTTTAAAGATTCCAAACATTTTCCTCCTCAACATGTATGCTGATGGGTCTGACTATTCCCTGGCTTCTCCTCCTCGGATCAAAGCCTCCAGCTCATGCTGGAAGGATGGTATTTCCAAAGAACCTCCCCCAGAAGGGACCTGCTCACCCAGCAAAGAAGCACAGACACTTCTTGGCTTCACCACAGCATCATTAAAGGCTGAAAATAGCAAAGGCCAAACCTTTGCTATCCAGCCATTTTTTATTTTAACTGCTTTATTCACTTGACCACTAAAAAATTCATTACATCTAAAGTTTAATGAGAAATTAAATGGATGGATTGGCTGCTAAACAGCCTGTGTGAGGGTGTGAGCACTGCCAGAGGGGCTGTGGGCTAATGAAATGTTTAATGCTGAGGACTGCAGCGAGCTTGGGYGCAACAGATGCCGGCTTGGGGCTATAAATAAGCGCAGTGATATGAGCTCATGTTCTCTTGACACTCTGCTGAAACCCTCCTCCTCTCGCAAAAAGCTTCAAACTTCTCAGCTTCTTCCTGAGCTGAAGGCTGAGCTCACGTAACACCAGAACCTCCTCCTCCACCACCAGCAGCAGTGGTCAGCCCTGGCCAGGGATGGGTTTCCTCTCATCGTCAGCTCAGCTGATTCTGTGACTCTGTGGTTCTGTGATCAAACTCAGCTGCTGGAAAACAGCTGATCCCTTCATGTTGGCTGGGGAAGCTCTGCCAGCATTTGGGCTGAGCAAGAAAATCCATTTGGATGCTTGCAGTGCTCTCTGCAACCCTTTTGGGCAAATTTTCACACGTTTTGGGAGCTTCAGGATAGGAGATCTGAACCCTGGCCATGAGGGACCTTGTCTGCCTGCATTTCCTGAAGGAAAACAAGTACTGAGGTTCAAACCAAGATGCAGGGACGTACATGTAATTCAGACCCAGGGATAGTCAAAATGAAGCAAAAATCCAAGACATTACCCCAAAACAGCTCCATATTGAGCCACAGGTACCCCAGGAAGGTAGAAGCAGCATCTCACCTGGAGCTGAGTCATAACCAGGATGTGTCCTCAGATCAGATCACAGAAACACAGAATCAACAGAGTCATTAAGGCTGGAAAACACCTCAGAGATCATCAAGTTCAACCATCAAAAATCAAGGCAATCCCAGGGAAAGGAGGTGGATCCTCGTGATCTCATCACTTGCACACCTTGCAGACATGTCATTGTACCCCTGCCTTGGGATTGTAGCCATTGTTCCCTATCCTGGGAATCCTGAGCAGCTCCATGCAGATCACCTGCAGGAAGATGTTCYCAAGGCACGTGTTTGAGGGTAAAGGGTTGCAGGCTCAGCTGACTGCCCTGCTTTTGGCAGGGTTCTTTCCAGGAGTGGGGAGCTGGCTGTGCCCTGAGGTGGGTCCATGTCCTGGAGTGTCCCTCTGGGGCCTGCTCAGCTTTGATCTGTCTGCTCTGGGGCATCCTGGCTCAGGGATGCTCAGACAGGACTCTCCCCCAGCCAGGCTGGCCAAGCCCTGTGCAGCTCCGTGGTGCAGGGCTGTGCTGGGGTGCTCTCGTCCTTCTGAGCTCAGTGCATCTCTGGGTTTGCACTGCTGGCTCTACAGGCGGTGTCAGGCTGCCAGAACCTTGGCCATGAGATGTGACACTTGCCAGCAGTGGGGCTGGGGAGCAGGGCTGTGGCAAGGGCCAGGAGAATCCCAGAGTCACAGAATCCCAGAATGGGATGGGTTGGCAGGGAGCTCGCAGCTGCTCCCATTCCACCCCAGGAATTTTCCACAAGACCAGGCTGCTCCAAGCCCTCTGGAACTTGGCCAGAGGATTCACCCAGGCTGCGTTMCCCCCTTGCCTCCTGACGCAGCTGGAGTAGTCCGGTGAGGCAGAGCAGGGATTCCTTGCTGTTTGCAGAGGGAGGCTGCCTTTGGAAGCAGCAGAGGGGTTTGCATCTCCCCTATTGCAGTTTCTGAATCTTCCCCTAATACTGGCTAGTAGCTCGGAGCCAAAGGCAATTCCCCCGCGGCCATGGGCACCTCCAAACCGGGACACGCCCAGCGGCCTCGGAGAGGGAGGGATCACAGGGGCCCTTCCTCATCGCCCGAKGGGGGAGAAACCTTTGATGGGGAGCTCCTGAGAGGAGCAGAGAACTGGGGGGAGAGCCCTCCCCGCTCTCAGCCCAGAAGGTATTTGAATATTTCATGAGGAGGTTTTTCTCCCACTTGTTTGTTTGGAAGCAGAAGCACATGTTCAGCTACAGAATGAGCACTGATGATCAAACGCTTCCCCCATTGCCTCGTGCTCCCGAATGACTTTTCTCCCTCAGCAGACACACGGGACAGGGGTCCAGCACAGAGCAGAAGATGCTGTCAGAGCACGATGGGCTCAGGTTGTTCCTCCATGTCCCACAATGTTACCAGAAGATGCCTTGGAGCCACAGTTGCTCCACATCCCTGAGCAGAGGAAGAACACACTGATCTTCACCCGGACTCCTGAGTGAGGTCTCAAAATGTAAATGTGCACAAAAGGCATCACAGGGCAGGGGGGTTCTTAAGGGCTGAAAATGAGAGTGCCTCTTAGCCCTGCAGCTTAACCTTTTACAATAMATCTGAAAAAGAGAGTACCATAAAATCTTAGAATGACAGGATGGTCTGGGTCAGAAAGGACCTTAAAAATYTCATTCCACCCCCTGCTATGGGCAGGAACACCTTCCAYCAGAGCAGATTGCTCCAAGTCTTTTCCAAGCTGGCCTTGGACACCATCCTTGCCAAAGTACACAGCCAGCACACTCAGCAGAAGGGCTGGATAAACACAGCAACCCCAAAAGTTTTGTAGTGAGCCTGTGAAAGTGGTCAGATGTGAAAGGACTCACCTAGGAATTAACAACTCCAACTGAGAATATCAGGGCGTGTARCAGTGGGGGGTTCAATCTTTGGGAGCCACATGTTAGGGAGAAGATGGGGCAAGCAACAAGCTCAGAGTGACTTCAGGACATCAAGCCAAAGAGATAAAATAACTACTCCAAATTCTTGATGAAAGGGCAGAGTCTGTGGCTCTGAGTTCATCACTACGGAAATAGCGAGTCCCGAGCCAGGATCCCACCAATAAACCTGAGAAGGTGCAGGAGGGAATCAGGAAAATCAGTGGCAGACTCTCTGCTTCATTTATCAGGGAGAAGGTCAAGAGTGACTGGATCATTATCTGCAGCTGTGCTCAGGGAGCAGAAATCCAATAGCCCTGAGCTCTTCAAACCAGCCCAGATCTAAGGAGATACAAAGCGGTGCCACCCTGCGCTGAGCAGAGGGCACTGAGGTCTTAACAGGAGATTTGGAACTCATTTACTGAGGATTGGGTGGGATTCACCCACACCACACGTGTTCAATTAAAGCCTTCTGCCTAAGAGATGCTGACTTGAAGCAAGGACCTGCTTGAAGGTAACGAGCTGTTTTCTGGAAACCAGACTGAAGAGCTCATCTAGGGATGGCAAACGTGTCCRTCCCCTTGGGCAGGTTAGTGTGCAGTGCTTCTCACACCCTGCCCTTCTCCATGGGCACTTAGGGCCTGTTCAAAATGTTAACAAGCTCTATTCACACCAGTAGCCCCTCCCATAACCCTGCTCAACCCCTGCAAGGTGGGGGATTCCCTGAAGTGTTTGAGTAGGAGTGGGCTGAGGCAGGGGATGGGCAGTGGCAGGAACATCTCTGTGCCAAGGGATGGGGTCAGCACAGCCCTTGCTGTCCTCCCTCCTGGGGGCCCAGACTGACCCACCAGGAGCATACTTCATTTCTTCAGTCTGGCACTTTGGCAGACCAAGTGGTTTGGATGCTCCAAGGGTCGGGCACTCTGCCAGCCCTGCTGTCCCCATGTGCCAGCACAGAGCCCTTCCTGCCACAGCAACACCTGGCAATGGACAGGACAAAGCCTTTCCCCCAGCAGGAGGAGAAACACAACGTGGCTCCCACAAAGCAAACACTGAGGGGGATTTCAGGAGGAAGCCACAGAGCCCTCAGGTTGACCACCTCAGCTCAGATATCACCCTCCTTCCCTGCTCTCAGGAAGCAGAGGGATGTGGTGGGTCTGTCCATTGAGCAGATCTGGCACCATATGGCCAGAGGAGCTGCTGCTCCACACACACACACACGCTCAGAGCTAACTTTGGCTCCAAAAGGCTCCCCAGACCTTTCTGTGAGATTTTCCAGCAGCCCCAGGTGGGAAGGGATGATGAGTCACTGCTGGGAGCGGCCGTGCACAGAACACATGATGCCTGCTAGCTCTGCAGAAGGCTTCAGGAGTGTTAATCCTTGGAAATCAGAGAGCTGGTGTCTTATGAGAAAACRCAGTTCCTGAGGAAAGGCAGGAGGGGAAGGCCTGGGAAGCAAGGCTCCTTGTCAGGAGTTACGGATTTCCTCCGCTACTGCTGATGTGTCATCCCAAAACCTGCACGGAGGCAGAGATTTCTGCAGCTCATTAACTCTCTCTGGATCAGAAAGGTCACATCAGCTCTGCCCAGCCCCAGCTTCTCTACATGCTGTGGGTGTTCACAAAGCTCTTCTCGACACCAAGGAACCACATCAGGTTTCTGCACCATGGCCAAGCCTTCTCCTCTTGACCAGGCGCAGACAGGCTCCTCTGACTGCTTCCCTTCTGGCAGTGCCTTCCCCCCACTCTTCTCCAGGGCTGCTGGTGCCCCTGACCCTGCAGCAGCACAGGGGAGATGCCAGCTCTGGTGAGCCTGGGCTGAGCTGGCTCACCTCAGGCTGCAGCACAGGCACAGCTGGAGCCTGCCTGGCTTTGGRGTCTGCACGGGCAGCACTGCCTTGGGGGAGCACAGCCGGCCWCAGGGCTTGGCTGGAGCACAGCTGAATGTCTCCTTCCAGCATCTTCCCTGGTCTTGTTCTGCTGCTGGGCGTGGCTGAGGTGCCAGAGGTGAGAGCACCCCTCCCTCCCAGGAAGGAGCCATGCCAGGGCCCAGGAGCTGCCTTTGAGCTCAGTGCACGTAGGAGAGCAGAGCCCAGACAGCAGCAGCTCCTCAAGATGTGCTGTGGGTTTCTTAWGAGCAGATGCAAGGACTGGCAGTAAAGTCTTTACAGTTTTGCCTTTGCCAGCCCAAAGAAATCTGTCCTAAGAGACCACTCAAGGGACCAGCAAAATAATTGCATCTGTTTGAGACAGATTAGGCAGGTAGGAGTCTTTGGTGGCTTGGGGACAGTCCCTACAGGCACTAGGTTGCTTATAAAAGGTGCCATTTGTTCATGGCCTGTTAGTTTAGGGGAAGCCTTGGGAATGATGAAGCATTAATTGCTTCTCAGCTGCTCTGCTCCTGTCTTTCCTCCATCTGCTGATGAAGTCATCCTCAGCCACATGCTCCAGGAGCCTCCTTCAGCTTCTTCTCCCATGTTTTCATCCACACATCCCATGCCTTGCCAGGATGATGCTCCACCACCCTCTCCTGCCCCTCCCTTTGCACACAGCTCCTGTGAGAACCAGCTCATGACTTGTGCCGTGGCCAGCAGCGAGTCCTTGAACCCCCTGGAGCCAGGGGATGCTGCAGCCCCACAGCCTTGCCCCTGTCCTCACCCTTGCAAGTGTTTCCTCCAAACAGAGGCTGCAAATGAACAGTCAGAGCCCCCAGCCTTGTGTTTGAGCAGTGCCATGGGATTGTCCTGCCATCACAGGGACAGTCACACAGTGATGGGGAGCCACTGTTTGGGCCCACAGTGCCAGCTGGGAGTGGTGTAGAGCAGGGCACGTGATTGAGCAGATCACCTTTGCCATGGTCCAGGAGTGCAAAGCCCTGAATGCCTGAAATCCTCAGCTCTGGCRCCTGCAGAGCATCCCTGGCTTCCCAGGGCACTTTGGCAGGAGGGGGACAGAGCAGCACATGGCCAGCACCAGCCTCACTCAAGTGTTCTCTCCCATGGGTAGCAGAGGCCTCGCAGGATGGGGCTGAGATGTGCCAGGTACAGGAAAATCAGAGAGCCCAGGAAGCTCCCGGCACTGATGGGAAGGGGAAGGGGAAGGGGAAGGGAAAGGGCATCCAGCAGCTTTGGCAGAGCTCACACCACCCTGGAGGGCAAGAGCCTGAGCTGGACAAGGACAAACCAGAGCCAGAGAGGTGGCAAAGTGTGAGCCCAGGTCTGCTGCGTGAGGGTCTCCAGCATCAACATAAACACAGCAGCTCCCGCTGGCTGGGATTCGCTGCATGAAGTGATTCATGTGTGTTGGGCAGAGAGGAGATGGCATCTCCCTGTAGCATCTCTCTCCAGGGCTCCGTGGCTGACAGGAGGGGTAGGGGGTTGTTTGCTCCCTCTTAATCCCCCTTTCTGAGGGTTTCCCCTCCACAGGCTGAGATCAAGGGGTTTGTGGATGCCTCTGCCCACGCCTCTGCTCCCCAAGGACAGCAGCCCCCGCTGAAGCAGCTCTGCTGCCTTGCACTTCATATCTTTGATCTCAGATTTAAACACAGCTGCCCATAAAGGGAATGGGAATGGTTCCCAGATGAGGTTTGATTTCCAGTCTCTCCATCCTCCCAAATAATACTATCAAAGTATCAGATTTTGGAAAACTAATCATTGCCTTGGCCAGTCAAAGATA
>JACDOX010000650.1:0-27805 GCA_014549065.1 Cardinalis cardinalis | reverse complement strand
AGGGTGGGCAGGCCCTGGCACAGGGTGCCCAGAGCAGCTGGGGCTGCCCCTGCATCCCTGGCAGTGCCCAAGGCCAGGCTGGACATTGGGGCTGGGAGCAGCCTGGGACAGTGGGAGGTGTCCCTGCCATGGCAGGGGGYGGCACTGGATGGGATCTAAGGTCACTCCCAGCCCAAACCATTCTGGTTTTATGGTTCTGTGACAGTCTGCTGTGGGGCACAAGAGTCTTTGTATCTATGCTGGAGCTGGGCTGCAGAATGGTTCTCCTCTCCTGAGCTCAGCTTCCCTCCTTTTGCTGCTCCCTGCTCTGGGGCTGCCCCTCTGGGTGTGTTATTTCAAGGCGCTCCAGGGGGATGGCACCAAGAGCTCCCAGCCTGACAAAGCTCATCTGTCCTGGGGTGCAAGTCTGCAATGACTGGGCTGGACCTGCCCACGGCCATTCCCATTGTCTTTTCCTTCTGTGTACCAGTATGCCATTAAAAAAAAAAATCTCATATTCTGAAACTTCACACTGAAAAAATCTGAAATGGTATTCCATGACTCTTCTGTCCTGGGAYGGAAGGGGACCTGGAGCTGGCACCAGGCAGCACTGGGGACCAGGAGGTGTTTCAGCTCCCAGAGACTCCAGTGGAACCAAAGCCAGGTCTTACCTCCAGGCCAATGCAGAGTGGGGTGGCTGCTGCTTTCTGCTCAAGGGTGAAGCTCTGGTGCCACTTTTCCCCCCTTGGGAGCTTCGCCACAGTGTTTGAGAGCCCTACTCAGCTCTTTAGAGCTGGACACCATAACCACCCTCACCTTTGGGAGCAGCCCTTGGCTGGGAATGTGTCRAGGCCCAGGCCCTGACTGGAGGTGCCCTGTGCCTGCTGCCCACTGGCTGCTCAAACGTTCGGAAGTGCCCAGCCAACAGCTGAGTCCCAGAGGTTACCTGTGCATTACTGGGAGTTCACTGCTGGAAATACACACCTAGACTGGATTCACTGAAAACTCAGCTTTTTGCCCTTTAAATTGTTTCACCAAGTTGACCTGGGCACTTGTCCCACATTAACAGGATTTCTCCCATGGATAAGCCCATTCATATGCCCCTGCTGCTCACGGCTGTGACTCAGATTTCATTGC
Organism: Cardinalis cardinalis; assembly: GCA_014549065.1. Classification (NCBI taxonomy): domain Eukaryota; kingdom Metazoa; phylum Chordata; class Aves; order Passeriformes; family Cardinalidae; genus Cardinalis; species Cardinalis cardinalis. The sequence continues at coordinate 26,689 of JACDOX010000650.1, read as the reverse complement.
CTGTGCAGTGTTGTATAATTTACAGCAAGGAGCTGCTGTGCATTTGCAGACACATCTGCACGGCTGTGACCCAGCACAAACCCCTGATGTTCATCACCTGTTGTCTGCTTTAACCTTACACAAGGCTACACCCAGTAATTAACTGGTACAATTAGAACTTGACAGGGTCCACAAAAGCCTGCCAGTGCCCCCAGCCTGATGCTTCCTCGTTAGCAGCATCACCTGGAGCAGCTCCTCTCAGACAGTGGCTGCACCCTTTTTCCAGGCTCAGTGGGTTTTTGCCCTGGACAGTGACACGCTCTCACAGGATTAATGCTGGGAACCATCACCTCATTACAATCAACGCTGCCGCCTTATCTCAGAAAAACTGCAGGAAAATTAGTTTGTTCCTAGGAGACACAGGCTTAAGCCCGGCAGGCTCTCTGCTGCCCTTGTCCGTGCTGGGGACAAAGTCAAGAGAGCAAATTCCAGGCACTGCCAGGGAAAGCTTTCCAAAGGCTGGAGCTTGGGGTGAGGGTGGTGATCTTCCTCCCCTGCCCCAGCCTAGGGTGACTGGCAGAGTCCCTGACTCCAGAGGGAGGATGCAGGGATGATTCTCCATCACCCCGTGGTCATCACTCCCCCCAGGGTGGCCAGAGCTTCTGCACCCACTGCAGAGAATGAAGGCCCTTGAGAAAGACTCCTGGACAAACGCATCCAGCTTAATGCACCAGCTGAGCCTGGAGATGCCTCCCAAACCCTGAGCCAAGGGCAATGTCCTGCACACAGGATGGCGAAGAAGCTGCTGGGAAGGCACGAGGGCACCTCTGCACTGATGGCACAAAACAGACACTGGCCTGCAGCCAGGGTCAGGCAGAGGGGTATTTTCAAAGTGGTGTTAATGGACATAAAAAAGTACAGCACCACCTTTCATGAGAACATGGGGTCCAAAGCACAGGAACAGTCAGGGAAAAAAGAAAAGAAAAAGAAAAGGAAGGGAAGAGGAAGGGAGAAAAAAAGGAGGAAAAAAGGGGAGGATAAAAGTAGGGAAAAGGGAGGAAAAATGGAAAACTCTATCCTAGACATACTCTTTACACCCAAAATCCAGGAATGGCAGTTTATGCAAAATCTTCAGGTAGTTCCCAAAAAGCTGTCAGGGCCCAGGTCTCTTCAGGGATAACACTTAATTAATGCAGGGGTTTAAATTACCTGTGCCTTGCTCACTGCAAATGCCTCTGGTCCTTCCTCCTCACCATCAATCCATCATTCAGGCACCCTCAGGATGAACTCCATGGGTTTGAAAAACAGCTAAAAAAGGGGCTCCTGTTTCTCAAACCACCAGGAAGTTGGAAACTTTCCACCCCGGCCACCGTTTCTAATTAAAAGTTTCATTAATTCCAGGGAAGGAAAGAGTTCCTTGGGGGTCTCTCCTGACTCCAGCACTATTACAAGTTCTCATTAATGACCCAGATGATGGAGGAAATAGCAGGCTTATTTCATTTATTAGGTAGCACCAAGTTTTGAGATATAAAGTGTAGGACAGGATTCAAATTCCAAATCTCTCCATGAATTAAAGAAAATTTGATTTTAAAAAAGCAGGATGGGGTGAGGAAAAAGAGTGAGGGTTCCACTGCTGACAGGAAGGTTGCTTGGAGGTCCTTCTGGGAGAAAATGAGTCAACAGGACAAAGCAGAGTCAAAAAACCATTTCATCATGGGGTCATGTACAGAGCTGTCACTTGTAAAGAAATACACTCTTCCTCCTGCTCTCCACGGCTAAGGCAGCAGCTGGAATAAATTTTCCCTGTTTTGAGAAAGCAAAGGATCATATGGAGGGTGCTCAAAAGAGAGTGGGAAGAATTGCCTGAGATCAGGGAAACTGGTCCCAACAGGCAAGACTGGAGGGTTTAGGCAGGACAGAGCACAGGCCAAGGAGGAGATGAAGAAATCTTTGTGAAGGAAAGGAAAGCAAAGTTTGCTCCCCACAGCAGATGGGACCAGAAGCCATGGGGTTAAAAGTACCTTTGCAGATCAGATGTCAGGAAAATCCAGCTGTCTGAAAGGCAAGGAATGGACAGAGAGTGTTTGGAAAGGTCAGAACAGCCGTTTCCCTGATTGGTTCTAAGATCACAGCAGGAAAAGGCCTGTTAGGAATGGCCCAGGGGGAGCTGATCTTGCCTGAGACAGAGGTGGGCCACAAGTGTTATTCCCAGCCCCAAATCCTAAGAGGAAACAGAGCATTCATAGAACTGCAGAATCCCAGGATGGTTTGGGTTGGAAGGGACCTTAAAGCCCATCCCATCCCACCTCTGCCATGGCAGGGACACCTCCCACTGTCCCAGGCTGCTCCCAGCCCCAGTGTCCAGCCTGGCCTTGGGCACTGGCCAGGGATCCAGGGGCAGCCCCAGCTGCTCTGGGCACCCTGTGCCAGGGCCTGCCCACCCTGCCAGGGAGCAATTCCTGCCCAATATCTGATCTAAACTTACTCCCTTTCAGTTTGAAGCATGTGAGTGGTGAATTAGAGAATTTGTAGGGGATTCTCCTGGGAATGTGCCTGTTGGACTGAGGAGGGATAAGGCAGTAGAGCATCATGGCACAAGCTTTGCCATGATGAGTGAACATCTCCAGCAAGCTTAACACATCTACAGAGCCCCAGGCACCCCATGGAGTCTGTGGCCTGGCATCTACACCTCCACTTGGACCAGCTCAGGATGCCTCTCTTTGGAGAGCAGGGCATCATTCTGAGCAGCAGAGAATGTAATTTTTCACATCCGTTAGTAAAAAACACAACACTGTTTTCACAAAATGTTTATTTGTAAACCAGACTGATTTCAGTGGAAAGTATATAAAACCCAATCAGCTCTTTGAGAAACGTGTTATTTTCTCCACAGTCCTGAAATGTTGTACTAATGCACCACTGCCACATTTCCATATCAGCTTCTGTTGTTTTTTTCATTGCTTAATGGCACGGAGCACAAGCACAAGATGCATATTTACTGCACCTGGGATTGAATTTGTGGTCCTTGGAGACTGACATTTCAAAATAATTCTTATCAGCTCCTGGTGTAATGGTTGTGAAAACAGAAATTCCTCCCTGGCAGGGTGGGCAGGCCCTGGCACAGGGTGCCCAGAGCAGCTGGGGCTGCCCCTGCATCCCTGGCAGTGCCCAAGGCCAGGCTGGACATTGGGGCTGGAGCAGCCTGGGACAGTGGGAGGTGTCCCTGCCATGGCAGGGGTGGCACTGGGTGGGCTTTAGAGTCCCTTCCAACCCAACCATTCTGTGGTTTTATGATTCATGGGTTCGTTTATAATTCTGCTTTCCTTGTGCAATTCACACAAGAAGAAGAAGAAGCCACCACAGGCTCTCAGTAGGTGGTGGAACACAGGAGCTGAGCTCCAGCATAGCGTACAAAGTTCTCCTCAGTGCTGCTGAATGGTTACTTGCCTCCTAACCCTAATTAGTAATCCCACACTAAGCAACTCTCATCACCCTAAAGTTCCCAGAGAGGTTCTCTTCCAGCTCTGCCTCAAACTCTGGAGTGTCTCAGAGGGCCAGATGTGGCAGTGAGGAGCCTGTGGCTGTCTTGTTGTGCAGGGCTGACGGAGAGGAACTGCAAGTGTGAGGTTCCTCAGCCCCACCTCCTGCAGTGGCAGTGCAGAGAGCAGGAGAGGCTGCTCTGGCAGCTCCAGAGGAGTGGCTGAAGACTGGGGGATGACCCAGAGCAGAGGTTTGTGCTCCATGGGAGCAAATTTCTGACAGAGATGGACCAAATTCCTGGACAGGAGCAGATCTGGGTGAGCTTCATGAGTCTCCCTGGAGATTCCTCCAGAACGAAACAGAACTGGCCCAGACAGGGACGGATGGTGACCCAGGGTGACACAAGGTCCAACAGGATGGGGCCATCAGACACACATAGCAGCAAGGGACTGATACAAGCAGAACCCTGGCACCTGTGTGCCCAGCCCTGCTCTGGTCTGTCCCTGCCAGCCAGCACAGCCAGGGGGTGCAGGAGGAGCTGGCTCTTGTCCTCAGAGACAMCATGAGAAGGACTGTGGTGTGCTGGCTGGCTGGTCACAGAGAGAAGCAGGTAGCTTTTCCAGGCATAATCTTGGGGAAGCTGTGAGAAAGCTCAGAGAAAGAATTAAAACAATTCTTGTCTCACTCTCTGCACCTGTTGTTTGAGAACATGCTGTGTGTGAAATGTGACGTTTATGGTGAGATGTTTACAATAATGTGTTGTTCCTAATTAACCAATGGTGTGAGAGGTGTTGCTGAAGACCAATCAGGTTTTAGCTGAAGGATCCTGTCTATAAAAAGTGTGTAGTTTCTAATAAATCTCCCTTCTATGTCTTCTGAAATGCATGGAGCCATGTCACCTTCATTTTCACTGTCCCTAACATATGGTGACAAGGTACCCCAAGTGAGAGCTGCCTGGGCAGGACGGGGTGGCTGCAGAGGCCATGCATCCTGTTCCCATCTCTGTGCCACCCTGGAGGCATGTCCTGTGTACAGAATGACAGGGGTGATCTGGAAACAGCAAAGTTGTAAGCACAGGGGGATGTTTGTGTAATAAACTCCTCTTACGTGATTTATAAAGTATGGTGACAGGCTTGAGAATAATGCAGTGATCCAAAAAAAACGCCTTAAATAGCAGAGGGGACATTTCCCAGAGGAGCCCTGTTTACACAGCTGGATGGGAGTGTTCCCTGCCCCAGTGCCTGTTCCCATGCCAGTCCTGTTGTAAATGGGGTGTCCCTGGTGGTGCCCAGGCAGCCCCAGCACAGCCCCACTGCCACAGGGAGCCTTAGGTAGCAAAGATCTCAAGTGATAGGATGCATTTTGTATGGAAAGGACTCAGTTACAATGAATGAGGCATTTCTGGAGGACAGGTGTCCAGTGAAGGCTGCAATATTTCCAGCAGAGGCTAATGAGTGCCACAGTATTTTCTTAAACAAAGAGTGAGACAAGGCAGAAATTATGAGAAATTCCAGAGATCAGAATCATAGAATCATGGAATGGTTTGGGTGGGAAGGGACCTTAAAGCCCACGTCATTCTACCCTCTGCCATGGGCAGGGGCACCTCCCACTGTCCCAGGCTGCTCCCAGCCCCAGTGCCCAGCCTGGCCTTGGGCACTGCCAGGGACCCAGGGGCAGCCCCAGCTGCTCTGGGCACCCTGTGCCAGGGCCTGCCCACTCTGACAGGGAACAATTCATTCCCAATATCTGATCCAAACCTCCTCCTTTCCAGTTTGAAGCCATTCCACCTTGTCCTGTCCCTCCATGCTCTTGTAAATAGTCCCTCTCTACATTTCCATTTAGCCCCTTTAGGCACTGGAAGGCCACAATTAGGTGACCCCAAAGTTTATCTTTTCCATGCTAAGCTATCCCAACTCTCTCAGCCTTTCCTCCCAGCAGAGCTGCTCCATCCCTCTGATCATCCTGTGCCTCCCCTGGACTCTCTCCAGCAGCCCCAGCTCCTTCCTGTGCAGGGCCCCAGGGCTGGGGCAGCTCTGCAGGTGGGGTCTCACCTGAGCAGGGCACAGGGCACAGTACCCCCCTCCCCTGCTGCCCACACTGGGGGACGAGCCCAGGGCACAGGGATCTGGGGTCCCAGCACACACGGCCAGGGCGTGTCCAGCCCCTCATCCTCCTCCCAGTCCCTCTAGGTGGGGCTGCTCCATCCCTTCATCCCCAGCTTGGACTGATCCTGGGGATACCCCACCCAGCTGCAGCACTGAGACAGACTGGGCTGCTCTCCTGGGGTGATTTCATCACGCTGAATTCATCTCTTTAGCCCAGAAATAAGTTCTGCACCTTTAAGACTGGTTCCAAGAATGAAGGTGGGGAGAGAAGCAGTGCCCAGTTTGTTTTCAGACACTGCACTCACTCCTCCACGTTCCTGCTCTGGGACTGTGTCGTCTGCAGCACCAAGAGACAGCAGGACAGAGCTCTCCTTTGCTTTCAGTTAGTTTTTAGCTTACTGAGGCAGAGAAGTTCTCTGGACTGTAGTTTTTCTTTTTCCTTAGAGCTTTTTAAGCCCACTCTGGCCTGAACACCCAGCAGAGCACTGGCACTTCTCACGTGTGGCCCACTGGGCTGGGCCCGGGCTGCAGCATGTCCAGCACTGGAGGGACTGATAAAAAACTGATAAGAGACTGAGTGAGCTGAGCTACAGCCCACGGAGGGACTTCATGAGTTTGTCATATCTTCAGAGCAGCAAGAATTTATTGTTTAGTATTGTCCATTTTTTGTGCTGGTGAATGCTTTGCTTGTTAAATAAACAGGTTTTTTCCACTTTTATCCAAGGAAATCTTTTCCCAAACCAGCTGGGGGAAGAGCTGCTTGAATCTGCTTTCTAGAGGAATCCTTTGGAGGTTTTCCCCCAAATTTGCCCCAAACCAGGACAGCTGGGCTGTGATTGATGACTCAAGGCTGTCCCATTGCAGCAACTGGAGCACTCAAAGCCAGGCTGTCAGTGCAAGGGCTCAAACCATCCCCGGGGCTCTGCTCCTGGTGCAGAGCAGCCCACAGGTGCAGAGGGCAGGCACACCTGAGCCCACAAACTGGGCTCCCAGATGAGGCAAGTGGCTGATAAGAGGCAAAGCCTGTGAGGTGGGATGAGTCCTTCCTATAGGAGGAAACTCAGCTGTGAGCACTGCCCTCCAGAGTGCCGGGGCATTCACAGGTGGGATGAAGGTTTTCACTCTGCCAGGTCATGATGGATCCAACCACGCTGACCTGAGAGACAGCTGCAACATCTTAGAGGGCTTCAAAGACTCCTCCTGAAGAGTGACCCACTCCATTGCATCATCCAGGTGTCCCATGATCCAGCACAGTACATCACMCAGGTGTCTGTGATGCATAACATGACATCACCCAGGTGTCCCATGATCCATAACATGACATCACCCAGGTGTCTGTGATGCATAGCATGACATCACCCAGGTGTCTGTGGTCCATAACATGACATCACCCAGGTGTCCCATGATCCATAACATGACATCACCCAGGTGTCCCATGATCCATAACATGACATCACCCAGGTGTCTGTGGTGCATAGCATGACATCACCCAGGTGTCTGTGGTCCATAACATGACATCACCCAGGGTGAAACTCCCCGCCCCAGGGGAGGAACATGTGCATTTCTACTTGAATCTGAGTGAATATAAACCATTTAGTTCTACTCGAACCTGAGTGAATATAAACTAAACAGATTTTTTGTTTGTGAGACTTTTCCCCCTCATGTCTCAATGGATACAGTCTGCGAGCACTGAGAAGACTGGAAGAAGACCAACAGGACATTATCAGAATCTGTAGAGGGATATTTTTTCTCTTTCCCTGTCACTCTCTCTCTCCTGCCTCCTCTCTTTTCCCTTTCTGTCCCTCTACCTCACATTTACTGTTCAAAAAGAAATCCATACTATTGGCTTTGGCACATGGCCTTATTTGCACCCTAATTCAGGCAGAGGCATCTCCCTTGTGATTTTAATAATTGGATCTTAACAAACACTGACACCTGGTCTTGTTAAACTACATGAGCTTCCCATGGGCCACTCCTGGAGCTCATCGGGATCCCTCTGGGTGGCCCCAGGTGTGTCACTGCACCACTCAGCTGCTGTCACCTGCAAACCTGCTGAGGGTACCCTCAGAGCTTCGCTCGTGTCACTAATCAGGGTCTGTGCTGCTGTTGCATAAAAAGGATGCAAACAACTCCTAGCTGAACCCAGACTCCTGGCTCTTTGGTGAGCTGCAGTCTGAGCAGGGGATGCTGCTTTGCCATCAGTCCCTGGGCAGGAGGAGTTAGCAGCAAAGGCAAGCTGGGAACCATGAGCATTGGCTCTCTGTCACTCCAGTTTGGAATTCAAATGCCCAGCCATGCACTTTGCTGCATGTCTCTGATTGTTTTCCTTAACTTTGTCCAGTGTCCAGGCAGACAAACCCCAGGGGTTTGCCCAGCAGTACTCACAGCATCACCAGGGGATGGATGTGACACCACCCGGGGCTGGCTCCACCAAGCCCATCCCAAGAGCTGAGCAAGGGCTTTGCTTCCCAAAACTACTGCAGGAGAGCAGCTGGATGAGAGGAGGGGTTGTGGTTCAAGGGATATGTCCTGGGGGTCTTTGTCAGCAGGATAGCCCTGCAGCAAGCTCCAACTGAGGTTTCATGTGACAGACACCGAGGTGGGGCTGCTCCCACAGCCCAGACACACCCGTGGGTGCAGGAGCTCAGAGAGACCGAGCCAGGCCTGGATGCCAGTGCCTGAACCTTTCCCCACACCGCACCCCAGCTCCTTCCACTCGCAGCCAGTCCCATGGCTGTGGCAGCTCCCAGAGGATGTTCTTCCTTTGCCTTTTATGAGAGGGTTCAGTTTCCAGTGTGGAAACAAGCAGACTTGCCTGTTGGTGTGCGACCACCATGTCCCAGGATGCAGCCTGGATCCGATGAGAAATCAGGAGAGAAATATTAACGTGGCAGAGATGTTACAGCAGCAGTGCAGATATTTGGTCAGGGCAAGCACTGCCTTTTGTTGTTGATCACAGCTGTCAGGACAGTTCCAACCTCTGCAAGTTATTTGCCTGTGCCACACAATAGATATTAAAATGTCCATTACACCTCTTCCTGAAGAAGCAATCTGCTGCACATGGAGACAGTAGCAGGCAATCACAGCTCTATTACCAGCAGTGAAGAGCTGTATGACCAAAATTTCATGCAGCTAAAATTGACTAATGGCTTCAAGGTTGGTTGCTTTTCTTTTTTTTTTAACTGCGGCATGTTATTGCTCACCATATTGCTGCAATTACTTGGGGGAAATTCCTGCTTCCAGAAGTTGTTTGTTGGGTTGTGTTTATTCCACAAATAGGGAAGACACAGCTCATTTATTGTAGGTACAAACCATACAGGGACCATCCCTCTCAAGCTGCATCTTGCTAGTGGAGACTTTACAGCAGAGAGTGAAACATGCGTGAGAAGCAGGGAAGTCCCTGCTAGGGACTGGAGCGGGGAGAAAATAAAACATCTCTGTCTCCGGGCTGGCCTTGCCTATTCAGAAGTTTTTACAACCTCTCTCAAGGGATGCACATCATGAAGGAAATCTTCCTAGAAGGGCATGAGGAGTTTTTCTGCTCACTATACAGCTCCTGTGAAATGTGAGGATGGCTTAGGGGAACAGTGAGGCAGGAAAAAAGCTGCTGGTTGGGTTATGTGAGTTAGTTTGGACAAAAGAAGGGGAGATGTGTGTGGTGTTCTGCATGCAGAAGGGATAACACTAGTGATAGGACAATGGGGAATGGCTTTAAAAGAAAGAGAATAGTTTTAGTTTGGATATTGGGAGGAGGTTGTGAGGATGGGGACCCCTGGCACAAGGTGTCCAGAGCAGTTGTGGCTTCTCCTGGATCCCTGGAAGTGTCCAAGGCACACTGGGACACACTGGGGAATGATGCAGCCCAGGTCTGGGGCCAGGGGTGGGCGGGGGTCACAGGAGCAGCCCCCTCCAGGCAGGCCTTGGAAGGTGATAACCACAGGGATGGATGCTCAGCAGGTCCCTTTGGTGAGCCATCTTTTACCTGCCTGAACAGATGGAGTAAGGGGGGGACTGTGTGGGGTGGGTGATCTCCCAGCTGGGAACATCCCTGGGATCACAGAGGAGGGCAGAATCTCTGAAGGGCATATCGGGAGGTCTTGGTTTGAAAGACAGGTGTCTGCCAAGGAAGGCAGGAACATCCCTTGGAATGGAGACTATCACCCCCTTCCCTCTGAATTATTTTAACTTTGAAATTAAGGGGCTTTGGGGAAAAGATTTGGGAAAAGGAATAGCAGCTGTTTCCTAGTATGCGTACCAAGGCAAACAGACAACAACTGCGGCCTCACCAACACCAGAGCCAGAGCCTCAGTCCCAGCCATTTCCCCTCTGGTGCAGTTCCGGGCACAGCCGGCARGGGCGCTGCTGGCTCCGGGCAGGGCGGGGGCAATGATTCCCCCGCGCCTGCAGGGGCCGCTGTGGCTGGGCCGGAGCGGGAAGGGACGGGGCAAGGGGCAGCCGCTGCCGGGCCCTGGCAGGACTGTGGGACGAGCCAGGTGAACGGCAGGAGTGAGCAAAAACATCCCCAGAGAGCAGACACGACATGTACTGAACTCCACAGCTGTAGCTGGAACCGTGGGGTGTCCTGGCAGGGCGGGGGTGCAGAGCTACAGTGCAGTGAAAACTCGGAGCAGTGCTGAAGAAGCGGCAGGTGCTGGGCAGCAGCGGGCTGGCTCCCAGCAAAGCAGGGAAAGGTGGGCTCGGGATTCTGGTGTTGTTCCCATGAGGCACCCGAGCAGATGGTGAAAAGTCCCTTTTTTTAGTGAAGTAGGGTGCTAATAAGGTCCCAGTGTAACAGCCACTCTTGGAAGCAGGGCTCCACTCACGGTAGGAGGCAGTAGGAGACAGACCCCCGCAGTGGTGACCAGTTCTCCCCACAGCGACTGCAGCCTCTTTTCCCTCCATATACCAAGAGCACAAGAGAGTCAGGGGCCTGTTCTCCCAGTCCAAAAATCTCACAGTATCTCTGCCCCCCACAGGAAACCCCAGGTAAAGAGAGAGTAACCAGCTGCACCCCTTCCCCAAGCTGTGACAACTTCTTTTGCCTCTCTGAAATATCCAGTCATTATTGTCTCCAAGCTACACATATGGGGGAAAATTCCTTAGGAGAAAAAAAACAAAGGGAGAACTCCTAAAATGGCAACGCTGGAGCTTCTGTGACTGCACACTGGAGCTTCTGTGACTGCAGCATCTGTGAGTGACAGTCTCCCTCCCAAAAGTTGTGATTCCCTGGAAAGCTGCTCAGTTTTCCCTGCGCTGGGAGCCCAGGCTGGCCCAGCCAGCCACGGCCCTGCTGCTGTGGAGGAGGAGCAGCAGGGAGCTCAAGCCCCTCGCTGAGATGGGCCCAGCAGGTGCCCCTTGCCGGGCCATTTCAGCCTTTCCTCAGAGGCTGTTTGGCTGCTGGCTTCTGTTTGTTTAGAGGGGTTATGTTTGGTTTGTAATTCAATGTGTTAAAGCAGGCAGAGAAGCGCAAATTGCCGGGACCATCTGCTGGGAGCAGTCAGCAAAATGCGCCGTTAATGATTGACCTCCCCCTGCCCTGCTGAAAGATGCCCATGGATCTGACAGCACCCAGGAAATTCTGTGCTTGGGGCACACAGGGAAGGAAGAGATGTCAGTTCACSCAGCTCTGCTTGGAGCTGCACTTCACCTGACAAATTTATAATTCTGCTATGGAGATTTTGTTTCCCCAGACCCAAAGCAGGACAAGGATGTGACCTGCCTGCTGTGCTGAGTGCTGCCCACCCTGTGATGGGACCCCCTGAGCTCCCCTGCTTTCCCATGGGGGCATGGGAATGATCAGCCAGGCTGATCCTGCCAATCTCATAGAATCATGGCATCATTAAGGCTGGAAAAGACCTCCAAGATCATTAAGTCAAACCTTTGACCGGATCCCACCATGGCCACTAAACCAGACTGGGAAGTGCCGCATCTCCTTTTATGAACACCTGCAGGGATGGTGACTCCACCTCTGCCCTGGGCAGCCTACGCCAGTGCCTGGCCACTCTTTCAGGGGAGAAATATTCTCTACTACGCAGCCTGAACATTCCCTGACACAAGCTGAGGCCATTTTCCCTTGTTGCCTGGCAGAACAACTGTTGATGCTGTTCTGCTGCAGCATCCTCACCTAGAATGGCCTTTCCCACCATCATGGACTCCTCCTGATGGAGCTGAACACTTCATGGACTGGTCAGGAAAGATGAACACGRAGCTTCCCATGGCCTCTGCATCCACAACAACAAACACTCCTCCAGCAGACACTCCATGTTCCATGGCAGGTTGGAGTGTGCTGAAGAGCCCCAGCCCAGCACTCCTGAACCCTCACCCTCCAGGCAGGGGAACAGCAGTGTGTGGAGCTGCTGCTCTGTGTCCCAATTAACCCCTGCACAGAGTGCTTGTCTGTGCCTGCTCCACGGGGAAGGTGGGTGAGTGGTTTTCTGCCAGCAGCAGGGCACTAACAAGGGGCTCAGCAGGTTTGAGTGTCAGCTCCTGGAGCTGCTCCACAGATCCAAGAGCCTCCACCTCCCCCTCCTCCTGCAGCACCCGGCTGAATGCAGAGCAGGACAGCCCTACACTCTGCCAAATCGATTGGTGCTCCTTCCCCCTCTTCTTACTCCCTTCCCCCAGCACATATTTCCCTTGGAAAAAAAATACGTCTTCACCATGTGTTGGGGGGAAAAAAAATTACAGTGCAATTACACATTTTTATAGTGTACCTTTCACGGCTTATCGCGGAGCTGTGCACATAAAAAAATGAGTTGCATAAATTTTAAAGACATGTAATACATACACAGTTAAAATCCTGCCGCAACAGCAATAGAAAACAGGTGTGTGCTTAAAGGGAGATTTAAACCAGGGACGTGAGCTGCACACAGGAGCCGAGGGGGGAAGCAGCCCGGGAGGAGCTGCAGCCAGCACGGATTGCTGGGATGGAGAGAGGGGCTCTAAATCTCAGCAGCAGAACCAAAGGGAGAGCCAGAAGATGAGGGTAAACACCTGAGAATTGGCATCCTCTCAGGAATTATGCTCTGCAGAGCCTGGGTCTCCAGAGATGGAGCTGGACAGGGAAAGGTTCTGAGCTCAGAGAAGAATTTCCTGCTGAAGCTTTCCCCACAGGGATCCCGGTTTAACCAGTGTCCTTGTGCAATTCCAGCAGCTCTAGCACAGCGAGTGAGGGTGCACTAGCTCCTCAGCCCAACCTGCAGAGTTTGGAGCAAGCTCCAGAGGAGAAAATGGCCTGAACTGGGCCAAGAACTCCTTTAGGAAACCCACAAAGGAACGGAGTGACCCGGTGAGATTCTATCATGCGAGCTTGGAACACAGATCACACATGGACAGCTATGGYTTTTCTCATTCATATCAAGGAGCAAAGGAAATTGTGGGTACAGAGAGTCTCACACATCCTTTTTCCATCTTATGCAGTCTGATTAGGAGTCAGCCTGGTGCTCAATTGCTGTGTCAATCATTCCAGCTTGATTCTAACTCAATTTTCCTGTGTGTTTCACCCACGGAGTAATAGGGTGAACCTTGTCACTGAACTTTGTTAAATCAAACTTTTACAAATTCATATTAAAGCCACTTCTACTACTACCTTGGATGGTGATTCTTTGAGTGGCAGTAAATCACTTGTTTCTGACAAATTGCTGTTATTGGCAGGCTCCTCAGGATACACAACAAATCGATGTGGAGAGCAGGACTCAGAATCAGGATTTGCAACAGCTGCCACACCCAATGCCAGGGATCCCTCCAAAGGCTTGGGGGTTTCCAGTCGGCCCTGCCTTAGTGTGACAGAGGCTGGGAGGGTTTGCAGAACCACAGATGGACCGGTATCTGAACTGGTGTCCCAGCAAAGCAGCTGCGGGGGGCTTGTTGGGGCCTCGAGTGTCTGCCTGCCCTGGCAGCAACTTCCTGGGGCTGACAGTGGACAGAGAWGTTGGCCTTGGTGTCCATCCAGGAGGGAACGTGATCCAGGGGGATGGGCAGCACCCAGAGCCAATCCAAACCCCTCGGATGGAGCTGTGACAGGCCTCCATCAGCCCGGGTATTTGTCATGRGCAGAGGGCACATTAGTGTCACCTGGGGCAGGTCCTGCCCAGCCCAGGCTGCAGAATCTCCTTGTGGTGGTTTGGCACAGCCTGGTKTCTCACAGTGGAGGAGCGCCACAGAAGCASCTTCTGTGAGAAGCTGCTGGAAGCTTCCACYGTGTCCAACAGAGCCAACCTCTGCTGGCTCTGAAGGGGACGGACATGCTGCTGGCCCAAGCAGAGAGGCTGGTAAGGCCTGTGGGATGGCGTTGCTGAGACAATCAAACCAGCGCAGGGCCAGGGTGGCACCGCCACCGGGGCCATCCCAGCACAGCCCCGGCATCCCAGCAGAGCCCGTGCTCGCCTGGCCGGCCCGGCCCCCCCTGCCCGCCGTGCTGCGGCAGCAGCGCCGGGCCCGGGCGGCTCCTCCGGCCCAGCCCTGGCCGAGCAGAGGCGCTGAACAGCGCCGGGGCCGCGGGGCCGGCCCTGCCCGGGCCACGGCAGCGGCAGCGGGGCAAGCAATTCCCCGAGGTGAGCCCGGACAGCATCGGCCTCTCGGAGCCGCGGGATCCTGCGGGAAGCTTTGAATTGGTGCAACTTGTTGGCTATGGTGCCTATGGGCAGCAGGTTTTTTCTAGTCAGACAAGAGGAGGAAGTGAGGATACACGTGAGGGAGAACGACATGGCACCACCAAGGTCCGTGGAACAAGAGGGGGAGGAAGAGCTCCAAGTGCCGGAGCCGAGATTCCCCCGCAGGCCGTGGTGAGGACCGGGGTGAAGCAGGCTCTCTCCCTTGTCATGCAGGAGCTCCACGGGGATGCAGAAATGCACTCACAGCCTGTGGGAGAAGTGTTCACACCGGAGCAGGTGGATGCCAGAGAAAGCTGKGATCCAGTGGGAGACCCAAATGCACAGAGAGGGCCCCTGCTCCCAGAGAGACAGAGAGAGAGCCCTTGCTTCCAAACTGGAGCAGCCCATCCTCAGAGGACTGCACCCCGTGGCTCAGTGACCCACACCACAGCAGTTTTGGGGAGACTGTTTGCCCGTGGGAGGAACTCACTTTGCAGCAAGTTTGGCAAGACTGCTGCTGGTGAGATTAGAGCCACGCTGGAGAAGTTCAAAGAGAACTGACTCCTGTGGGAGGGACCCCACGGCACAGCAGAGGAAAGACTCCTCTCCCTGTGTGAACAGAAGATCTCGAGCGATGAACTGACCAAAACCCCCATGCCTTGTCTCCCTGCACTGCCAGTGGGGAAGAAGGAGGGGCTGGGGGAGAACAAGATGTTTTAAAGGCTTATTTTACTTCTCATTATCCTCCTCTGACTCTGTTAATAATAAATTTGCTTTATACTTTTACATTTGAACCTGTTTTGCCCTTAGAGTGTTTGTCTCCCAATCCTTACCTCAACCCATGAGCCCTTTGTTAATTTTTTCCCTCTCCTCTGCCCAGCTGTAACGAAGGGAGGTTAGGGAATGACTTCCGTGCATGTCTGGCATTTGGTCAATATCAAACCATGACACTCCTCATCAGGGAAAGGTGGGAAGATCTCACAAAATCCTTATGATCTCTGCCTCCAGGGATCCCAAATGGGGGAAATCTGCTACACCTCAGCTGACAGCAAAATGAAAGATTTCTCACTCCCCTTGAAGCATACAACCATTAAAGTTGGAAAAGGCCTCCAGGTTCATCAAGTCCAACCAAGACCATCCCAGAAGACAGAGTAATGGGCAGACTGAAGGGAAAAGCTGAATTTGTCCATTGTGTAAGCATGACCCCACCCCAGGGGTTTTCCCCATTCAAATCTCTGTCCTTTCCTGCTGTGCCTCAAAGACCCACATCCATGGTTCTCAGCAGCCCTTCCACATGGCAGAAGAAATGGAAACTGATCCATCTTCTGCTCTCATCCAGGTGGAGATGATAATACAAGGACAGCCAGAGGCACCCCCAGGGCAGAGGCACCACTGTCCCCCAGTTCAGTCTTGACCCCAATGGAGCAGCAGCTGGAGGAGGCTCTGAGGACTGACCCATCCCAGAACCATCCCCTACCTCAAAATGAACACTTAAGAAAATGAACACTTTAGAAAATGAAAACTCAGCCCTGCCCTCCATACCTTCACACTCAGCTGCTCCACGTGCCAGCCTCTCCTGCTGTCTCTGTCCCAGAGGGTGTCACCCCAGCTGGGCCAGGACCCTGGCACAGCCCCAGCAGCACATGGGGATGCCTCAGGGGAAGGACTGTCCAGAAAACTCTGCAGCCTCCAAAAGTGCTGTTTGGGAATCACTCCAAAAAGCAGAAGGGGCCTGTGGGAAGTTTTTGAGAGTAAAAATTTAATAAAAAAGCAAAAACCTTAAAACCAGGCAGTTTCCCAATAGGAATTCCAGATGGTATTCTTCAAAAAGCTGCCTCTGATGCAAGGGAGACTCAGATCTAAGATCTCACATWTTTTAAAACATTTCTCTCCAGCACAGCTGTCCTGATGAGCCTGCATGAGGACTCCCACCCTGGACCCAAGATACACCATGATTATGAGGATTTTTTAATCATTATCATTAATTTGTTAAAACTATTATGACACATTCTGGTTCCCAGCCAGCACTTTTCTAATGAAGGATGTTTTGGCAGGAAATTCTTGACTGGCTTATGCACCTTGGGAGTCCCAGGCACTAAGAAAGCCATTAAAATGGATGTGAGCAGCCATGGGGACACTTGGAACTTGTCACAATTTCTGCAGGATGTCCCAGAGCACCCCATGTCCCCGGGTACCCCGTGAGTGCCAGGCTGTGCTGGCAGATCCCCAACCCTCCAGTTTGCTTGGCCCTGCCAAGCCAGAGCTGTCAGTGCCCCCAGGCCTGGCCCCAGGGGGATTGAGCTGGATGGATGTGGGGGATGAGCCACCTCAGTGCCCACCTGATGGCAGAAGACGCTGCTTTGGAGCAGAGAAGGGGATTCCTGCACCACTACCCTGCATCAGGCAGAACAGGAATTGTTTGCAAACCAAGGAAACCCAGTGAGTGTTCAGCAGTGAGACTCCCCGTGCCTTGCAGGTGCTCCCCCCTGCATGGGGCCCCTCTGCAGAGTACCCAATCCCACAGAGCCCTTAAGTTCTTTTTGCTGCTTTTCCCACGCTTTGTGGAGCTGCGGGCTCTCAGCCAGCCTTGCTCTTCGTCCCTGCCCCCATCTCCAAAGCTCTGCTCCCAAAACCTCCACCCTTGCCTACATGAAGGAGATGGCAGTGTCAAAAATTCCCATCTTGGTGGTGGCCCAGCCAGGAGTTGGGATAGGCAATGTAGAAACAAACCAGCAAACAGGCACAGCAGGCACCATCCATCACTGGAGGATTTGCTTCACTCTGAAGAGCTAAGGAAGGAAAATTTATCTCCTGCATTTTGAACTGGGGGTTTCAGTCAGTGCTAAGCAAGTTTCAGCGAGAGCCTCTCAGGAGAAATCAATCTCTGCCCCTTTCTGCCAGCCAGATGGGTCACAAACCGACTTTATCTCAGCTCTCCCACCTCCCACATCTCTTGAGTCATCTCCCCACCACCCCCTTCCCTTCCCTACCATGCCAGCATCACAAATAGTCTCCTCCTGACTCGCTCTCTGTCCCTCCTCAGCTCCTGCAGTGACCCAGCTCCCCTGCCTTCCCCTCCTCCTCTCCTCACTGTCCTTCTCAGGGCTGCTGGCAGCCCCTCATGGTCCCAAGGGCTCCACACCTGCTCCCTTTGCCCTCTCCCAGCCATTTGTCCAGGACGTTTGTCCAGGCAGTTCCCACTGGCACTGTCTTGGTGACAGCCTTCAGTGCCAGGGCTGTCCCCGGGATGTGAGGGGCTCCAGGGAGCAGGGCAGGCAGGCCTGTCTGTGTCCTCTCCTGGAACAGGACAAACCCTGGACAAACACTCAGGACATGGTGCAGGTCTGCTGGCACGTCCCTCTGCCCTCCCACCACACCCTAAAGAGGCTTTGCTGAGCTTGCCCTGAGGACAGGACACGTTCCAAAGGCCTCACCTGGGCACAGCTGTCCAGAGGTGTCCCTGCACCCCTCTGCTCGCCCTGTGTCCCTGCAGCAGATAGACATGCAGCTCTCTTCAGACACTGTGGCAATCTTCTTTGCAACCCAAAGCAGGACAATGTCCTGGGCTGGAGCTGGGACTGGGGGAAGCTTTGAGGAAACCCCAAACACTGCAGGAGTTAAACTCTGCAATCAGCTCCCCTCCACAACACTTCTCTCTGAGCTGCTAAACCCACTCTGACAGAGCTGCTGGGGATTCAGGTGCTTCTAAAGACCATTTCAATCTCATGTTTGTCTGGTTTACTGCAGACTCAGCCTGGCCACTATGGTGAGAGAGGAGGGGAATTCTTCAGCATCTGGTGGCCAGCAGGACAAAAAAGCCTCTGCCCATTCTGTGCTTAGTGGAGGCAGAGCACAAATGGAGGTACCACCACCCTCCAGTTCTGCAGGGAATTTACCAACACTTCAGCTTTTTAAAGCTCATTTCAACCCATTTCCTTGATTGTTTTAATCCAGTAATTGTTTTATTCCTAAATGCCACTCACGCCTCTGAATGCTCTCCAAGTCATTCCCTGGCGTGCACACATTCCCAAGGTCCCTGAGCCAAGCCTGGCCTCACAGTGCTCCCTGTTGGTGTCCTGGACCAACACAAAGCCCTGGGCAGGTCTGGCAGCATCTCTGATGCTCAGCGGTCCCTCAGCAGTGCAAAGCCCCGGCTTAGGGGTGCACAGCAGGACCGTGTAATAAAGGACAGGGTATGGGACAGCAACGCCCTGAGCCCGTGCCCCAGCCCGGGGGGAGTGGSTGCTGCTGCCTCGTGCCCAGGGCCCACCCCCGGAGCAGCAGTGATTCATCCCCAGCCCTCCCTGCCTTGGAGTGCCGCCCGCCCGTGAGGAGCGCAGGGGCGAGCAGGGCCCACACYGCACATGGCAGATGCTGCACGGCCCAGCCCAGCTCTGCCCTTCACTGCTGGTTGTTTCCTGAGATCTGAGGGTACTGGGGCTCCCGGGCAATCCCATGRCAGTGGCAGCTGCCCTGGGCAGGGTCTGTGCCCGGGGCTGGCAGGGCTGAGAGAGCTGTGCTCCCATGGACACAGCTGGCATGGAGAGTGGGCTGTGGCAGCAGGCACGTGTGGCACCTTGTCACCGTGCTGGGAGTGCAGGGCTCTGAGGAGGCTCTGCCGTGGGTGAGTTTCACCTGATGGTGCCACCTCACTGCCTTGCAGAATTCCTGCTGTCTCCTTCATGCACCAGCAATGCTCTTGGCATCGTCAGTCCTTCAGTTATACAATGTTTACAAAGAGAAAACCAGCCACAGAGCACAAAAAGAGTGATGCAACCACCGAACCCCACTAGTGACAAACCCAGGCACCTGTGGATGCAGCCCCACTAAAGCAGGGAGCCCAGCATGTGCAGGAGCTCTGCACACCTGGGCAGCCAGCCTGCAGTCCCACCTGCAGAGCATCACTCAAGTGGAGTCAGTACCACAGGGACACCCGACCAACCCACAGGAGAGTCAGCCAAGGTGTGTAGGCTGTGGAGGGGGAGCTCCTGACCTCATCCTGGGAAGCCCCTGGAAGGTTCCTTCAGCATCGTGTGAGTGAATGGGTCAAGGGCCAGGGGTGTTCTCAGGGTCCTGGGGGCTCTCTGCAGCAAATGGTTAATTCTGAGTAACTTCCCACACTTCTGGAGATGGCTCCCATCCCTTATTTAGCACTCCCTGCCTGAAGCAGACATCTGGCAGCTGCAGCTGGTCACTTCCAAAATAAGATCCTGGCAATTTGGGGGAAAGAAGAAAAGCCTGAAGAGACAATTTTTGCTCCCATTTCTTRTCCTGAGGATCACTGCTTAGGTTGTCCCAACTTCCCACACCCATTTTGTCCAGCTTCTTTTTGGGCTGTAAGTCCTAAATTCTCCACCTTGACTGTCCAAGTTTGTGAGAAAGAGCACGGCTGGGAATAGCAGTGCAGAGTCCAAGCAGCAGGAGTGCATCCCTGCTCCAGGTCATCAGGGAGCACTGCTGCTCTGGACTGATGTCCAGCATCTCACACACATTGATGTTCTCCATGTGGTCCCCAGATTCGTATCTTCATACCTGATAATGATCAGTCATCATTATCAGGTTGTTTTAAAGCATGCCGAGATACCAGGGGGTTTGGGAACCATCCTCTTCTGGGATCAGTCTCTTCTGACATGCTTCAAGGGGAAGGGTGGGAGGAAATGGCATTAAGTTGAAGCAATGGACATTCAGATTTGTTATAGGGAATTGGAATAAGTCACTCAGGGAGGTGGTGGGGTCACCATCTTTGGAAGTGTTCAAGAGGTGTCACAATGTGGCTCCTGGGAACATGGTTTGGGAGTAGTTATGGTAGTTCTGGGTTGATGCTTGGACTTGGTCATCTTGAAGTTCTCTTCCAACCCTGGTGATCCTGTGATTCCATGACATCCTGAAAGCTGAGTGGGGAGTGCACACCACCAGCACTGGACATCATTTTGCTGGGTGCTTTGAGAGCTGTCCTGAGGGGCTGCAGTGCCTGCCCTGCAGTGCTGCCATCCCAGAGGGCAGGTCCAGCCTGCTCAGGGTCCAGCTCTGACCTGTCACTGCAGCCTCCATGTGACACCAAGAGCCTGCACATTACACTTGGCCCAGGAGCGTGGCTGGTCCCTCAGGAGGATGCTCTGCCAGATGCTGCCTTGTGACACTTTGGTGACCATGGTGTGCTGGTTCTGAAGCCCCTTCTGTACTGTTTCCATTCTCTATTAGCAGCATTTAACTAATTCCAGCATTATCAAACCAGTCCATCAGCAAGCAGRACCAACACATCTACTCTCCTGGGCAAACAGCCTGACCTGGCTTTAGCTACTGAACATTTGCTAGCATTGTTTTATTCTTCCTTTGAATTTATCAAGGGTTTGGAAAGCTCCATATTTCTTTTCCCTGTGCCTGTATCTGGCCTTGGCAATCAGCCAGTCCTTCAAGCCAGCCCTCAGCAGCCTCCCTGTGCCCAAAGTGGAACAGGACCTGGAGACAGCAGCAACATTCCTGCTCCTAAAGAGGGCTGCAGAGGGATTTTCATGAAGCCATGCAGTGACTGGATGAGGGGAGAATGGCTTTAAGTTGAAGGAGGGTGGATTTGGATTGGATGTTGGGCAGGAATTGTTCTCCATGAGGGTGGGCAGGCCCTGGCACAGGGTGCCCAGAGCAGCTGTGGTGCCCCTGGATCCCTGGCAGTGCCCAAGGCTGGGTTGGATGGTGCTTGGAGCAGCCTGGAATAGTGGAAGGTGTCCCTGCCCATGGCAGAGGTGGCACTGGATGAGCTTTAAGGTYGCTCCCAACACAAACCATCCTGGGATTCTGTCATTCCAGGATCCCAGGCTCCCTCTGCCTTGCTGTGCAGCGCATCCTGCATGAACTGCACAAAACCAATGGTTCATTCCTCTCCCAAGCCCCAGAAATGAACTATTCTCACATGATGCACATATGTGCTGCCAAGGCCTGCAGCTGAGCTCTCTGCTCAGGCTCCTGGGCCAGCTGGTGCTTCCAGTGCAGCTGGGTTTGCTCCAGGCCCACGTCCCTGCCTTGGCTTCCAGGGCACCTGGACACCTGCTCAGGTGAAGATGTCTTGATGGCCAGAACTACATTGGAACAACTAATCCCACCCAATGCTTTGGTTATGATTCAGGGGCTCGGACACCTTCCTGACAGACACCCAGACTCACTGGAGATCTGAGCACCGAGACCTTGTTGCCCTCTTGACCAAACTTCTGTTACACCCCTGGGAGAGCTGCAGTTCCCAGACTGATGTCCAGCACCCTGTCCAGTGCTCTGGAAGGACCTGGCTCTCCACAGCCTTGCACACTTGCACATGTCTATTTTACAATCAAGAACTTGCCAGTGTTTCAGCTCTCTGAGCAGCTCCTGGACCCTGCTGGGGAGGGAGAGACCCTGCAGCCCACGTATGAAATCTTTCACTTACTGCTTKGGAAGAACACCCTTTGCTTCCTTTAACCTAATTAAATGAGTTTCAAAGGGGCTGCTGCCTCCTCAGCAGGCTCTATCTTTTTATCTGCAGCTGTGAAGGCAAGCTTTGTTTCTCCTCTGATGAGCACGAGCTCTGCACTAACCCCAATCTCTTGCCCTCGCTGTAGGATTGGTTCCTAAACTGAGAACATTCTTGAGCTGAGAATAATTTCCTCTTGCAAGGATTAAGCACAGAGCCTGGGAGTATTTCCTGTGCTGTGTAATTTTGCTGGAGCATTCCTTGATTTGCTGCCCAGAGCACAGGACGTGGCTGCAGCTCCCCAGCACCTGCAGCTGCGTGTCACAGACCCAGCAATTTCCTGGGCCTGCTCAGGGGTCAAGCCCACCTCAGCCATCACTCCTGCTCAGCTTTGCTCTGCCAYCCTGCAGTAACAAATCCCTTAATGAATCACTTAACCTCTCTACAAAATTATAGTGATTTTCTAATTCAGCTGTTTCGTTTTGTTTCAAGAAATCTTTGACACTGAAAATGGTCTTTTGCAGGTGGGGAAAGAGACTCTTTGCATTTTGGCAAATGGTTTGTTTGAAGCACAGAATCACAGAACCAATAAGGCTGGAAGAGACCTTCAAAATCACCTCATCTAATCTTCACCTGAGCCCCACCATAATCACCCCTAGGCACAGCCCCGGGTGTCACATCCAGACACCTCTTGAACACTTCCAGAGATGGTGACTCCACCACCATCCTGGGCTACTTATTCCAATACCTGACCACTCTGTCAGGGAAAAAATGTTTTCTTAAATCTAATCTGCACCTCCCCTGGTACAATTTAAGGCCACCTCCTCTTATCCTTTCACTTGAGACATGGCAGAAGAGCCCCACCTCACCTTTCAGGGAGTTGTAGAGGGCACTGATGTCCTCCCTGAGCCTCCTGGTCTCCAGAGAAAGTTGGATACAAGTTGTGACACTGCACAGTGAGCATCAGGTGTCATTTTTTATGACACTCATACAATGGAATCCCAGACTGGTTTGGGTTGGAAGAGACCTGAAAACTCATCTTGTTCTACCCCCTGCCATGGGCAGGGACACCTCCCACTGTCCCAGGCTGCTCCAGCCCCAGTGTCCAGCCTGGCCTTGGGCACTGCCAGGGATCCAGGGGCAGCCCCAGCTGCTCTGGGCACCCTGTGCCAGGGCCTGCCCACCCTCACAGGGAACAATTCCTCATTCCCAACATCCCATCCATCCCTGCCCTCTGGCACTGGGAAGCCATTCCCTGTGTGCTGTCCCTCCAATAAAGTCTTCATCCTCCTTGTAGGCTCTCTTAAGGTACTGGAAGGCTTCAATTAGATCAACCCAAAGCTTCTCTTTTCCACCACAAGGCTTCAATGAAAAGCCTCCTGACTGGGATACTGGAGGTGTGGACAGGGCAGGCACAGCAGCAGGGGAGCTGTGGCCAGCACAGTGCAGCTCCTGCAGTGTAGCCCCAGCCTCTGCTGCAGGAGCTGCACGGTGCCATGTGAGGGGCTGTGCAGCCCCTGCAGTGCCTGTTGCACGTGGCTCAGAGTCCCTTCTGACCCTGCTCTGGCCTGGCACCAGGAGCTGTGTCATTCATTAGCTTGCGGCTGTGTCCAGAAAAGCCAGGGAAGGTGAGACCAGTGAGAGCACATGGTGGTGCAGCCCTGGGACACCCTTGGAAAAGGAAAAGGTTCACTGCCATACCAGGGGCTCATACACATTGTCTGCAGAGAATTAGCTTTGGAAGTAGGAACACACTGTGCTTCTCCAGGGGCAAGCTGCGGGTCTGGTCTGGACCACATAGGATTCACAACTGCCCTGCCAGTCTCTTGGAAATGGCTCTGTAATACCACGAACCTGGCAGGCTCAGGCAGCTGTTTCAACAGACTGTGTTGTCTTTGCATTGACAGGGAAAATATGTCAGAGCAGTTGTCTGTGAGTTTGGGAAGGTGAGCAGGAAACCCTTCCTAAACAAACAGAGAAGCAGATTCAGGCTTCTTCAATGACAGGGACAGGGACAGACAGCTGCTCACTTGTCTCTGGGGATCCCATTCCCTGGAGATCCCATCCCCTGAGGAAGAGCAGGATTTGTGCATGGCGCAGGGTGGGAGAGCAGCTGCTGCTCCTGTCTGTGGGGTRAGTGTCAGCTCCCCAAGCACAGCCCCAGCCCCACACAGCACCCACCCCTGGACACACAGCAGGCTTTCAGTGCAGAGCTCTCAAATTTCTTTCTGGTTTCTTCCCAAAACCCTGACCCTTGGCAATGTGAACTTCTACGGATGCCAAATGCTCTTAGTGGCTTGGAAATAGAACTGGGAAACGCTCGATGCCGTGGTGATGGAGCCACCTGGGTTAAAGGGAGTGGCTTCAGGGACTGCTGCAGCCCTGCCTCAGCTGGATGGCCGGTGCTGGACAGGCAGCTGTTATCCCAGCTCCTCCAGCACCCACGTCTGACCAGGGTGGGGAATTCCAGAGTATGAAAGGGCACAGTGAACCCTGCTGGGAAAAGCAGGAGCTAGGGCACAGCTGGGAGGGTTTCCCCACAACATGGGGATGGGATCAAGTTTCCTCCACAATGGCAGCTTTGGGATCACAGGTGTCTAAAGGACAGCCAGGACTGCATCACTGCACACCAGCCATGGGCTCTAGCATCTTTCTGCCTTTTCCTTGTGGTCTTGAGCTCATTCCTGATCTGTGTGCTGCACAGAGCTGCTCAGTCTCTGCTTGGGCAGAGCACGGGCCTGGGACACTCAAGTGTTCTTTGGAGACAGATGCTGCTGCTGTTCTGTAGGTCTCTGGTGTAATGTGAGACCTCTGATCCAAGGTTCGGCCCCCTGTCCCCAGAGGAAGGAGCCAAAGAGGAGCAATGTGAAGCCAGTTCCCATAAACCATGATTTCCTTATCTCCATCAGGATAAAAATTAGCTGTGATGCCAGAGCCCTGCTCCAGCTGAGAGCCATGGCTGGAGGAGACTCTCCAGGCCAGGAAAGTGCTCCTACATGTGAGGAAGGGAGAGGGATGGCTTTGGATTGAGAGGTCTGGTGGGAGAGGTGCACAGGAACTGGCACAAGGACAAAGCCGTTCCCAAGGGGGCTGAGGAAGTATCTGAAGGTGGAGAGGGGATGAGAGCAGGATGGTGAGAGGATGGAGCAAGGGATGCTGTGGGGTTTTCACTGGTGCTAATTGCACAGTGATGCCATGTCCTCCTTCAGGCTCTGTGCAGTGCATGGGCTGGCCTGTGTAACCAACCGGGATCCCTCATTCCCTGGGAAGATCTGAAACCTTTATGGAACAAAGTGAGGGATTGCATGAGAGAAAAGTGCACTCTCGTGTGGGCTCCTTCCTGCCCTTGCATTTCCACCAGAATGCAGAGCTGAGCTTAATTATGCCTTTCTCCTTGCCAGGTCCCAGTGGGAGCTCCTGGGGTCGGGCTTGCAGCAGCACTGAGCACTTGGAAGAGAAGCCAACAGGAGCTGTGCTTTGAACAGGAGAAATGTAAAGAAATGCAAAATCCATGGAAAATCAAGCTCCAGGAATGGCGTGGGATGGGATGACAGCATCCAAACCCAGGCTCTCACACTCTGGTGCTTCTCTCTCTGCCTCAGCTCTCAAGGGAGAGAGTGCAAGGTTGTCACACAAGTGCTTTGTGTAAATAAATTTGTTCACACTTGAGAAGCATCCAGAGCCCCGAGGAAAGAGAGAGGAACCCCCAGAGGAAATAAATAATTTTGTAGTCAACACAGGCTTTGGATGGTGCACAGCAAATAAAGCCTGCGGCAGACATTGGATGGGGAGGATTAAGGAAAATATTGAATGACTACTGAGGCATGGAATGAGCTACGGATTCTGTGGAAAAAACAGTATATGATCATTGTAATTAAATACTGCATTGTAATGATCCTGCTCAAGAGGCTGGAGCTGAGCATAGCCTTAGTTTTGGTGCTTTCAGCATTGGAAGCACTTGACTCTGAGTGTCAGGATGCTTCCAGAGTAGAGTTCTAAATGTGATCCCACAAGTAAAGAGAAGAAAACTGAATGCTCAGGCCACAGAGAGCTGACTGACTGCTGTCTTGCAGATGTAAACACAGAAGAACTTACCCTTATTTAAGAAAGCAAAGCGGAGGAGGGAATATGCATCAGCAGTGATTTCCAGCTTTGGAAAGCTGAGAGTTGTGATGGCTCCTAAATTAGCTCAACAGAAATTGTTTCATTTCAAGAGGTATTGAATGTTTAAGGATTTTGTGGCCAAAGAACATTCACATCTATAAATGAGATTATTGCATTGCAAATATGGAACTTGTCGTGGCTTCACAGGTGTTTGTGGTTTTTCATGTGAGAAGAGCTGTGTTCTCTGGGTGTGCCRTGAGTGTAAAAGCATGAAATTGCAGTGGGATGCACTTTATTGCACACAAAAACAAGGCTTGTGTCCATAGGAGAGGGAGACAAACCAGAGCAGCTCCAGGAATGGGACAGGAGATGGATTTACAGGGGGAAGAAGATCTGCAGAGCTGAAAAAGCTCTCCCAGCTAAGAGGACRAAAAGGGTCTGAAAAGAGGCAAGACAGTCCTGGAATTTGTGCTGAATTTGACAAAAAGTGGACAAATTTAACCGTGTTTCTCGTTTTGGAAATGCTAGAGTAATTTGTTTGGATATGTCCTACTTTGAAATATTCTTTTTACTTTGTGTGATACAAAAAAAAACCTTCAGAGCTGAACTGCCCCATATTACACAAGAAATTGGTGTGCAAGAGCATCTTGCAGCACTGAGGTACCCCTGACATGAAAGACAGGAGCAGTCAGGGATGCTGCCACGGAAACTGAGCCCTGCTTGTGCAGGGGGGGCCAGGTAGGCAGGGCTGGGCTGTGCTCTCCTGCTCCACTGTCCACAGGCTGCTGATGGCTGTGCCATGAGCTCCAGGAAAAAGTTCCACTGGATTACTTAGGAAGAGGAATACACCTTAATGAAGGTGCAGAGGGAACCTGCTCCCCTCGACAGTGGGAGCTGCAGGAGCTGGGGCAGGCCCTGTGTCACTCTGCCACACCTCAGTCCTGTCCCCACCAGCCAGAGAAGTGCTCCCTGCCTGAGAATGAGCCAGGATCAGG
>JACDOX010000649.1:121615-147307 GCA_014549065.1 Cardinalis cardinalis | reverse complement strand
AATTAAGAACCACGAGAAAACTGTTTTTCCTCTTGTAAAGAAGTCTCCATAACATTAAACAAGAAGGACTTCTCTCCCTAAGTAAACTAAAAAAAGGAGACTATTTTAGAGGCAGTAAACTGACTAGAAATTTAAAGTTTTGTTTCTTTACATTATCAGTAGAAAATAAAATAGTTGTAGGGAGAGGAAAAGTGTTTAAAAAAAGTTTGTCTTAATTCTTACTACCTTTTTTTTTCTTTTAATCACCATTAATAAAATTTTCTTTATACCCTTTTAAAGTTTTAAGCCTGCTTTACCTTTCTCCTAATCCTATCTCACAACAAGAAATAAATGCACTAGCAATTAACCAATACCAAAACCTAACACACTCTCCAGTACATTGACCAAGAAATCTTAAAATTAAGAAAATCTCAAATTAGCAAAATTAGCAGACTACACAAAATCAGTGTTTCTACCCAGTTTCCAATTAAAACTTCCACACAGAGGAAGTGGGAGTGGGTGGAGGAAGAGCAGAATCCCAGCTCCTGCAGCGAGGGGAGGCTGGAGAGAGGTTCAGGACACGTGGCCACTGCACCTCACTGGATGTGCCAGGAGGTCTCCAGGGGAGGGAAGTGGATTTACAGCTTCCTTAATCCCCTCCTTTGGGATCTCCCTCTGGCAGTGCCCTGGCTGAGCCCATCCATGGGATTCCTTCACCTTTTCCTTTTCTCCTGCCTGTCCCGTGCTGTGCCTCTCTCAGCTGGGATCCAGGGATGTTCTCTCCACCCAAGGCATTGGCTGACTGGGATGCAAAAGAGGCTCCCATCGGGATTCCCAGTGCCATCCTTGTATCCCAGCCCTGGGGGCAGGAAAAGGAGCCCAAAGACCGAGGCCAGCAGGGTGAGAATGGACTAGAAGGGATATTGAGGGAAGAAATGTCCTTCTTCCCCCTCTGTGTGCTGTCTGTGCCTGCTCTTTCCTGCTTGGAATGCTGTCCCAGGGGCCTCCACCACCCATCCTTCTGTCCACCATGTGCTGGAAAAGCCCAATCCAAACTGCCCCGGGATCACCCTGCCCCTGCCCAGAAGACGCTCGGGGCTGGACACTCTGCTCTGCCCTGGGAATGAGGGAATTTCCCAGTTCACACAGGCAGGAAAGATCGGGATCTGCAGGGTATGGAAGACGTGGAATCCCACCCTCAGGAGCAGCTCTGGAACTGCATCCAGTGTTGGGATCTCTGGGAATGGCAGCATGGATGAGGAGCCCAAGCAGAGGGCTGGGCTGGCCATGGAGCAGGAGCAGGACATGGGAGAAGACAGGATCCATCCCCAATCTCCCATTTTCCTTCCCCTTTTTTTGGCTGGGCTGCCAACCAATCCCAGTAAGTTCCTTAAGCAAATTCCTTACTTCTTTGGTTTCCTGGGAGAAATATCGATGGCAGGGCCGGGTGCTGGCATGTCCATGGGGAACATGTCCACCCACATCTCCAGGCGGCCCTGTGGGGTGGGAAAGGCAGTCAGCTCCCCTTGTCCTTCTTGTCCCCTCCCCACCTGTGTCCCCATGTTCATCACTCTGGCCATACCAGATGTGGAGTGGGACAAGTTTCTCCCATGCCACAAATCCTTCTCCACCCCTGCAGAAACATCTCATGGAGGGGGTGAAACTCAGTGGGTTTTAAGGTCCTTCCCAGCCCAAACCRTTCCATGATTCCATGATCTCCATATGATCTCAGATCAACCTCACCAGGGTGAGCCAAGAACCAAGGGGAGCTTTCCCTCCTCTGCTCCCAGCCTCTACAAAGAGCTTGCTAAAGGCTCAATGGGGCAGCCCAGGATTGGATTTTGGGAAATTTCTGACCAAAACAACCAGAACATAACTCTGTCCCCACTCTCCCCCCTTTAGTCAACAGGCCTATGATTCCCCCCCACAAAAGGGCTCAGAGTCCTCCTGAGGGCTCCAGGAGGTTCGGGGTCTCCAGGGAATTCCCAACACTGCCTTTTGTGCACGGCAGCCTGCGGGTTTCCAGTCCCTTCTGCTTGGGAATCCGTTGGGAATTTTGCTCCCAGGTGCCCAGATGTGGGGAATCGCATGGGACTGTGGAATGTGAAATGGATGAGGATGGATCAGGAGGCACTGGAGATTTCCTCTGCTGCCCACCCTGAGGTGGGTTAGGGCTGTGCTGGCCCCCATAGGCTGCCCCCAATCCCGTTGGAATGTCAGACCTGCTCGATGCCCGGCTTGTCGGGGTTGAGCAGCGGCCGCGTCTCCACGTGCTCGGGGACGAGGCGGCAGCCAGCCCGTGGAATGTCCTCCCAGTGCCGCAGCACCGCCAGTGCCAGGTGCTCGTCCGTCGGCTTCTTCTGGCCTGGAGGAGAAAGGAGAGTGTGGACAGCTGGGATAGGGACA
This sequence comes from Cardinalis cardinalis, assembly GCA_014549065.1. NCBI lineage: Eukaryota > Metazoa > Chordata > Aves > Passeriformes > Cardinalidae > Cardinalis > Cardinalis cardinalis. The sequence goes on along the minus strand of JACDOX010000649.1, from coordinate 144,922 downwards.
CAGGGACAGCAAAGCACCCAGGGCCTTCACCAGTGCTCCAAGGTGCAGAACTGCCTCATCCTCTCCATCCTTTGGGAACACTTTGTCCCAAGGTGCAGAACTGCCTCTTCCTCTCCATCCCTTGGGAACACTTTATCTCAAGGGTTCTAGAATGGTCCCGAGGTGCAGAACTGCCTCATCCAATCCATCCCTTGGGACCACTTTGTCCCAAAGGTTGCAGAAGTGTCCCAATGTGTGGAACTGCCTCATCTTCTCCATCTCTTCGGAACACATTGTCCCAAGGTGAAGAACTGCCTCTTCCTCCCCATCCCTTGGGACAAAGTGTTCCCAAGGGTGCAGAACTGTCCAAGGGTGCAGAACTGTCCAAGGGTGCAGAACTGCCTCATCCTCTCCATCCCTTGGGACAAAGTGTTCCCAAGGACTGCAGAACTGTCCCAAGATGCAGAACTGCCTCATCCTCTCCATCTCTCGGGAACACTTTGTCCCCAGGCGTGGAACTGCCTCATCCTCTCCATCCTTTGGGAACACTTTGTCCCAAGGTGTGGAACTGCCTCATCCTCTCCATCCCCTGGGACAAAGTGTTCCCAAGGGTGCAGAACTGTCCCAAGGTGCAGAACTGCCTCATCCTCTCCATCCCTTGGGAACACTTTGTCCCTCAGCCAGCACTTCCTAACTCCTCTTGCCTCTCTCCAATCCCTGTAGAAGGTTCGGATCCCCATTCATTTTTCCCTGTTTCAACCAATCCAATGTCCACTGACCACATTTTCCTTCTTCCCTTCACCCCTCCTGGTCTATTTCCCTCTTTCTTGGGCACACTGAGTGTGTTGGGACACAACCCTCATCTCCCATTGTTTGGGAATGCATTCCCATGGATAACAATTCCCTAAATGCTGGAGATGTCTCCATGGCTCTTGGGACATGCACTGCTCAGAGGGCATTTCCAGAGGCAGCTTTGGGTGTCCATGGATGTCCTCGAGTGATTCCAAGAGGAACATTCTGGTCTGGAGGGTCTGTAGGACTCTGTAACTGGTTCCATACTGGAATGGTGCCTGCAGGGCTGGGTGATGCACCCACCACATCTGTCTAGAGGGGTTGGACTGGACATTTCAAACCACTCCATGATTCAAACTACTCTGAGATTCCAACCCTGGATGCTGAGGAGAACCCCCCAGACCCATGCTCTGCTCCAGAACCTCCATCCCATGGGATGATCCCACAGGGCCATACCATTTTCATCCTCGATCTCCGTCGGGCCGGTGAAGACCCTGTTGGCAACTTTCACTCTTCCCCCTGGCCCGAAGTGCGGCCCATCCACTTTTCCCTCTTTGCACAGCTTGGACAGGATTTGGGAGGGCTTCATGGGGTCACGCCAGGTGTTGTACCCGTGGCTGGGAACAGGAGGGCAAGATCAGACAAAAAAAAGTTGTGAGGACAAGAAATTTTTTTCTCTTTTGCCAGGAAAAAAACCTCACTGCACCATGAAGTACCCAGAATCCACAGGGAAAGAATTTGAGGTAGCAAAGTTGAAAGTTTAGAGCAGATTTGATCCCTCTGTGCTCCTTTTTCAAACACCATTCACCCCGCTTTGGCTCCGACCTAAAATTCCCAGTGCATCCTGCTTGATTCCTGATGCTCATCATCGCCCCGTTTGCTCTGCTCCCATTTCACCCCTGACCTCACCCCTCTTCCACCAGTCCCCCCAGTCCCTCCCCTCCTCCCCTGGGCTCCTGACGACCCATTCCACTGCTCCCTAATGCTGGTGACAAAACCAGGGATAGCACAGATTCCTCCATTCATCCCTGCCCCTTGCAGGATTGGACGGCATGAGGTTTTTCCCAGAACAAATCATTCCAGAATCAGCAGGAAGCCTAGGGGGGAGATTCCTGTGGGATCCCTGGGTGGGAGGTGACACAGAGGAGGGTCCAGGTGTGAGGTGGGACAGGGAAGACTTTTCCCATACATGGAGTAGGTCTGGGACACGCCGCAGGTCGCCCGGTGCTTGCTGTAGAAGCGATTCTCCAGGTCGATCTTGGTCTCTCCAATGAGGTCATCAGTGCCCACCAAATCCCAGTCGTACACAGCCACAGTCAGCATGGACTCCATGGGGAAGGTGGCCTCGATGTCGAAGGATCTGGGATTGGGGGAAGCAGAGAAAAGCTGCTGTGGGGTCTGGCTGCCACTCAGGACAGAGGCGTGTCTGCTCCAGTCCATGGATGGTGTTCAGTTTGTATCCATCACTGCAGCACATCTGAGGTGGGGTTAAACTCAACCACCAGCCCTTGACAGGTGGGAAGATCCTTGACCTGGATGTCCCAACACCCCTGAGGCTGAGTGTTCCAGATTGCAAGGCAAGACATATTCTATTACCATCTGTATGGCAGATTATCTTTTGTCAAGTGGGCAGTTGGCCTTATCTCTCTCTCTGAGTGATCACAATCACTCCTCCCTCGGGAGGGGACATCTGCTGATAACAGACTATTGAGTGTCACTGCATGGCTGATAAGAACTATAACATCCCATTGGGAGATGTGAGCCCAGAGGGAGGAGCCAAGCATTCCTACCCGGATATAATCTGAGATTCTGGAACACCAGCACGGCTTCTCCACTGGATTCCCCAGAGAAACAGCAGCTGTCTCTTCTTCCACTGGTTCTTCAGAGGAAGAATACACCATTTTTCTACAGGATCCCTGCTCCAACAGAACCACACCTGGCACTCCAGGAGGGCTGCAGCCAAATTTCCAATTGGACTGCTACCAACACCTTGACCCACAGGGTATCAGGTTGTGTTCTGACTCTGCCAGTGTTGTTCTAGTGTACTGCATTGTTTATTTTATCCTTTTATTTTCTTCCCTATTAGAAAACTGTTATTTCCTGCTCCCATATTCTTTGCCTGAGAGCCGCTTAATTTAAAATTTATAGCAGTTCGGAAAGGTGGGGAGGGTTTACATTCTCTATTTCAGAGGAGGCTCTTGCCTTCCTTAGCAGACTCCTGTCTTTCGAAACCAAGACACTGAGTGTGTGTCTTATTCTCACTCAAATTTAGGTCTAATTATTTATAAGCGGGTGTTTGACCTTGATCAGATAAATTTCAGGTTCATCTCTTAAACACACAGTGCAACAATGACCACACGTTGGCAAAGGAGGACATCCTGGAAGGACATCCATACTGTGGAATAAATCCCATAAATAAAGCTAAATAATAAAGATAAATAAATAAAGATAAATCCAGCTCAAGGAGCAGCCATGGGACACCTGAGCTGCAGGTTTGAGGGCTGGCAAGCTCGGGCTCAGCTCGGCAGTTCCAGGTGCAGACTTACTTCCCAAAAACAGGGTTCAGCTGCTTGGAGATGTAGTTCTCCTTGTCCTTGATGTCTGTCTTGCCCAGTTTGATGGCGATGTAGGGATCAGCTTTCCCGTTTATGTCAGCTGGGTGGAGGTCCGTGGCCTGCAGGGAGCAGATGGGAAGGGTCAGTGCTGTCCACAGCACCCAAGGATTCAGGGATGGGCCCGTTCTCCATCTCTGATGATGGGTTTCTCTTTGGGCCAGGTCTTATGAGTTCTCAGAGAGTCCACCATACCCGAGATAGCTCAGCTACCCAGAACGGCATAAAATTAGCAGGATGGCTCCTGAGGTAGTGTTGGAAACAGAAAAAGGTTTAATAAAAGGCAAAATAACAAAGCTCTTTCAGAGCAAAGCGCAAGCCAGGAGCAAGAGGTTCTTGCTCCTGCTGAAACACTCCACAAAAGCAATTATTTCCTTAGCTAGCTCAGCTACCAGAAACGGCATAAAATTATCAGGATGGCTTCTGAGGTAGTGTTAGAAACAGAAAAAGGTTTAATAAAAGGCAAAATAACAAAGGTCTTACAGAGAAAAACTGAGCCAGGAGCAAGAGGTTCTTGCTCCTGCTAAAACACTCCACAAAAGCGATTATTTCCTTTGTTCTCTTCTTTTTCTAGTGGATTACCTAGGTGGGACCTTTTGGCCTCTGCCCAATTGGCAACCCCAGGTTTGAGGTGAAGTCTTAAAGGTCCTATGAGGTGTTTTTTTACCAAATTGAGGARAGAAATTTCCAGGCRTTTTTCCTTTTTAAGCAGACAAAGGATAATTTGGTCACTCTGTCGCATTCCTACACTCTGAGAGCACTCGGATGCTTCAGTCCCTAAACAGAGTGTCTTGGATTGAAATGGGGATGAAATGCTGTCTTGGATTAAACTGTGAATATTCCCRCCTTGGGTAAATCACTGTCCTAGTTTAGGGACAGGTTGGAACTGGCTTTGTCCTGAGATGTCACCACAGTGACCTTTGGAATCTCAGCAGAGGCAAGAAAGAATCTCTAAGGAAACATCCCCAGCAAGAACCTGGCCAAGATGCCGAGACATCCATCCCCTTCCTCTTGTGTCCTCTCCATGCTGGATTCTCCCCAGAGAGGGGGTGAGGACCCCCAAACTCTCCAGTCCCACCTCCAAGCATGGCACAGCAGCAGATGAGAACACATCCACMCAGTCCTGGCTGGTTTGGGGGTTGGTTGACCAAGCTGGTGTCTGCTATTCCAGCCTGGTGATGGATGGGATAYTCCATATCCCAGTGGGAAGCAGCTCTGGGTGGAGAACCAGTCTGGTGGGAAATGGAGCCAAAAGTAAGTTCAATTTGTAACACACTGGAACAAGGTGGTGGCAAAGGGCAGCCCAGGTGCTTCCAGCAGGATGGAGATCCCTCCCAAGTGCCTGGCTGCAGAATCCCAGGCTTGGGGACAGGGTGATGACCAGTTCAGGGGTCAGGAAGTGATTTTTCCCAGAGCACGTTCCACATGTGGAGGAAAAACATGCGTTGGCTGGATCACGTCAATGATCACAGAATGAGCGTTCAAGGCGGTGCCGTGTCCTTCACAAGGATCTCCTCAGTCCTGCCAGATCCCATTCCACCCTTTTTCTCCCATCCCGAACCATCACTAGGGTGGTCACATGGCTGTGGAATGAACCAACACCTCACATTACAGGCTGATCCAAAGTATCCATGGGAATTGAGCACTGGGACACATTGGTCCATCCCACCTCCTGGAGAGAGGTCTTTGGATCTGGCAGGAGCTTAGATCTGTCCTGTTCCCAGTGCTGGGAGCACACAGCCCTGGAGACAGCCTTGGGTCTGGATATCCTGGGATGTCCCTGAACATCTTGGGGTAGTGGGAGGTGTCCCTGCCCACAGCAGGGGGTGGAGTGGGATGGACTTTAAGGTCCCTTCCCACCCAAACCACTCAATTCCCAACAATTCCTTCCCACCCAAACCAAGGAGCTGCTTCAGTCCTCAAGCTGCATCCAGGGTCCTGATGCACTGGTGATGCCTCAGGTTTGGCTTTTCTATTTTCAGATTCTGTGCTGTTTTAGTGTGGGGTCTGGGCTTCATGTTAGGGGATGCTGAGCTCTCTGCACAGAGCAGGGAGACAAAACAATTCCTTCTCTAGGTGGGGACCAAGGACAAATGATCCAAATCTCAGGCCCAAGAGCGCAAACAATGTGGGCTGAAGAGAGGAGAACAAGAAGGATGGGACTTCATGGGCTGGAGCTCTAATTGGATGATTAGCACCATTATGCAAATGGAGCAGAACTTACCAAAGTGAGAGATCCTGTGAGCAGTGCTTTTTGTGACCATTTTGGGTTCATTTTGGGTGCATCCCTGGCTGGGGTCTTGTGCTGCTCCTCACCATTGAGGAGATCCTTTTAATAAATCCCTGCTTTATTCTTTAGTCTCTGTTCTAGCTCAACCTTCTCAAGGCATCAGTCCTGGAGTGCGGGAGCTGAATCCCACCATCCCTGCGGCACCAGGACCAGCTCCAGGTGGAAGGGAGTGCCAGATCCCACCTGCCGCACCCCAAATTCCCACTCACCCGCACAATGTAGACTCGGACCAGCACGTTGATGGGGTCATTGCTGGGGATCCCCTGGAACATCCCAAAGGTGGGTTCGTATCCTGCCTCCTTGCTGATGTCATCAGGGAGCGGCACTTTGTAGACGCACATGGAGCCCTGGTGCAAGAGAGGGTATGAACCAACTGAGTTCTGCTACCCAGGGCCTCCAGGGAGGCGAACCCAAAACAACCTCCCCAAAATCCTGACCAGAATTCCTAACCACTCACCTTGAACCTCCCCACTATGCGCTCCTCCTCTGTGGCGTTGTCGTCGTTGTCCCCAATCTTCCCCCGGAGCAGGTTGAAGGTGTGCAGCCAATCCTCAAAGTTGTCAAACTCTGATTCCAGCTCTTTGTTGAAGACCTGAGATGAAAAAACAAGTTTAAAGGAGGGGAATTTGGGATAAAAACAAAGGTGAGCAAAAGACATGGGGAGTACTCAATCAGCTCAGAAGGAACGAGGGGCGGGACAAGAGGAAATGGCCTCAAGATATTTCAGGGAGGTTCAGATTGGATATTGGGAATAATTTCCTCATGGAAAGGGTGGTCAGGCCTTGGAAGGGGCTGCCCAGGGAGGTTTGGAGTGCCCATCCCTGGAGGTGTCCAAGGAATTCCTGGATGTGGCACTCAGAGCTCTGGGCTGGGGACAAGGTGGAGATCAGTTACAGGTTGGACTGGATGGTCTGGGAGGACTTTTCCTGCCTCAGTGATCCTGGGAATCTGTGAACACCTCAGTTCCCAGTGGTTAATTTTTCAAGGAAGGAGAAAGATCTTCAGCATTATTGGGTTGGAAAATGGGACTTTTGGAGCAATGGGTGGGGCCATTGCTCCCCCTCTGTGCAAGATCCAGGTCTAAACCCCATCTGAACCCCAGAATCACAGGTGACATGAATCCTGAGAAATCCTTGGGATCACTGAACCAGAGCCCACCCCTATCCTGAATCCTGGCTGGGCCAGCAGGAAAACTCTTCCTTGGAGCTGGGACACCTCCAAGCTGCCCCAGGGATGAGCCTATCCCAGGACAACTGCTTATCTCATGACCTCCAGCTATGGAGAGAGGCTGGGAAACCTCATCCCAAGATAAATCCCTAGGAGAGATGTCCCAAAGCACATCACCCCCACAATTAGGTACTTCCTCAGAAGCACTCCCAGCACCTTGAGTTCATCAATCTTCTGCTTGTTCTTCTTCTCGGGCAGCTCAGGGACCAGCTGCTGCTTCTTTTTCTTGTCATCTTTGGGTGCCTTGGACTTGTCCTTGTCCTTATCCTTGTCCTTGTTCTTCACCTGGGCCTTGGAGCCTTTCATGGGAGAATCACCAAGTTTGGCATCATTCCGTGTCTGGGGGGGAGTGGTGCAGAGGGAGGAGATGGAAAGGAGGAAGGGAGGAGGGAGGGAATGGAAATGAGGGTCAGGAGAGGTGAGGGAGATGTGGTAGGGCTTGGATAAGGCCCTTCAAAGAAGAGAAGCATGAAAGCTGCCAATTGCTGCTGCCTGCAAGTCCCATCCCAACCCTGCCCTGTCTTTCCTTGGCTCTGGATCACAGCATCTCCAAGAGCCCAGAGATCTCTGTGCAGGGAATTCCAGGGCTGACCTGAGCAGGAATCACTTGGAGGACTACAAAACAGGACAGAGCCCACGGCAGGAATGGTGTGGCCAGCAGGACCAGGGGGTAATCCTTACCCTGTACCTGGCACTGGTGAGGGCACACCTGGAGTGCTGTGTCCAGCTCTGGCCCCTCAGATTGAGAAGGACATTGAGGGCCGGGGGAGTGTCCAGAGGGGGCAATGAGGCTGGAGAGGGGCTGGGAACACAAACCCTGTGAGGAACCMCTGAGGGAGCTGGGGGTGCTCAGCCTGGAGAAAAGRAGACTCAGGGGTGACCTCATCACCCCCTACACCCCCTGAAAGGTGGCTGTGCTCAGGTGGGGCTGGGCTCTTTCTCCAGGAACTAACAAAAGCAGAGGACACAGCCTTGAGCTGCACCAAGGGAAATTTMGGCTGGATGTCAGGAAAAAGTTCTTTACAGAAAGGGTGGTAAAGTTCTGGAATGTTCTGCCCAGGGAGGTGGTGGAGTCCCCATCCCTGGGTGTGTTTAGAAGACTGGATGTGGCACTGGGTGCCAGGGTTGAGTTGAGGTATTGGGGCTGGGTTGGACTTGAAGATCTTGGAGGTCTCTTCCAACCCAATGATTATGTGAATTCTGGGAATTTTGGGAATTTAGGGAATTCCCGGGGAACAGGGAGGTGGTGGAGTCCCCATCCCTGGGTGTGTTTAAGAAAGCCTGGATGTGGCACTGGGTGTCAGGGTTGAGTTGAGGGCTTGGGGCTGGGTTGGAYTCGATGATCTTTAAGGTCTCTTCTGACCTGGATTTTCTGTGAATTTTGGGAATTTTCTTCCTCCTACCAGAGAATTCTGCTTTATGGAGCCTCGGGAGTGGAAACCCAGCCTGGAAATGCAGAGGGGACAGTGCTTGATGCTGCTGCCCTCGGATTGTCCAGGACCAGCTGCAACCACAGTCACCAGAGTCTCGTTTGAAGCAACCACCAGTCATGGAAAGCTGGGAAGGGGCTGCTGGAAAAGGTGAATGAAGGGAAACTCCTTCCCTTCTCTGCAATCCCTGTCCCTTGGAGCCTCTGCCAGCTTTCGTGAGGGCTGGACATTATCCAGTGATGGAGACAGACAGACAGATGGAAAAACATGGATGAGGAAAGAGGGAAGGAGTGGGAGAGCCAAGGGAAATGGATCATTCTAAAAAAGAAATAAAACCCCAGAGGACACGAGTGCAAGCCCAGAAAAATCTACTCAGAGTTGTCTCCAAGCTCAGCAAGACCAGATCTCATTTTTTCCCGGGATACAAAAATTGATCTTCCAAAAGAAACCATGCTCAGAATTTTATTTAGCTGAAGGGTTTTGCATCACCTGGGCACAACAACAACCCCCTGTCGTGGGACATGAAGCATATGGAGAGCAAGGGTGGAATTCCTCAGGGATACCCTTCCCAGCCCTGCTGGTGGCATGGCAAGATGGACAAAGTCACCCTTGACCAGCCACTCCCAGGATTCTTGGCTGGCATCATTTTTGGGACAAAATTAGTCTCCCCCAAATTTAGGCAAGGTCAGAAGCCCACCTGACCTACAGACCCRAATTCCTTCAGAGAAAAACACATTTAGGGCATCATTAACCTTGTAGTTTTATAAAACAATAATAAGTGAAAAATAATATATAATATATAAAATTRTATCAATTGATAAGTTAAGCRAGAGARCTTGCCCTAAATTGTGTATTTGTCTTCACTGCCTGCATTAGGACAGCAGACAAAGAGTTCAACTTGGAGGGAAAAACCCTGCAAAAACCCACAAAAATCGACCCTTTTTGGGAAAACACAACACACTGGGAGTGTCTGGTTTGGCTGGAGAGCTGAGGCAGATTCCCAGAGGGGTGTCCAAGCACCAAGAGGAATCCTGGTCCCACCTTTTCCTGCCGTGTTCCCTCTCTCCCTCCCAGCCTTACCCTCTCCAATCTCCATCTCCTCCTTCTCCTCTGCTTCTGCCGCGGCCGCTTCCTGCTGCCGGAGTTGCTGGGGGAGAAAGGAAACCACTGGGTATTAGGAACAATCTTTTCCTGGAAAAGCTGCCCAGGGCAGGGGTGGGGTTCCCATCCCTAGGGGGATTTGAAGACACGTGGATRTGGCACTTGRGGACATGGTCAGTGGTGGCCTTGGCAGTGCTGGGGAATGGTTGRACTTGATGGTCTCCAAGGGCTTTTCCAGCTTGAACAATTTTGGGATTCCATAATTGCTGGAACCCAGGGCACAGGGAATGTTTCTCTGCCTGTCCTCAGAAGTCCTGACCCAYCAGGAGAACACTGCTTTTAACCTTCATCCATGGAAAAAGCTTCCAGGACTTTGGGATGGATTGGAATCTACGAGTGTGTGAAATAGCTAAGAGTGAAGCTTATCACAGGGTGAAAAATTTAAGAGTTTTGGGTTTTTAGTATGGAGGTGGATAGAAGACAAGATGGAGGATTTTGGGCGTTGTCTGATCTCCTTGTTCTTCATCTACTCCATTTTCTGCAGTGTTGGTGGCACAGAGTGATTGGTTAGAAAAAATCACAATGCAGGTGTTGCATGAACAGACAAATAATTAATTATTACTAGAAAGGTAGAAATAAAATACGTTCTAAGAGTTAATTGGACAAAATAGCTTTAGAAGACCTTGAACCTTTGTGTCTTGTGGCTTTTGGTGCCTTTCTCTTTGTATGTTAAGTCTGAGATGTAGAGGGAGTGCTGAACTGTTGATAAGAGGAAAATAAACAACAACCTGAAAACTGAAAAAATCAAAAGTCCCGTTTGTCTCTCAATCCTGGCACAGAACTTTTTGGGCTCTCCCCATCAGGGGGATCCTCAGGGCCCGGGTGAGGGGGTTTCCACACATAATGAAGCACAGCCCCAAGCTTTGGAAGGAGCTGGAATTAGGGGAGACCTCTCAGGAAGGGAACCATCTCCCCTGGATGCCCCTCCCTGCTGCTCCTCACCCACCTCCTTCATCGTCTCAATGGAAGCAAAGTACTTGGACCACCAGTCCAACATGCTCTCGTCCGGCTCCTCCTCCTCCGCTTCCTCCCCACTTCCTCCTCCTCCTCCTTTCTTCTTCTTCTTCTTTTTCTCCTTCTCTTCCTCGGTCTGAAGGGACAAGGGAAGCACAGGCAGGGAAGGGGAGGGATCAGGTGAGAGGGAATTGTTTCTGGAAGCACAAAAGTGAAGCCCCTGAGGAGGAACAACCCCCCCAGATTTGAGGGCCTCATGAACTTTCTCCCTTTTACAGCCACAGAACACCGAAGGGTGACCAAGGTTTTGGAGAAAGTGCCAGAATCACRGAATGGTTTGAGTGGGAAGGGACCTTAAAGCTYATCCAATGCCAATCCTGACACCTTCYACCATTCCAGGTCGTTCCAAGYCCCATCTAACCTGGCCTTGGACRCTTCYAGAGATGGGGCAGTCCCACAACACCTCCCCATTTCCATCATCCTATTTATCTGTGCATTTCCCAGGCTACACCCCTGGAATCTTCCATGGCAAGAGTCAAACTGTGCCCAGCAAAGCACCTTGGGTCCCCTTGGTGGGGAAAGGGAACCTTTCCCTGTTGGTACCTGGTTGTGGTGGGAATATCCAGCATCCCTCCCCTTGTCCTGGGACAGCTGGGATCAGAAGTCCTGGGACAGCTGGGATGAGAAGTCCTGGCCCAAAAGAGCTCCCAAAACTGCAGGGAGGAGGCCACTGCCACTTCCCATGAGGGGACGGCACTGTTATGTCTCTGTCATGGGACAGAGGGGTGATGTCCCTGCCTGGCTCGGGCTGGGGAGGGTGCCTGGTCCATCAGAAGTGGCATRGAAGGGCTGGAGAGGGAGCAGGGGGTTGGGAGCAGGGATGCAGAGAAGATCCATCACTTACCACATCCACTTTCACCACTGCATCGGAATTCTGCCGCCAGGGATGGAAGGGAATAGGGAGAGGGAGAGCAGATTAAGGACACAGCCTCAGCTGAGTGAAAATCATCATTCCCAGGGTGGTTTGGGTGGGAAGGGACCTTAAAGCTCATCTTGTTCCACCCCCTGCCATGGGCAGGGACACYTTCCACTAYCCCAGGCTGCTCCCAGCCCCATCCAACCTGGCTTGGACACTTCCAGGGATCCAGGGGCAGCCACAGCTGCTCTGGGAATTCCCACCAAGCCCCTCTCCACCCTTCCGGGGAACAATTCCTCATTCCCAATATCCCATCCACCCCTGCCCTCTGGCACTGGGAGCCATTCCCTGTGTCCTGTCCTCCACCCCTCATTCCCAGTCCCTCTGCAGCTCTCATGGAGCCCCTTCAGGCCCTGCAAGGGTCTCTGGGGTCTCCCTGGATCCTTCTCCAGGTGAACATTCCCAGCTCTCCCAGCCTATCCCCATAGGCAGAGTCCCATCCCTGTAATCATCTCCATGGTTGAGATCCCCTCCTGTCCCTGATGCTGCCCTGCAGATCCCTGGGAGAGATCCCTGTGAGCAATTCCCTGATCCTGGCAGCTGGCTCTGCTTTCTGGCAGCACCACCCTGCCATCTCCTATCCCACTCCCTGTTCCCATTCCCTGCTCCCATTCCCTGTTTCCATTCCCTGCTCCTATGCCTCACCTCCCAGCCCCTGCCCACCCTGCCAGGGAACAATTCCCAATTCCCGATATCCCATCCAGCCCTGCCCTCTGGCAGTGGGAGCCATTCCCTGGGTCCTGTCCCTCCATTTCTTGTCCCCAGTCCCTCTGCAGCTCTCCTGGAGCCCCTTCAGGCCCTGCAAGGGGCTCTGAGCTCTCCCTGGAGCCTTTTCCCCTCCAGGTGAGCACCCCCAGCTCTCCCAGCCTGGTTCCAGAGCAGAGGGGCTCCAGCTCTCAGAGCACCTTGTCAGGAATCTGGTTTTTGTGGAGGAAGCTCTGGAGCAGAAATGTGGGAGAAGGAGTTGAAATTCCCRTTCTGGGCACAAAAACAGGCACAGGAACATTGAGTGTGACACCCCCGGGACACACTGCCTCCCCCAATTCAGGCTGAAATCCCTCAGAAATCGGCAATTCCACRAAGAAGGAGGTGCTGCCACACGGATACTCACAGCTTCCAGCTTCACCATCGTGTCCATCTTCTTGATGGGGACCTCTGGTTCCATGTTGACCACGATCTCCCCTGTGGGGCGAGAGCGATGGGCCCTGCTGGTCATGGCCAGGTAGCCATTGAGGTGTTTGGCTGGACAGAGGACAGAAAAGGAGAAAGAACAAGGGAGAGGGACAGTGGAGAGGAGAAACAGACAGTTCAGGTGAGATCCTACAGGATTCAGGTCAGAAAGTGAGAATTCAGGCAAGATCTTACAGGATTCAGGCCAGAAATTGAGAGTTCAGGTGAGATCCTACAGGATTCAGGTTGGGAACCAAGAGTTTAGTTGATATCCTACAGGATTCAGGCCAGAAAGTGAGAGTCCAGGTGAGAACCTACAGGATTCAGGCTGGGAACTGAGAGTTTAGTTGAGATCCTAGAGGATTCAGGGCAGAAACTGGGAGTTCAGGTGAGATCCTACAAGATTCAGACCAGGAACTGAGATTTCAAGTGAGATCCTACAGGATTCAGGCCAAAAAGTGAGAGTTCAGTTGAGATCCTACAGGATTCAGGTGAGGAACTAAGATTTCAAGTAAGATCCTACAGGATTCAGGCCAGAAATTAATCTCAGGTGTGATCCCCCGGGATTTAGGCCGGAGCACAGTGGGACCACCTTGTTTGGAATAGTGGAAATGAGCACGGAGCCTTCAACAGGACCAAAATCCCACCCAGAGCAAAGGAAGGTGGAGGATAAGCAGGAAATGTCCTGAGGAGAAGAGGCAGAGGAGATTGTCCTGAAAGCCTCCGGTGGCTCAGATACAACCCCTGGTCCAGGTTTAGGGATTAGGAAAGGGATCATGCTGGGAAGGGCAGTGAGGATTAGGAATGGGATAAAACTGAAAAGGCTGGTAGGGATTAGGAATGGAATCATGATTGGAAGGGCAGTAGGGATTAGAAATGGAATCATGATGGGAAGGGCAGTAGGGATTAGGAATGGAATCATGATTGGAAGGGCAGTAGGGATTAGAAATGGAATCATGATGGGAAGGGCAGTAGGGATTAGGAATGGAATCATGATTGGAAGGGCAGTAGGGATTAGGAATGGGATCCTGATGGGGAGTAGGGATTAAGAATGGGATCATACTGCTGAGTAGGAATTAGGAGTGGGATCATGCTGGGAATAACAGTAGGGATAAGGAACGGAATCATGCTGAGAAAGGCAGTGGGGATTAGGAAGGGATCAGACTGAGAAGGCTGAGAGGGAAATTATGGATTAGTAATGGGATCATATTAGGAAGACCAGTGGGGATTAGGAATGGATCATGCTGGGAAGGCCAGTAGGGATTAGGAATGGGATCATGCTGGGAAGGGCAGTAGGGATTAGGAATGGGATCATGCTGGGAAGGAGAGTAGGGATTAGGAATGAGATCATACTGGGAAGGGGAGCAGGAATTAGGAATAGGATCCTGCTGGGAAGGCCAGTAGGGACCAGACATGTCCTTGGGAATCTTGCCCAGCTTTCAGCCCCAAATCTGGGAGTAGAGGATTAATTCCCAAGGCTCCCAAGCCCTCGGCTGCTGGGATGGGTGGGAAGTGGGTCTGGGGTGGGTTGTCCTGCAGGCAGTGATGGATTGGGGTGGTTGGGGTCGGGAGGGACCTGGACCTCTGCTCTTTACAGCCACCACGGGGACTGAGTATGGCCAAATCCTGTCCCAGTCCTGAGGAACATCTGGGGACTCAAGTCCTGAAGCTGCARAGATGTTGGAGTTGAACCTCGTTGGAGCTTGGACTATAGGGAATATTTTTTTGTTGTTCATTTTGAGAAGTTTTGATTTTTAGAATACTGGTTTTAATCTTAGTTTATGGAGAAAGTTTCGAAGACTTTGGGATTAATTGGAATTTATGAGTGTGTAAAATAGGTAGTAGGAATTTATAGGTGCATGAAATAGATAGTTTATTTTAGATTGAAAAACTTAGACTTTTGGGTTTTAATATGGAGGTGAGTAGGAGATAAGATAAGGATTTGGGGTATTGTTTGATCTCTTTTTTGTTTCTATTCTATTTTTATAGTGTTGGGAGTATGAAGTGGTTGGTTAGAAAGAATCACAATGTAGATGTTGTGTAGGTAAACAAATAATTAGTTGTTGGTAGAAAGGTAGAAATAAAGTACGTTTTAAGAATTAGTTAAATAAAATAGTTTTAAAAGACTAAATTTGTCCGTTTTGTAACTTTTAGTGGTTTTTTTAATATGCTAAATCTAAGATGTAAAAAGTGTATATAAATATATAGTGTATAGATAAATAGATATATACATATAAGTAGATATATAGATAACATATAAGTAGATATATAGATATATAGTGTATAGAATTTTTAATTAGAGAAAAATAAACAATAACTTGAAGATCAAAATACTAAAAGTCCTATTTGTTTCTAACTTTTACCACAAAATTTTTTAGCGGTCTCCCCACACCAAAGTGCTGAAACTGGGGTTTTTCTTGGAGTTCTGGACCCCAAACCAGAATTTCTGTGGGTTAGCCAACCATCTCAGGGTCTCACAGCCCATCCCACCTCCCTCTTCTCCTTGTGAATGTCCCAGATCGGGTCCCCATGTCCCACTCCTGGTACCTGCCATGTTCCAGTGCTGGGCTTTCTTGTCAGGCGGGCGGTAGATGAACTTGCGSAGGGAGCTGACGGTGTGGGAGCCCACCAGGGTGTAGCGCCCAAAGGCGCGGCAGTCCACCACGCGGATGTTCAGCGGCGGGTGCAGCAGCTCGTTCTCCGGGAGGTCCTGGGGAGCAGGGCAGGGGCGGTCATCAGGGAATGGGAGTGGATGGTTTGGGGGTTGGGAAGGGCAGGGGGGATTGGGAATGGGATTGTGCTGGGAAGGAAAGTAGGGATTAGGAATGGGATTTTGCTGGGGAGTAAGGATTAGGAATGGGATCATGCTGGGAAAAACAGTCGGGATTAGGAATAGGATCGTACTGGAAAGGGCAGTAGGGATTAGGAATGGGATCATACTGGAAAGGGCAGTAGGGATTAGGAATGGGATCATACTGGGGAGTAGGAATTAGGAATGGGATCATGCTGGGAAGAGCAGTAGGGATTTTGAATGGGATCATACTGGGAAGGATGGTTGGGATTAGGAATGGGATCCTGCTGGGAAGGGCAGTAGGGACCAGAACTGGGATCTGGCTGCAGGAAGAAGCCCTGAGCTGCTCCAGCAAAATGTGGCTTGGGAGCTCTCAGGTGAAGGAATGGTGGGCATGTGCTCCATTGTTTTGGGAAAACTGGAGTAAAGGGCTTGGAGCCATGGTGGGCTCCAGAAATTCCGGGTTCCAGTTGAGGGATCAGAGGGATTGGGTCACACTCACCACCTCGAACCACTTGACCAAAGTGCTGAAGTTGGGGTTTTTCTTGTAGTTCTGGATCAGGGCAGACTGCACGCCCTTCCCAGCACAYTCGATGTCCACACGGGGCCGGTCCACCTGGGCCAGGTTCACTCTCTTCAGGTCCCTGAGCCCCCAGAACAAGATCTAGGGCAGAAGGAGGAGGAGGAGAGAGCATGGGAATGTGAGAGGGATGATCCCTGGGAGCTGGTTCTCCATGGAGAGGGATTCCACTGCTGATGTCATCACAGGGCAGTGGTGGATCCCTGAGGTGTCTCCTCCTGACACCCTGCAGCCCAAGGTCTCCATCCCGCTGCCCTCAGCATTTTCCTGCCTTTCTCCTTTCCTGGCCTTTTCCTGCCCTGGGAATCAGCTCTGTCCATCTGTGGTGGCTCTGGATCTAGCACTGCCATCACTTTGTCCCAATGAGATTAATGTCACTGGGGAAACTTTTCTGTCCCTATCTGGGATAACAGACTGCCACCATCCAAAATTCCCCAAAGCTGAGGTTTCCCCCACCTCCTTGTTCCCCATGGCTGTATTAAAATTGTGAGGAATATTTATTGTGATGCAAACATGTGGAGAACCAGGASCCGAAATCTCTTTGGAGACCTGGTCAGTGGCACCTCACCTGAGCAGAGACACTTTCATCCAGGGCTGAGATGTGCCCTGAACATCCCTGTGGGCATTGCGTGGGTCACGGATGTCCACCAGGACCTCCAAGGGACACACCACAGAACCATGGAATCATTTGGAAAAGCCCTCCAGGATTATCGAGTCCCACCTGTGACCAGTCCCCACCTTGTCCCCAGCCCAGAGCACTGAGTGCCACGTCCAGAGCTTAAACCCCCCCCGGCTGTCCCCTCCTGTCAGGGACTTGTGCAGAGCCACAAGGTCCCCCTGAGCCTCCTTTGCTCCAGGCTGAGCCCCTTCCCAGCTCCCTCAGCCTCTCCTGGGGCTCCATTCCCTTCCCAGCTCCCTCAGCCTGTCCTGGGGCTCCATTCCCTTCCCAGCTCTGTTCCCTTCCCTGGACACGCTCCAGCCCCTGCAGGTCTCTCCTGTCAGGAGGGGCCCAGAGCTGCCCCCAGCACTGGAGGTGCCCCAGCAGTGCCAGCACAGGGGATGGGCACTGCCCTGGGTTGTGCCCACACTATTTTGGATACAAAATCCCCCTTTAGATATCCATGGATACATGAGAGGCTTCCCATCCTCGTTTCCTGAGGTCGGTGGGATAGAGAACACCTGAGCTATGGGATTGCTTTGGGAGCAGATGATTCAGCTCTGCGTCCATCTCCAACATTCCCTGAGCTGCATCTCAGCTCAGGTGCTGCTCACTCGCTGTCCTGCCCAGGTTTGACATCAAGGAATGATCCAGTTCCCTGGGTTTTTCAGGGATGCTGCAGCCTGGTTCYCAGAACAGCCACCACGGACAGATCCTTGACTCCCAGCTCCCTCCTGCCCTTCCAACACCCTTGGAGATGTTCTCCTGCCCCACAATRCTCCACATGGGCATTGGTTACCTCCACTCTGTATCTGCTCAGCACCGGCCGAATTCCCAGAGGCACCGGCAGGATGGGACCTCGGTCCATGTCCGTGGGGCCGTCGATGGGGGGCAGGTCTGATTTACCCCCAGGGCCGATCTGGAAGAGGTGGATCACAGATTAGGATCTGCTTCTCTGAGCTGCTGGGAAGCAGTTTTTGGTCCTTCTCAGAGAACTGTAGAATTGGTTTGGGTTGGAAGGAACCTCAAAGATCAGCTCATTCCAACCCCTGCCATGGGCAGGAACAAATTCCAGAGGGAGCTGGGCTGTGTCTCAGCTGGAACTGGTCCCAGTTGTTGGATCTGGGGTGTCTCAGAGGGCTGAGAGCCCAGGGTAGGTGCTTTGGGAAGAGAAAAACACAGGAGCAGAAGGTGCTGGAAATTCCACACACAACAGTCCCCGGAGCAATCCAAACTTCTCAGCCCACCAATGCAGCCCATGCCAGGGCTGTTCCATCCTGGAATGGATGYGTGTGAGGAAACGGAGATGTGGTCCTAGAGCTCAGCCCAGGAGCAGGTTTAAGGCCTTGTTTCCAGCCCAGGGCTCAGGAAAGATCAAATATCTCATGTGAGCCATTCCCCCAATCCAAGGAAAATTGGGAGAAAAAGGGCTTGGATGAGCACCTGCCCTGGCAGAAAAAGGAGGTGGGAAAAGCATTTCAGCAGATGGAGCACGAGGTACAAAAGTGGAAGAATTTAACTCTGGTATTGCTCCAGACTAYGAATCTTGGGATGGTTTGGGCTGGGAGGGACTTTAAAGATTATTGAATCCCAACCCCTGCCACGGGCAGGGACAACTTCCACCTTTCCAGGCTGCTCCAAGCCCCATCCCACSTGGCCTTGGACACTTCCAGGTGTCTTTGATGAACAACAAGTGGTTGATCCATCCAAAAGAAACTACAAGGGTCCAGCAGACCGACGACCAGGTGAAGGGGCAGTTATTCCCGGTTATTCCCAGTTCCCCAATTCTCCATAAATTAATCCCCTCTCCCTTCCAACCCTGCATCCATTCTTCCCGTCCCTTTGTCCAGCTGGCACCTGGAGCAGCTCGAAGGCGGCCAGCAGGTCCCCGGCTGTGGCGTTGCCGCGGTAGATCTGGTAATATTCCAGCTGCGGTGGGAAGCGCGGCGGGCAGTACTCCTCGTCCGACATCTTCACCACCGGCTTGGCGAACGTCCGCCCCATGAAGTCGGCTTTTCCCTACGGAAAGAGCCCTTGGGTTGGAGATCCAAGATGGGAATTCCATATTTAGCCCTGTGGTTCTCACCAAGAGCACTTGGGGTTGGGGGTCCAACATGGGAATTCCATATTTAGCCCTGTGGCTCTCCCCAAGAGCATTTGGGGTTGGGGATCCAGCCCAGGAATTACAAATTTAGCCCCATGGTACTCCCCAAGGGCCCTTACAATTGGGAATCCAACRTGAGAATGCCAAGATTAGCTCCGTGGTTCTCTTCAGGAGCACTTGGGGTTAGGAATCCAACATGGGAATTCCAAAATTTGCCCCGTGGTTCTCCTCAAGGGCACTTGAGATTGGGGTTCCAGCATGGGAATTCCAAAATTAGCCCCATAGTTCTTCCCACCATGGTTGGAACAGGAACAGGATCAGCTCTCTGGCCTTGGGATGCCAAAGCTCAGGGAAAACTTTCAGTCCTGACTCCTTGAACAAGGTTTGGGACAGCAAGAAGGCCAGGGATGAGCACTTTTCCCATATGGAAACGCTCCTTGGCTACAGCCTCTTTCTTCCCTCTCCAAAAACAAGATAAATCTGAGATTTATGAGTGGCAGAGGCTCTGTGGGAGATTTGAAAGGACCATTTTCAAGGATCAGGAAAAAAAGCTCCCCAAATACTCGGCCTCCAAATCTGGAGAGATCCCRGCATCCAAACCGCTCACAATTCCCTGGGATTTTCTCACCACAGTGTCCTGGTCGTAGATCTCRATGACGATGATGGGGGGGTCATCCCGCATCTCGTGAGCTTCCCCATACAGCTCCACGTTGTCAAACACCAGGAGCTGGTCCCAGGTYGGGCAAAGGGTCTCGTTGAGAACCTGGGGGAATGGGAGAGATTCCTACTGCTCCAGGAATGGAACAGGGTCCTGGGAAAGGGTGGCAGGTGGGGCGGCTGTGTGTTTTTGGGACTGGGGAGGCATTGGGAATCACCCAGGGATTCTTCTGAGGAAAACAATCCAATAGCAGATGAGCAGAGCTGGGTCATTCCCAGGCTTCCTAAAGCTTGGCAACACTTGGACTGGGAAGAGAAGACTGAAAAATAACTTTAATATGACCCAGTTCTGCCTAAACCAGCAGGAAATCACCGAGAATCATGGGGAATCACTGGGAATCATGGGGAATTGCAGCCACCAGGATGTGGGACATAAATTGGGAATGGGCTCCCGGGGAGAGATCTCCTGGAAGCAGTCAATGTCCAGTTCCAGAGCTGCTCTCCCCCTGCAGGAGCCCAGGACCAGCCTGATTCTCACTTATGGGATCTGTGCCACGGGGACTTGCAGAGCCAGCCATCCCCACACCCCCAGGAATCCCAGGAATGTTCACCTCGGTGCACTGGCTCTGGGAGATGAAGAAGACCCGTGCGAAGGGGTCCGAGAGGCCGCTGCTGTCAGCTGCAAACAAACTCCTGGCTTGGTACATGTGGGCTCGCAGCTGGAACACCTGTTTCTCTGGAAGAGAGAGGGAGTGGGATGGTTTGGGATGGCCTCTGGGATCCTGTCCATATATAGACGCTCGTGTTGAATCGTGATTTTAAAGGGTTAAGTTTTTAACTGAGGGTTAGACCCAATTCATATTGAAGTTAGATGCACCAACAACAGGTTAATGATTATTAGATGCTAAAGATAAAGCTAMTTGTTATATTATGAGCTCATTTGTAGAAGGAAGTGGAGCAAGTGAACCATTATAGGAACATATTGTGTTGGGAAGGATGAAAGTTTGACAAGAAAATCTCACAGGTATGCATGCTTAGCAGAAAAAATTTTGAATRTAGAACCTGAAGAAGGAATAGAGATGGAAACAAGTTTTAATATAGAAGAAAAKAATTGCTGAGCCAGTYTTRCYGGATAACCAAGGAGGCAAAGGGTGTGTTAGTTAGAAGGGGTTTTTATGACTTAGAGCAAAGGATAAACCCACCCCTAACAAGAAGATATTTTTACCAAGCAGAAAGGTAGCACAGGCAAACAAGATTGCCAATGTTGCAAGTAGAAAAAAAGGTCTCAGAATTTTCCACTGCAAGAAAACTGAAAAACTACGTTTAGCTTAAACTGTAATGTACTAACTTTTAGTGATTGGAGAATAGCAATATGAATATGGTAATTATAGCAGTTTTGATAGACTATAGATAAAAGTTAAGGTATAGATTGGTTCTACTGTATGAAGATGCTCAGCAAAGAAAAGTRTATCATGCCATGTAAGCAAAAGAAGTGTATATAATGCATTGTAACCTAAACTAAAGGTCTCCAGGCCTGCCTGCAGCTGGAGCTGACAGCTGTGGGCACAGCTCTGTCACCCACGACCCTGGACTGCTGTAACACCTTGGATACAATAAACTGCATTTTGAAGAGCTGGCTGGAGTCCCGCATCTCTCATTTCAGCTCTTACAGTGGTGCCCAATGTAATGTGCAATTAGTAAGAGCCTGAAAGAGGGATGTGGGTCTCCAGGCCTGTCTGCAGCTGGAGCTGACAGCTGCATGCACAGACTCTGCCACCCACAACCCTGGACTGCTGTAACGTCTTGGATACAATAAATTCCATTTTGAAGAGCTGCCTGGAGTCCTGCATCCCTCATTCTGGCTCTTACAGTGGCGCCCAACGTGAGGCACCATCAGTAAGAGCCTGAAAGAGGGATGCAGAATTCCAGGCTTGCCTGCAGCTGGAGCTGACAGCTGTAGGCACAGGCTCTGCCACTCACGACCCTGGACTGCTGGAATGCCTTGGATGTAATAAGCTCCATTTTGAAGTTGGAGTCCYGCMTCCCTCATTTCGGCTCTTACTCTACTGAAATCAGTAGAACRATGCYCRGCACCTGGAMTCTATGTCAATCCATCACAAAGCAGGGGGCCTTGGATCRGGCCAGAAGGTCACAGAGACCTGACAAAGACCTTCCTGACTTCATCCCTGGGACCCCTGACCCAATTTGAGACCACCGGCCCAATTCAAGAGAAGAATTGTGCATGCATGAAGGACTAATAACCTCATTTTAATACACAGCAGGGATGGGAGGTTCTGGGGTTGTGCATATGTATTATTTTGGGAAATAAATAGMAGGCAAAAATCCTTGTGTGGTGCAGTCACGCRTTTCGAGGATGACCCCTGTGCTGCCTGCCAGCGTAATAAACATGACACTTTCTAACTTGGACTRGTTAGTGATTTTTGGTTTTAACGATTCAGTGTCCCCATTCATCTGTTTAGCCCAGAAATAATTTTTGCACCTTTAAGATTGGTTCTGAGGGCCAAGGTGGGGAAGAAGAAGCTCGTAGTCTGTTTTCAGACACTGCACTCACTCCTCCACATTCCTGCTCCTGGACTGTGTTGTCTGCAGACAAACAGACAGTGGGACAGAGCTCTCCTTTGCTTTTAGTTAGTTTTTAGCTCATTGAGGCAAAGAAGTTCCCTGGACTGTGGTTTTTTTTTTTTTTTTTTTTTTTTTTTGGACCTGTTTAAACCTGCTCAGGACTGAACACCCAGAGGAGCACCAGCAGCTCCACCATGGCCCACCGGGCTGGGCTTGGGCCGTGGCATTTCCAGTGCCAGAGGGACTGATAAGAGACAGAGTAAGCTGAGCTACAGCCCACAGAGGGGACTTTCTGAGTCTGTCATCTCTTTTGGAGCTGCCAGAGGTTTTACTGTTTGATATTGTTCATTTTTTTGTGTGCTGGTGAATGCTTTGCCTGTTAAATAATTTTTTTCCACTTTTTTCCAAGGAAATATTTTCCTGAACTGACTGGGGGAGGGGTTGCTTAAATCTGCTTTCTAGAGCAAGCCCCTTTGGAGGTTCTCTTCCAAATTTGTCCTAAACCAGGACAGAGCCCATCCAAGGCACATCTCAGGAGCCTGTTTTTGGTTATGGGTGAAGGATCTCAACTCAAAGCACAAATCCTGAATAGATATGAATTTCCTTGGCATCCTGCTTGTTTTGTGCACAACRAAAACTCTGAACAGGAATGGGATGAGGGGACACAATTCCCACCCCCATCTCTCATGGGACAACCAGAACAATGCCCCCCTTAGCTCCCAGAAGCCCTTGGAGCCTGTACAGCCAGGCTCCCTCCCGCCCTCTCCATGCCCCATCCCATGGGAACTCCTTACTGGTGTACAGGAGGCTGATGGGTGGGAAGGAGGGCAGGTTTTGTCCTCGGGGAGTTTTCTTCTCCTCGAACCCACAGGGGAGGCCGCTCAGGAAGTCCTTGCGCTGCTTGTTGAGGCCCAGCCACAGGTAGATCTCCATCTTGGCCTGGACTGTCCAGCCAGCAGGGCCGAAGCCCCTCTTCCCGGGGAGCTGAGCACGGGGAATGGAAGAGTTCGCATGGATATCGGGAACATGGACAGACAGACCCCTCTTGGAGCACCTAACCTCTTTGGGGCATTGTGCTGCTGTACCTTAAACCCAAGGATCCTTTGGGATCATGACACTGCTCTGACTCAGGCATTGTCCTCTTCCCACCGTGGTTTCCTTTTCTAAGTGTCTTAGGTTGGAAATGCAAGATGTGACTGCGGTTGTGTATTCTATCTTCCATCTGTCAGAGGTGAGGCAGTTACCTTCTGTTCATTGGGCAGTTTTCTTTATCTCTTCCACAACCAATCCTCCCGCCAGGAGATACATTCTGTTAATGGGCCATTAATTATTAATTATCTCCT
>JACDOX010000649.1:95510-117856 GCA_014549065.1 Cardinalis cardinalis | reverse complement strand
CCGTGGCCATTCCTCATCCCTGTGTAGGGAAGAGGTTCCCAGTCTGGACTGGGCCATTCACTCCTCAGATCTGGGCTGGGTCAGGACCAAGGAAGGCCTGGCTGAAACCAGGGATGGAGCTGGGAGCTTTCCATGGGAATTGGAAGGAGGAGGTGGAACAGCTGCAGCTCCAGGGAGGGACAAGAACCCCCTCTCTGAGCCAGTCCTAAATTGGAAAAATGTCATGGAAACATTCTGGAAACTGAAGGGGCTCCAGAGGAGCTGCAGAGGGACTGGGGACAAGGCATGGAGGGACAGGWCCCAGGGAATGGCTCCCACTGCCAGAGGGCAGGGATGGATGGGATATTGGGAATTAGGGAATTGTTTCCTGGCAGGGTGGGCAGGGCTGGGCTCGAATTCCCAGAGCAGCTGTGGCTGCCCCTGGATCCCTGAGAGTGTCCAAGACCAAACTGGACAGGGCTTGGAGCACCCTGGGACACTGATACATGCTGGGGTTGGACCTGGATGGGATTTCAAATCCCTTCCCACCCAGTCTAGGATTTGATGTATCACCTTCCAATTCCTGATTTCCCAGGGATTCACAGGATCCCTCCAGAGCCGGGGCTGGCTGAAACTACTCCAGCTCTGCTGTGGGAGAGTGCAGCTCTGTCCCTGCCTGGGAAACCTTTAAATTGCTTTTACATCGGCTCATTCCCACCCAGGAGTGCACGGGTATCATGGGGCAGCTCATGGGCTTAGAATGGCTCCTTGCAGAGGGACCTCTCCTGCCCTTGGAGATCTCCATCCATCCATCCCTCCGTCCATGATCCATCCATCCCATGATCCATCCATCCATGCAGCCATCCATCCATCCATCCATCCATCCATCCATCCATCCATCCATCCATCCACCCATCAGTCCATTCATCCATGATCCATCCATCCATGATCCATCCATCCGTCCCATCTGTTCCATCCATCCATCCATCCATCCATCATCCGTCCATCCATCATCCGTCCATCCATCATCCGTCCATCCATCCGTCCATCTCTCCATTCCCTTCATCCCTCCATCCCATCCCGGCTTTCTGTTCCCACGAGCTGCCCCAGCCAGAGCGGGCTTTGCCCATGAGGGCCCACCTCATCCGCCAGGAACCGCAGCTTCTGCAGGAAGTTCTGCACCAGCTTCAGCTTGTCCTTCATGGTGTTCCTCTTGACCTGGGAGCGCAGGGCTGTGGCCTGCTGGGCCATGTTCTCCTGTGGACACAGCCAGGACATCAGGACACAGCTCAGACTGAGGAAAGGCATCTCAGTCCCACCAGGTCAGGGTGGACACCTTCAGAAACCCTTTTGTTGTCCTTGGCATGGCAGAGCCCCTGAGAGGGCAGAGACAGCCCAGGAGAAGTTGACACCACAAAGGTGTCACCACAAAGGTGTCACCTGCAYTTGGAGAATTTTGGGGTGGCTTGAAGAAGGTGTCTCTCCTCTTGGGGGAGCTCTGCTCTGTGGGGTTCCCAAAATCATCCCAAACCTCTGTCCCTGCAGCAGCTGTTCTGAAAGGGTTCCCAAAATCACCCCAGATCTCTGTCCTGCAGCAGCTCTGCTCTGAAAGGGTTCCCAAAATCACCCCAAATCTCTATCCCAAGGGCAGCTCTGCTCTGGGGGCTTCCCAAATTTCTCTTTCCAGGTCTGTGCTCCTGAATTTCTTTCCTGAGTCTGTTGGAGGGGAGCCAGCAGAGCCCCAAGTTACACCTGGGACTTGGCTGAGACCCAGGTGGGCTTTGGGGTCAGAATTAAACCCCAAATCCCCAACCCACAGGGTCTGGAAGCCAACATGTCCATGAATCAAGCTCCTGCCCCTTCTCAGGAATCCTCCTCCACTCTTCCCAAAACTTCCTTGAACAACCCTCAAAGGGAACAACTCCTAATTCCCAATATCCCTCTGGCAGTGGAAGCCATTCCCTGTGTCCTGTCCCTCCATGCCATGTCCCCAGTCCCTCCCAGCTCTGCTGGAGCCCCTTTAGGGATCGGATCCCACTCACCAGCTCCCTCATGCAGGATTTGAGCCTCTCCCGGTCCAGCCTGGTGCGGGACGAGTGGTGCTGGTCCTTGTCAGCCAAGGTCAAGAAGCGCCTGCGGGAAAAGGTGATTCCCATGGGAATCCTTCCCAGGGTTCCCTTCCCACCCCACCAGCCTGACCACATCCCTGGAAAATGCTCGAATTCCCACCAATTTCCAACAAAACTGTGGATGAGATGCCGGTTCACATCGTGGACTTACGGTCAGGAAGGGAAAGTAGGTGTCATCAGGGGCCACAGAACCACAGAATTCACAGAATTCACAGAATCACCAGGTTGGAAGAGACTTCCAAGATGATCAAGTCCAACCCAGCCCCAACACCTCAACTCAACCCTGGCACCCAGTGCTACAACCAGAGTTCTCCTAAACACATCCAGGGATGGTGACTCCACCACTTCCCAGGTCTCTGGGAATTCCCAAAATTCCCAGAATTCACAGAATGACCAGGTTGGAAAAGACCTTCAAGATCATCAAGTCCAACCCATCCCCAACCCCTCAACTCAACCCTGGCACATCCAGGCTTTTCCTAAATATGGCCAGGGATGGTGACTCCACCACCTCCCCAGTCCCCAGGAATTCCCAAAATTCCCAGAACTCACAGAATGACCAGGTTGGAAGAGACCTCCAAGATCATCAAGTCCAACCCAGCCCCAGCATCTCAACTCAACCCTGGCACCCAGTGCCACATCCAGGCTTTGTTAAACACCCCCAGGGACGGTGACTCCACCACCTCCCTGGGCAGAACATTCCAGAACTTTATCACCCTTTCTGTAAAGAACTTTTTCCTGATATCCAGCCAAAATTTCCCTTGGTGCAGCTCAAGGCTGTGCGCTCTGGTTCTGCCAGTGCTGCCTGGAGAAAGAGCCCAGCCCCAGCTGAGCACAGCCACCTTTCAGGCCACCAACCTGTGGGGGCCACAGGACTGARGCGTCCCCTCCCTGCTTTGGGGTGTTTGGGGTGCAAGATGGAAGCACCAAAAGATCCAGCATGGTGCCAGTGTCATGGAATGTCATTGTCCCATCATCCTGAGGACAGGGCACGGTGAGGTGACATTCCCCTGGAAGCAGGGACCTGCATGGTGCCACCTTGTCACTCACAGGCAGCCGCTGCTGAGCTCCTCCAGGACCCCGCGGAGCCGGCGTTCCGGGTGTGGCTTCTCCGTCTTGATCATCTCCTGCACGTCGTTGAGACCCTCCTCCTGCAGCACCAACGGGGACAGCGTGAGGGACAGGGGGCTGGGAACCACCAGGGGTCACCTGGGGTCGCCTGGGATYACCTGGGAATCACCTGGGAATCACCTGGGCTGGGAATCACCTGGGGATCACCAGAGCTGGGCTGAGAATCACCTGGGGATCACCTGGACTGGGAATCACCTGGGATCATCTGGGCTGGGAACCACCTGGGGAATCACCTGGGATCACCTGGGCTGGGAACCACCTGACCTCCCCACCCTCACAGGGAAGAATTCCCTCCCAATATCCTGCCCAAATCTTCCCTTTCCCAGTTTGTACCCATTCCCTGGGTCCTGTCCCTCCAGGCTTGTCCCCAGTCCCTCTCCAGCTCTCCTGGAGCTSCTTCAGGCTCTGGAAGGGGCTCTGAGCTCTCCCTGGAGCTTTCCCTTCCCTGCCTCTGCCACATGAGTGCTTCACCCCTCCAGCCCAGGTGACACAGCCTCCCCGCCCCTGTTCCTTTTAGTGAGGACACCTGGATCTGACCCACAGAATTCTCAAGGAGCTGCTGGAATTTAGCGATTCCTCACTGGGAATCTTCCCCTTTCAGGCACTGTCCCATCCCTACTTTGCTTTTCCCCTGGCTGTGGCTGTGCCTGGTGCCAGCCTCATGTCCCAGCAGTGTCCCCCCGTCCCTCCACCCCTCCCTGTCCACCTCTGTCCATCCCCTGACCAGCTTGTCCGCGATCTTGTCCATGATGTTGGCGTTGTAGAGCCGGCGCCGCTGGTCCTGCCACCAGCTCCGGATGTAGATGCAGGGCTTCTTCTCCAGGTAGGGCAGGTGGAAGTAATTCCTGCAAAAAGAGGCAGGAGAGATGCTCCATGAGGGTGACAATCCTGGCCTGGAGCAGCCCCCATCCCACCCCTCTCCCGGGAGGCAATGCCATGGTGGGAAGGGGGATATGGCAGCTCAGGAGCTGGAATGGAGGCTCTGTTTTTCCCAAAGCCATTCTCAAAGCCAGGCCCAGGATGGATGTGTGCAGTGCCCAGGGGCTGCCCCATCGATCCTGGGACTTGGGTTGGATGGGGTTTGGGGCAATCTGGGATGTGGCAGCAGCTCTGTGGTCATAGAGAGCAACAGATGACTCTCCCAGGCATCGTGCTAGGAAAGTTGTCTGTGAGAAGATCAGAGAAAAGAATGATAAACCATCCTTGTTTTAACCTGCTGCACCTGGTGTTGGTGAACATGTGGAATATGTTATGGAGATTTGTTTACCAAARGGTGGTTTCTCAATTAGCCAGTGGTGTTGGGTTTAGATTGAAGGACCAATCAAGTCCAGCTGTATCATGACTGTCTATAAAAGCAATGAGTTTCTTAATAAATATTAATGGAATGGAGGCTCCATTTTTCCCAAGGCCATTCCCAAAGCCAGGCACAGGATGGATGAGTGCAGTGCCCAGGGGCTGCTCCATCCACTATGGGGATTTCCAAGGTTGGGTTGGACGGGGTTTGGAGCAATGTGGGATGTGGCAGCAGCTCTGGTCATAGAGGGCAGCAGACAGCTTTCCCAAGCATTGTGCTGGGAAAAGTCTGTGAGAAGATCAGAGAAAAGAATGAGAAACAATTCTTATCTTAACCTGCTGCACCTGGTGTTGTGGAAATGTGGAATGTGTTATGGAGATTTGTTTACCAAAAGATAATTTCTTAATTAGCCAATGGTGATGGTGTTTTAATGAACAATCAAGTCCAGCTGTATCGTAATTGTGTATAAAAGCAATTAGTTTCTTAATAAAGATTAATCTGTAATCATGGAGTCCATGCTAATTATTACCCAGCTGGGTAATAATGGGACAGCGGGATGTGTCAGGAACTGGATGATCTTTAAGATCTCTTTCCACCCAAACCATCCTGGGATTCTGGAACCTCCCAGTTGCTCCAAGCCCTGCCCAAACTGTCCTTGGAGCAGCCGAAGGAAGGCTGATCCATACTTTTGGAACGCTGGCCGTGAGCCAGGATCCGGCACCTGGAAAGGGAATCTGGCTGCACCTGGAAAGGGGAATCCTGCTGCACCTGGAAAAGGGAATCCTGCTCTGCTGCACCTGGAAAGGGGAATCCCCCTGCACCTGGGATCACCAGGAGTCAAATCCAGCTCCAGCCCTTCCCGCATATTCCCACCAGGAGATGTCAGCAGAGTCCCGTAGTTGAGCGGGCTGGGGCCAGCTGCCAGAGGATGGAGATTTTTTGGATAAACTGGGTGGGAGAGGCCCCAGAACATCGGAACTTCTCATCTCCCCTTGGGATTCAGCTGAAGAAGGAGGTGAGGAACAGAGGAGGGAATTCCAAGGGAATTTATCTGTGCTGGATATTGATAGAAACAAGGGAGGGAATTTCAGGGGGATTTTTGTGTGCTGGATATTGATGGAAACAAGAGAAGGAATTCCAGGGGGATTTATCTCTGCTGGATATTGATTAAAGCAAAGGAGGAAATTCCAGGGGAATTTTTCCGTGCTGGATATTCATGGAAACAAGAGAAGGAATTCCAGGGGGATTTATCTCTGCTGGATATTGATGGAAACAGGGAGGGAATTCCAGGGAGACACCTATCTTCACCGGATATTCTTTTCCCAATTGAATTAATCAGACAGTGAATTCAATTAGAACCAATCTACTGCTAAAACTTGGTAAAAATCCACTTTAAGTGAATCTCATAATCTTAAATCAAATTATCTTTCTTGGAATGCAAATCCAGACTGCCCCAGGCACATCTCACCAGGCAGAGTTTGAGCCTTTTTATCCCAATTTCCTGCATTTGTAGGATGCATTTGTTGATTTTTCCAGCAGTTTTTCCATCTGGGATCTCRACACTGCTGAGGCCAYCACTGACCCATGTCCCTAAACCAGGACAGTCCCCAAGTGCCACACGAGATGAACACACTGACCCAGTGCCTAGGTGGACACACTGACCTGTCCATGCCCAGGTGGACACACTGACCACACAAATCCAGGTAGACACACTGACACTGCCCATGTGGACACACTGACCACGCAAATCCAGGTGGACACACTGACGCTGCCCATGTGGACACACTGACCACTGCCCATGTGGACACACTGATCTGTTTGTGCCCAGGTGGACACACTTACCACACAAATCTATATGGACGCACTGAACAAGTGCCCAGGTGAACACACTGACCACACAAATCCAGATGGACGCACTGAACAAGTGCCCAGGTGGACACACTGACCCAGTGCCCAGATGGAGACACTGACCACAAAAATCCACGGGGACACACTGACCCAGTTCCCTGGTGGACACACTGAACTGTCCATGACCAGGTGGACACACTGACCACACAAATCCAGGTGGACACACTAACCTGTCCATGCCCAGGTGGACACACTGACCACACAAATCCAGGTGGACACACTAACCTGTCCATGCCCAGGTGGACACACTGACCCAGTTCCCTGGTGGACACACTGACCTGTCCATGCCCAGGTGGACACACTGGCCCAGTTCCCAGGTAGGCAACTGAACACACAAATCCAGGTGGACACATTGACCCATCCATGGCCAGGGGGACACACTGACCTGTCCGTCACCAGGGGCTTCATAGGCTGGGATGAAGAAACGGAAACCAGCTCTCCATCCTCGCCAACTTCATCATCACTTGAGTTCTGGAGCAGCTCYGACTCCTCCTCGTCCCCATCCCCTCCGTCTTTCTTCCTCCTCAGGAGGGGTTTGCTGGAGCCATCCACCTGGTTGCCATAGTTACCTCAAGGAAAAAAAAAAAAAATTTAATCAATTCACAGGGTTATAACTCCCAGCTCTAGGATTGAATTCAGGCTGGCAAAAGTTTTCTTTGCTGGAATCAGCGAGAACATTGGAGTTTGACTTCCTGGAACAACATCCAGGAGCTGGAAATTAGGGAGAGGTGTCTATGCCCTGCTCCTGTCTCCTCTTGATCCCCTGGGAATCCCCTGGCATCTTCAGAGGGTGAAACCAGGATGGGAGAGAAGGATCAGCTCCACTGGCCACAGCCCAGCAGGCACAAAATGGAATCCCACATCCCTCACGCCCATGGAGGAGCCATTCCCTGCTCCCCAAACCTGCTCTGGCAGGGGTTGGAATGGAAAATCAGGAATAAACTCCACCCCAAAGTTTGGATTCTGATTTTCACCACCATCACAGTCCCCAAAAAAATAAACAACCAACCTATGGTGACCTCGAAGTTAATGGGTTTGTCCCCAATCTTCCTGTCGATCATGGTGGCCTCCAGGAAGGCTCCGAAGAGGAAGAATTCCTCCATCTTCCCGCTGCAGTTCTGCAGGAGAAAAGAGATCCCAGAAAAGAGGGTCGGGACCAGAGGGAGAGACAGGTCCACCCCTTGGGATGCCATTTCCAAAAGGACCGGGAGGGCTTTGTTCCCCATCTCCTGGCTCGTTGTAAAGAGTGCTTAATTAAAGATTTCATTGTAATATCTTTTAATTAAGGATAACATTGAGCTGTGTTCGGGGATATTCAGGAATACAAGCCTGAGTTCACTGACCACACAGATCCAGGTGCCTGGATGCTGTCATGGAACTGGAATGGTTCTGTTTCCAGGTGGTTTCATCCCCATGGCTGGGAAATAAAGGAGATCCTTGGTTTCTTGGTTTCTGATTGAAACCCATCCGGATAAGAGTGGAATTAATAACTGGAATTAGGGGATGAGTCACTGCCCATGAGTATTTCTCACTTGGAGAAACTTTCCTAGGCTCAGGAGAAAATAGAAATCGTGGAATGGTTTGGGTGGGAAGGGACCTTAAAGATCATCCAGTTTCACGGGCAGGGTCACCTTCCTCTATCCCAGGGTGCTCCAAGCCCTGAMCAGCCTGGCCATGGACACTTCCAGGGATGGATCAGCCACAGCTCCACTGGGAAARCTGTGCCAGTGACAAACAATGTCACTCTGACGTTCCCAGCACTCCTAAGGGAGGTGAACACTGGAATGATCCTAAAACCTGCAAGAATCCTGCAAGATTTACTTCCATTCCTTTGTGAGATCCAGAACAGCTGGGRCAACACTTGAAATCACAAAATTCACAGAATTCACAGAACTGACAGAATCACCACGTTGGAAGAGACCTCCAAGACCATCGAGTCCAACCCATCCCCAACACCTCAACTAAACCCTGGCATCCAGTGCCACATCCAGGCTTTCTTAAACACACCCAGGGATGGGGACTCCACCACCTCCCGGATCCCCGGGAAGTCCCTAAATTCACAGAATTCACAGAACTGACAGAATCACCACGTTGGAAGAGACCTCCAAGACCATCGAGTCCAACCCATCCCCAGCACCTTAACTCAACCCTGGCAACCAGTGCCACATCCAGGCTTCTCCTAAACACACCCAGGGATGGGGACTCCACCACCTCTCTGGGCAGAACATTCCAGAACTTTATCACCCTTTCTGTAAAGAACTTTTTCCTGATATTCAGCCAAAATTTCCCTTGGTGCAGCTCAAGGCTGTGTCCTCTGGTTCTGTCAGTGCTGCCTGGAGAAAGAGCTCAGCCCCACCTGAGCACAGCCACCTTTCAGGGGGTGTAGAGGGTGATGAGGTCACCCCTGAGTCTCCTTTTCCCCAGGCTGAGCACCCCCAGCTCCCTCAGTGGTTCCTCAYAGGGTTTGTGTTCCCAGCCCTTCTCCAGCCTCATTGCCTTATCTGGACRCTCCCCAGGTCCTCCCAATGTTGTTCCCAAACTGAGGGGCCAGAGCTGGACACAGCACTCCAGGTGTGCCCTCACCAGTGCCAGGTACAGGGGCACAATGACCTCCCTGCTTCTGCTGGCCACACCRTTCCCAATCTAGGAAAATCCTCAATTCATGAGACCAAAGATAACAATCCAATATTCCCAAGACCCCAAACTACCCCCTGGATGCTGTGGGGTCACGGGGACACCTGTGGGGTCACGGGGGGGACTTACATCAGCCACCGCCGTGGCCTGCTCCACTTGCACCTCAGTGGAGCTGTTGATCTCGGGGTTGGTGGTGTCCAGGATCTCCACGGCCAGGCCCAACAGGAGCCGGGCGCGGAAGGAGACGCCCTCGCCCAGGCCCTCGTTGAGCTCCTGGTGCTCGTCCATGAGGGTGTAATTCCGTGTGGAGCCGTACATGTTCACCCAGGCGGGGCCGAAGGTGGGCAGGAAACCTGAGGGGGTGGAAGGGGCAGGTGGGAAGGGGATGGAAAGGGAAAAGGGAATGTCTTGGCAATCATGGTGCCACTTTCCTGGTCTCTGTGTGGTGACACAGGCTGGGACGYGTTCTTGTCTGTCCATGGAAGGGTGGTTGCTGCCATCCATGGAGACATTTTTCAGGGAATCCCAGGATGATTTGGGTYGGGAAAGAGGTCCCAGATCATCGAGTCCAACCTGTGCCTGACCCCCACCTTGTCACAGAGCACTCAGTGTCACATCCAGGAATTCCTTGGACACCTCCAGGGATGGACACTCCAAACYTCCGTGGGCAGCCCCTGCCAAGGTCTGACCACCCTTTCCACAGGGAAATTCCTGCTGGTGTCCAACCTGGCACAACCAGGGTGAGTGGAAGCATTTAAATCTTTCACCTCAATCTCCTGCCAAATGCATTTGCAGGAGATTTTTCTGGCAATTTTTCCCAGCACTGCCAAGGCTTCCACTAACCCATGTCCCCCAAATGGATAGTGCCACATCCAAATGGCTTTTAAATCCCTCCAGGGATGGAAACTCCACCTGTGCCAGGGACCAACAGCCATTTCCAGGAAGGAATTTTCCAGATATCCAACCTGAGCCTGCCCTGGCTCAGCCTGAGGCCATTTCCCCTWGTCCTGTCCCTGTTTCCTGGGAGCAGAGCCTGACCCCCCCCGGCTGTCCCCTCCTGTCAGGGACTTGTGCAGAGCCACAAGGTCCCCCCTTGAGCCTCCTGAAGTTTTTTTTGGGGAAATTTTCAGGGAAGGCAATGGTGGCAACTGGGCAGGTCTTTGGCAATTCCCCATTTTGAGGTTCAAGGAAGGAGAACACCCTGTTAGTCCCTTTCCAGTCCCATGTCTGTTTTCCCATTTTTCCCCACAAATGCTCATCCATCCRCGGAATTTTTGGAGGAGCAAATTGTTCTCGGGCGTCTTTGCTTCCAGGTATTGGCTGAAGGTTTGTGACAAATCTTGGTTTTCAGGGCGTTGGCCCAGGAACCTCTCACACTTCAGGACATCAAGGTCTCACYAGATGAGCACCCAGGAATTCCAGGGGTGGGAGGGAGCCTGGAAAACTTYGGGAACTCCGCCTCTGTAGCTTTTATGCCCCCATGTCAACCTTACCTTTGTCCCCCTCGTTGGAGATCTTCCTCAGGTCGATGAAATGGGTCCCGATGGCCACGTCATTGACCTTGTCCGAGTCCCGGATCTGGATCTTGATCCGCTTGCACAGCGGGGGAAACATCTCTGTGAAGATGATTTGCTCGTTCCAGAGRGGCTCGTAGCTGCTCTTCTGTATGGATGTCTTTCCCTGGGAATCGAGAGGAGACGGACATCAGACAAGGGTTGAGTAAGARATGAGAGAYRTGGGACTCCAGGCAACTCTTCAAAATGCAGTTTATTGTATCCAAGGTGTTACAGCAGTCCAGGGTTGTGGGATGTCGGAACCCTGGATGCTGAGAATTTTAAACTTTCTGTGCTGAAAGGCACAGAGCTGCAGGACAGAACTGCATTTGACCTGGGGCTGTGGAGAAGGCTTCCAAAATTGATTAATAGCACTGGGATTACGGGTGTGGAGTTGGTTAGAAGTGTGTGATCTCACAGTGTGAAAAAACTTAAATTTGGGATTTTAGTATGTGGTGATATATGGGAGCCAAGATGGAGAATTTTGGGCGTGGGTTAGATGTCTTTTTTTCACCTTCTTCTTCACGTATCTGGGTGGTTTTCTCTAGCTGGGTGAGAGATGTCCTGACACATTGATGGAGAATTTTGGGCGTGGGTTAGAGCCAATATGAAGAATTTTGGGTGTGGGTTAGATGTCTTTTTTGCACCTTCTTCTTCAAGGATCTGGGTGGCTTTCTCGAATCGGATGAAAGATGTCTGCATTGTGGGTTTTGGGTGATCGTAATTGGGTTAGAAGCATAAATAATATGGATGTCAGCTATTTATTGGGCAACTGGGACTTAAATAGCTGTGAACAGACACCATTTTAGCTCACTTTTTAGGGAGAACTCACATCTTGTGAGTTTGTAATAGAGAAGGAAAATAAACTTCAGAGTGAGACTTTAAAAACAACATCTCCTGGGTTTTATTCGCCCTGACCTTGGAGCAAGAAAGAGCCTGGAATTCCAACATGGTGACAGAGCCACACCTACAGCTGTCAGCTCCATCTGCAGACAAGCCTGAAAATCCTTTAGTTCTGGTTACATTGCATTATATATTTTTCTTTGCTGAGCATTTTAATACATAATCAACCAATCAATACCTTTACTATTACCTAAAACCTATCATTACTATCATTACCATATTATGGTCATTACTATTCAATTACATAAGTTAATATGTTACAGTTTAAGCTTAAAGTTGTTTTTCAGTTTTCTTGCAGTGGAAAACTCATAGACCTTTTTTCTACTTGCCAGATTGGCATGTCTTGTTTGCCTCTGGAATCTTTCTGCTTGGTAAAAACATCTTTTTTTTTGCGGTCAGCTTATCCTTTGCTCTAAGTCATGAAATCTCTTTCCAACTCAACATAACCTTTGCTTTCTTAGCTGTACAGCAAGCCTGGCTCACCAATCCTCAATTTACACATCTGTTATTCTTCTATTTCAAAACTTGCTTCCATCTCAATTTTATTCTCAGGTTCTACATTCAGAGATTTTTCTGCCAAGCACACATATCTGTGAAAGTTTCCTGTCAAACTTCATCCTTCCCAACAGGTTGGATCTCCCAAACCTCATCCCTCAACACCAGAGCTTCTCCCTTCCACCCACTCTGCCCTCTCCTGAGCAAGGAATCCTCCTCCTCAACTGGAGAGGGCTCAAACCCACCCCAGAGAGTGAAAATAAGGTGACACCACGCCCATCTTAATGTGCCAGGTGACACCACGCCCATCTCAACGTGCCAGGTGACACCACGYCCATCTYRAYGTGCCAAGAGGCATCACACTCATCTTGACATGTCAGGTGACTATGCCCATCTTGTCTTGCCAAGTGGCCCCACACCCATCTCAATGTGCCAGGTGACACCATGCCCATCTCAACATGCCAGGTGACACCATGCCCATCTCAATGTGCCAGATGACACCCCACTCATCTCGACCAAGGTGACACCATGCCCATCTTGATGTATCAGGTGACACCATGCCCATCTCAACATGCCAGGTGACACCACGCCCATCTCGATGTGCCAGGTGACACCACACTCATCTCGATGTGCCAGGTGACACCACGCCCCTCTCGATGTGCCAGGTGACACCACGCCCATCTCRATGTRYCAGGTGACACCACGCCCATCTTGACCAAGGTGATACCATGCCCACATCAATGTGCCAGGTGACACCACACCCATCTTGACATATCACGTGACACCATGCYCATCYCAATGYGCCAAGTGTCACCACGCCCATCCTGACCTGCAAGGACCACCAAGAACATCTATGGCCACCTGCTGGTGTCACCTCCTGTGGTCACCCTGGCACCTCCCTGCTCACCTTCTGCCCYGCAAAGGCCACCTGCACGTAGGGGTCCACCAGGTCCTTGTTCTCGCCGATGAGCGCCTTCTTGACGTTGGCCATGATGCTGGTGTTCATGCGCGGCAGCCCCTCGGCACGGTAGATCTTGATGTAGAACCGAGCCCACTGCCGCTCCGGGGGGACCCCGTCGGGGAGCAGGAGGTTCCTGGAATGTCAGGGTGGAGTTGGGAACAGCTGCTGGGGTGGGGTGGTCAGTGAATCCCATCCCAGTTGGATGAGACAACCTCCATCCAATCTTTGTGGTTCCATAAATGACCAGAGAGGAGCCGCTCCATTTTCTGAGCACTGACTCCTTCCACTTCCACTCCATTCCACAGAAATGGAATTAATGGGATTTTGGAAGAGTTGCTTTTTCCTTATCAAGGAGAGCTTGGAGGATTATTTTGGGGATGAAATTAATTCCATCCATAGTTTTGGGTTTTTTTTGATATGTGGCTCTCCTCCTCTGCAGGAATAGATGGGAATTCTGTGAACAAAATATTTCTAGGGGAATTCTAGGAATTGCTGGAGTTGTCCATGACTGGTGGAAAATGTYCCTGCCCATGGCAGSAGGGTTGGAACTAGATGATCTTGAAGATCCCTTCCAAAACAAACCATTCCAGGATTTTAGGAGTARGTAGGAGAACATCACCACTGTAGCATGGAATGAAGCCCAAAGTTCTGGAGGTGGTTCCTCAAACCCCACCAARTCAGGAGAGCTGTGCTGGTGGTTTCTGGCTGTTAATGGCTGGACTCAATCCCAGAGGTCTTTCCCAACCTAAACCATTCCATTATTCCATGTGGGGAGAGCCTCAGAGGCAGATTTGAAATGCAGATATTAATTTAGAATATTCCTTCAGGTTTGAAATGGAGATAAATCAGGAGAAGTTTTGGGGCTGAAATCAAGCCTTAAAGCTCCTGATTTTTGTTCTGTGACCTTTGAGATGTTCCGGACAGTCCAAGATCCCTGTTCACACACACAGCCGAGGAAACCTCATCCAGACTTCCCTGCTCTGCCTTGGGGTGTGAGATCCTATCCCATTATCCCATCCCATCTCATCCCATTTTCCACCCAGGACCCATCAGGAGCATCAGGGGACATCAGGCTGGGTGACACCAGTCTGGTGCTGCTGGAGAGTTCAACCACCAGCAGATGGTCTGAGCCCACAGGAAGGACAACTCTGTGCTGGAGATCACCTGGAATTGCACCAGGACCACGCATTCCCTCCCAGAAAACCACCGGATTGGTCCCTCTGCTTTCATGGCTAAGGGTTTGCCACCAGGTTTGGATCTTGTGATCCCACCCAAGGGAAAGAGAGGTGGAAAGAATTCCCGAGGGAGCTGGGAAGAAGCAGATCTCAGCAGATCCCTACCCTTCGATGTCGTCCTCCTCTGTCTCGTTGGCCTTGTGCGGGGTCTTGATGTTGTCCCCTTTGCCCASCACGGCGATGTCACACTTGAGGTAGCCCTTGAGGCTGGCTGTGAGGTCCTCAGGGTCGGACAGGATGGCCCATTTGTGGTAGAATTGGTGCTCTGCAACACAGGGGACAAGAGAGAAACCTTTGTCACCRCCAGACACGGCCAACGCCACCAGGACATGGCATTCCATGGAGTGGGACCTGCCCTGTGCGTGAGGGATCCCAAAATAAAGCTGGAAAAGCTATTGGGAAGGAGTGTCTGGTGTTGGAGATGGAGACACAAYGGGATAAGGTGGAGAGGGGTGGAGTCTCAAGTCCCCACCCTGGAGGGGTTTAAAGCCRTGTGGATGTGGCTCTAGGGGACATGGGGCAGTGGTGGTGGCCTTGGCCRTGCTGGGGATGGTTGGGCTCGGTGGTCAGTGGCTCTAATCAACCTCTCCCTCTTTTCCAGGCTTGGGTGAAATSCGGGGCAGGATCCAGCCCTTGATATTCTGTCTGGAATATTCACATCCTGCCTGGGAATGTCACCCGGRGATTTTTCCCGGGCAGGGCAGGGATGGACACCAGCACAGCCAGGAGGGATCTCAGGGACACCAGGAACAGCTGGGGAAGGGAAGGATCCAGGGAGAGTTCACAGCCCCTTCCAGGGCCTCAAGGGGCTTCAGGAGAGTTGGAATTTGGGAAATTCCTCTGGAGGGCCAGGAGCCAGGGAATGGCTTCCAGTGGGAAAGGGGAGCTTGGGAATGTGGGATCTTGGGAAGGAATTCCTGGCTGGGCTGGAATTCCCRGAGAATCCCTGGCATTGTCCAAGGAAAGCTTGGATGACTTGGGGCTTGGAGCAGCTTGGGATAGTGGGAGGTGTTGGAGATTAAGGGACACTCAGGATCCATCCTAAAGGACATTTATGGAATTTGGGGATGGAAATGGGAAGGGAGACCCTTCCTGGAGTCCCCAAATCCCAGGGAAGTTCCTGGATCCTGAAATTCCTTCCCAGAGAGGAGTTGGGATGGGGATAGATCCAATGCCAGGCTGGGAGAGCTGGGAATGTGCGGCTGGATCAGGGAAGGATCCAGGGAATCCCTTAAGAGGCTCCAGGAGAGCTGGAATTTGGGCAAGGGTTGGAGGGCCAGGAGCCAGAGAATGGCTTCCAACTGGGAAAGGGGAGCTTGGGATTGTGGGATCTTTGGAAGGAATTCCTGGGCTGGGCTGGAATTCCCAGAGAATTCCTGGATCCCTGGCAGTGTCCAAGGCCAGGCTGGACACTGGGGCTTGGAGCCACCTGGGACAGTGGAAGGTGCCCCTGCCCATGGCAGGAGTGGAATTTAATTATCTCTAAAGTCCCATCACACCCAAACCATCCTGTGATTCCATGATTCCAGGATGGAATCCCTCCAGGATGGAGACCCTTCTCCAGAGGTGCCAAGAGTTCTTCCCTGACCTACGAGCAAGTCCAGRTGTGTTCACATCTTGGATATTTACACTTAATATTTTGTTTATATCTTGGACATTTACACTTAATAATTTCCAATCAATTTCCAATCATTTAATACTTGGAAAGCATTTTCCAAGGAATCCAACCCCTGCCTGACTCCTCTGCCAGCAATTTTTCTCCACTGAGCAGGTGCAGGTGCCCGGGAATTGTTACAAACGACATTCACGTACCAGGCTGGGTATAAACGGTCCCAACATCCATCTTGAAGGAYCCCACCAATGTCCCGCTCCTCAGGAGGTTTTTGGAGTGGATCACCTGGAAATCAAGAGGGGAAAACCACTCAGGGATTCCCCCAGGACCTGGAAGCTGCAAAGCCATTCCAGAAGTCTCCAGGATGGGATGGGAAAGCAACTGAGGAGTTTTCCTTGGTCTGGGGAGGATTCAAGGACRCCAAAAGGCCCAGTGGAGTCAGCAGGTCCTGATTAATGGAATTGCCAGGAAGTTTGTATTTGGTATGAACAAAAAACACAAATAAATTAATCTTTGGAGCAAGATCCCTTTTCCAGTCACTACAGCAGCAAACACTGGGGTATTTAACTGAGGGGAGAGCCTTTAGAATGCTCAGAATTTGWGGAAAATTGGGAGAAATTGTGCAGCCAGTCTGTGCACCGGGATGGATACGGATGATCCCAGTTAATGTGCCCTAATTGGGCAGGGAATCTGGAAATTTTGTCCATCACCTTCCTGGTTTTAGGTGGACTGAAATCTCAGCTTTGCTCTCAGCATTCCCAATCCTAAATTTCCACAACAGCTCTGATGCCCCAGGAATTTCCCTGGCAGGCTCTGGAAGGTCTTTCTTCTCCACAAGAATAAATAAATAAATTCCAAGGTTTGGTTCTAATAAATAAATTGTAAGGTTTGGATCTCTGGAATACCAGAGATCAACCCATGAAGGGACACAGGGAATGCAGGAGTTGTGGAGCCAGGAATGAGGACTGGAACAGAAAAACGGACTAGGGGTCTGCAGAAGGGAATTCCTGTTGGGAATCTCACATCAAGACCTTAACTCCATCCCAAAAAGGAGTTGTTTGCTTCCAAAGCCCCCCAAAAAGGACAAGGAAAAAGATAACAGCATCACTTACGGAGAGCTTGATGATCTTGTCGAACATGACATCAGGGGGGACATGGAAATCGAAAACGAAATACTGGAAGGGAAAGAAGAATGGTGAGGGGTGGGATCCATTGGGATTGAGAACCCCCCGGAGAAGCTCTGGCTGCCTGGGGGGTGCCTATGGCCCAGCAGGGCTGGATCCCTGTGATCCCAACACTGATTGTAGGACCACATGGATCACCGATCCCTCACTGAGAGTGGGGAGCCAATGGAAGTGCAGATTTCTCAGAAAACCTGGGAATCATTGGTCACAAAATTCCAGAGTGCCAAGGATTTGTTTCTCCTGTGTGGTTTGAGGTTTTAGCTTATTCTGGTAGGAATTTAACCCAAAAAAAACTATGGATAAGAAGGAAATAATGGGATCGAGGGTGGAGTAGCCCAGAGGGATTAAGAACCCCCTGGATGCCTGGGGGAGCTCCTGCAGCCCATGACCCAGCAGGGATGGATCCATGTGATCTCAACACTAAGCATGAGACCACATGGATCACTGATCCCCCACTGAGTGTGGGGAGCCAATGGAAGTGGAGATTTCTGAGAAAATCTGGGAATCATTGATCACAAAATTCCAGAGGGCAAAGGC
Organism: Cardinalis cardinalis; assembly: GCA_014549065.1. Lineage (NCBI taxonomy): Eukaryota > Metazoa > Chordata > Aves > Passeriformes > Cardinalidae > Cardinalis > Cardinalis cardinalis. The sequence goes on along the minus strand of JACDOX010000649.1, from coordinate 100,304 downwards.
TTCATTTCTGCTGTGTGGTTTGAGGTTTCACCTTATTTCGTCAGGAATTTAACCCAAATAACCTCCATAGATAAGAAGGAAATCACCGGATTGAGGATGGAGTAGCCCAGAGGGATTAAGAACCCCCCAGAGAAGCTGGGAGGTGCCCACGGCCCAGCAGGGCTGGATCTCTGTGATCCCAACAAGGATTGTAGGACCACATGGATCACTGATCCCCCACTGAGAGTGAGGAGCCAATGGAAGCACAGATTTCTTGGAAAAGCTGGGGATCATTGATCACAAAATTCCAGAGGTCACAGGCTTTGTTTCTGCTGTGTGGTTTGAGGTTTCACCTTATTCCAGCAGCAATTTAACCCAAAAAATCACAAATAAGAAAGAAATCACCACATCAAGAGTGGAGTAACCTGGAGGGGCTGGAGCAGCACCAGACCAGACCCACCTCATTGTAGTAAGGACAATTGGTRGATTCCTTCATGGATGTGTATTTCTTCTCCTCCCCCACCTCCACGCACACCACAGGGTCCATGTTGAGCCCCACCAGCTGCCGGGCCTCGATGATGGTGATGCTGACCTGGAGAGAGGAATTCCCAAATTTCCTCATCCCAGGAGCAGCTCCAGGCTGCCTTCCCCMACTCCTCAATCTCTGACCGAGGGGAATTCCCAGTGCAGTCCCCAGACTGGGATCAGTCTGCTGGTCCCACTGGGACACAGGTGAGGAGGGGCTGGTAAAAGTGTGGGATGCAGGAGATCCCAGGAATCCCAGTTGTTCCAGCCCCAGAGTGTGGGCACTCCACCCAACGTGGAAAATCCAAGGGATTTAACCCGAGCTGTGGGACGAGAGAGACCGATCCCGTTGGCTTCACTTCTGCTGGAAAATCCAATGGATTCAACCAAGCTGTGAGATCAGAGACCGATCTCATTGGCTTCACTTCTGCTGGAAAATGCAATGGATTCAACCTGAGCTGTGGGATCAGACAGACCAATCCCATTGGCTTCACTTCTGCTGGGAAACACAACAGAATTTAACCCGAGCTGTGGGATCAGAGACCGATCCCATTGGCTTCACTTCTGCTGGAAAATCCCGTTTTCTGCTGGAAAATCCAATGGATTCAACTAAGCTGTGGGATCAGAGAGACTGATCCTGTTGGCTTCACTTCTGCTGGAAAATCCAATGAATTCCACCTGAGCTGTGGGATCAGACAGACCGATCCCATTGGCTTCACTTCTGCCGGAAAGCACAACGGGATTTAACCAAAGCTGTGGGATCAGAGAGACCAATCCCATTGGCTTCACTTCTGCTGGAAAATCCAATGGATTCAACCTGAGCCATGGGATCAGGGAGGCTGATTTCATTGGCTTCACTTCTTCTGGAAAACACACCGGAATCATGGACTGGTTGGAACTGGGAGGGACCTTAAAGCTCAATGCATTCCACTCCCTGCCAGGGGCAGGGACATATTCTGCTATCCCAAGTTGCTCCAAGGAGGAATTCCGTGGAGAACAACCTCAAAAAGAGCCTAATTTGGGCTTAATCTGGGCTCTCGGGGCTTCACATGCTGGACAACAAACCCAGTAAATTACTTAATCCTGAGTTTATGGCTCCACCAGTGAAATTCCAGCTCTTGGGATGTCCTGGATCCAAGCCCAGTGGGTGGAGACCCACCAGGAATTCGGTGCCTGCAAACGGTGTCCCCAAGCCCAGGTTGTAAGGGCCACACCTGGGTGTCACCCACCTGGTAATCCATGGGCCTCCCGGCACTCGGCTCCATCCTGATGTCTGGCTTGGACCTTGGGAGAGGCAGAAGAAATCCTTGGTCAAACCACAGGTGGAATTCATGGAATCATGGAATGGTTTGGGTAGGAAGGCACCTCGAAGATCATCCAGAGCCTGACACCACCAATCCAGGTTCTCCMAGCYCYRTCCAACCTGGCCTGGGACACTTMCAGRGATGGGGCAGCTGMAGCTTCTCTGGGAATTCCATYCCAGTCCCTCCCAGGGAACAATTCCTAACTCCCAATATCCCATCCATCCCRGCCCTCTGGCAGTGGGAAGCCATTCCCTGTGTCCTGTCCCTCCATCCCTTGTCCCAAGTCCCTCTCACTAGAAGAGCAGGGCCACCCTCAATGCTCCTCCAACCCTGGGAGCTGGGAGGCTCCACAGAACTTTGGTGATCGCTGCTGCAGGTCAGATATTCCAAAAAAACATCCCACTGGCTCTGAGGGACAATGATTTCCAACATTCCCTGTGTCAGGGATCACTCATTTTTGGGATGTCTGCCCTCACATCCTGCTGGCACAATCCCAACCCTGGATCTCACCTTTTATTGGAGACATTGGTGGTGACAGCGGTGACAGAGGCCAGGGAGATGGTGTCTGGCTCCAGGCCTGCTCCATATCTCATGGCCTTTCTATCCAGGTCTTCTGTTTCCAGAACAGCCGGATCATCTGCGGGAAGGGGACAAAGGAATGGCTCCGGTTTTAATTTCCAGCGGTGAATAATTAAAGGCTGGGAGAAGGGAAACCAATCCACCCCCACGGCTGGGAGCACAAAAACAATGGGAACCAGGTCGGGTCTCAGACAACCTGCTCAGAAGAGGGGTTATCAAAGAGATGACATGGAATTCYATCCGGGCAGAATTCCTGTGGAGGGTCTTGGGGAGGAAAAAAAAGGAATAATGACAGTGCTCCAAATTCAGGGGGTGAAAGAGCATTTGAGGAAGAACTGGAGATCTGAGGAGCACAAGAGATGGTGCAAAGACAACCAATTCCCTGGTTTTGAGGAGAGAGGGGTGAAAAAATGGGAGAAATGGGTCATTCCCAAGAGGAAAAACTGCTGCAGGAGCCCAGATCCCACCAGCATGTGCTCATGCTCGGGTTTCTATTGGAATGTTKCTGGAATGTTCCTTTCCTGAGGGAAAGGGGGTCCTTGACTCAGCCAGGAGATTAAGACTGAGCCAGAAGCTGGGAATTGCTGTCTCCAGCTCTGGGATCCTCGGCATGGGATGGCCATGGAGCTGCTGGAGYTGCTCCAGAGGAGACCATGGAGCTGCTCCAGGGCTGGAGCCCCTCTGCCATGGAGCCAGGCTGGGAGATTTGGGAATGTCCAACTGGAGAAGGGAAGGATCCAGGGAGACCCCAGAGCCCCTTGCACGGCCTAGAGGGGCTCCAGGAGAGCTGGAGAGGGACTGGGGACAAGGCATGGAGGGACAGGAGCCAGGGAATGGCTTCCACTGGGAAAGGGGAGATTGGAGTGGGATCTTGGGAAGGAATTCCTGGCTGGGAGGGTGGGGAGGGGCTAGGCTGGAATTCCCAGAGGACCTGTGGCTGCTCCATCCCTGGAAGTGTCCAAGGCCATGTTGGAGCTGATCTAAGCTGGAGAAGGAGTCTGGATAGGAGGGAAGCATCCACGGAAAGTTAGGAATGCCAGCTTGGCCAGCAGGCAGCAGGTGCAGGACATCCACCCATCTCTTATCCAGTGGCCAAGGGTTGGAATCACCATCCCAGCCCAGGGACAGCTGGAGGCTCCTGGGAAAGGTGGGATTAGGAGCCTCCCAGCCCTGCAGTGCTGCCCACACCACACAGTGAGCATTCCATGACCACAGATAAATCCAGCCTGTGGAGGAGACGCTTCCATGGGACCAACTGCTCTGTTCCTTTGCATCCTGGAGGTTTTCCCATGGTCTTGCTGGAAGTTTAACCACAAGGGGAACACCCAGGTTCTGGGAAGAGCATCGAGGTTTCCATGCCAGCATCCCGGGCAAAATTCCCTTTTCCTGTCCTCAAACCTGGCTGGAAAACAGGGAAAGTTTTCCCAGAACCACAACCCAAACTTTTTCCAAGGCTTTTCTCTGCCTGTAAATGCGCATTCCTGCTTTTCTTTGCTGTGGAAAACTGATCCTCGGCTCTGAATGGAAACAGCCATGAATTTCCAATTGCTGCCCTCTCCTGCCTTTCCAGAGGTGTCCAATTCCAGCCCCACCTTGTGCAGAGCCCAGGGAACAGGCAGCCCTTCCTCTCCCACCACTGCAATTCCAGGAATCCACCGTCATTCAATGAACGTACCTTGTTTCCGATGCTCATCCTTGGACGGACGTGTCTTTCCAAGCTTCATGGCTGAAAAAACTCCTTTTCCAGCTCTGGATGAAGAGAGGGAGAATAAAAATCCCCRTTAATTTCTGTATTTTTTGGTGTTTTCTAGGATGAGGGGACAGGAGGAGGTTTTTTTCCAAAAGGGAAAGAGGAAATGTCAGCTGAAAAATAGAGCAAGAAATATTCCAGAGAGTCAGAATAGAGAGTGGAATTCACAGCCCTGGAATCTTGGATCCCATTTTTTATCTGGGAATGCCTCAGTTTGGGATAACTGTGCCTCCCCATGAGCAGAGTCCCTGATGGGTGTCCTGGTCGTGTTTCTACTCCTCATCTCTCCCAACCAGTTCATGGAATTTCTTTCCAAGACACCGGAAAATGAAACTACTAAAWATGAAACACCCAAAATTCAAACACCCTGAAATTCAGACACCCAAAAATTCAAATACCCCAAAATTCAAACACTCTAAAATTCAAATTCTCAAAAATTCAGATACTCAAATTCAGACAACCAAAAATTCAGACACACCGAAATTTCAGACACCCCAAAAATTCCAACACCCCAAAATTCAGACACCTCAAAAATTCAAGTACCCTAAAATTCAGACACCCCACAATTCAAACACACCAAAAATTCAAATACCCCAAAAATTCAGACATCCCAAAACCTCAAACACCCCAAAATTCAGACACCACAAAAATTCAAAT